>CM076912.1:12306091-12906091 GCA_039566165.1 Maruca vitrata | reverse complement strand
TACACGAAATCAAAGCGATGGCCGTTAGATCAGACACGTAGAACGGAACGCCATTGTACCGGTAATCTATCGGAAGCCTCAGGCACTCAGCGGTAACTGTTACTGGCCGTTTTTATCCCAACTGCTGCTACATGTAATAAAAAAAACCGGCCAAGTGCGAGTCGGGCTCGCGCACAAAGGGTTCCGTAGCAGCAAATATAATAAAAATCAACCTATCTCAAAAACTATAAGAGATACTTTGATCAAACCAAAAATCGTTGAAAGAGTTAATTAGCATGCATCACCTCTATTTTTTTTAGAATTTTATACCCCGTAGTTATAAAAATAGAGGGGGGGGGACATACTTTTTACGACTTTGAGAGCTGATATCTCAAAAACCGTTCACTTTAAGAAAAATGTTTTTTAGAAAACTTTATATCATTTTAAAAGACCTTTCCATTGATATCCCACACGGGTATGTACATCGAAAAAAAAAATTTCATCCCTCAGTTACATGTATGGGGGGCCCCACCCCCAATTCTTTTTTTTACTATTTAGTGTCATATTTTTGTAGCGGTTCATACAACACATATTCCCATCAAATTTCATCACTGTAGTACTTATAGTTTCCGAGTAAATCGGCTGTGACAGACGGACAGACGGACAGACGGACAGACGGACAGACGGACATGACGAAACTATAAGGGTTCCGTTTTTGCCATTTTGGCTACGGAACCCTAAAAAGTATTCTGAAAATAGCATAGTGAAAAAGTTGATGCGCTGACCTGGTTTCCGGGGCCTTATGAGTTGTTTAGACAGACCTAGTGTGGGGTCTCTCTTGATTGCGGTCAAATTGGAATTAAGTGTTGCCTGTGATTTTTATTTTGTGGATATGCAATTTTATGTCTGGTTTGATTTAGGATCGTGTAAATCTTAATTTGAATGGGTATTGGATAATAAGTTATAGGTACATAATTTGTTTTTTTTTTCAAAAGATGTGAGCTAAGTTAGCAACTTGGTGAATTTAAATATAACGAATCAATTCAACGATATATCTATCAAAGTAAAGCTAACCTGTTATTATTTACACTCTTCTGAATTAACATTTGACTGCAAGTGGCCGCTAGTTTTCACTTCTACCTAAGTGCAGACAATATGTTCCCTCATGATCTTAGATGATCTTAGCGTGACATGCGATACTTATAACTAGTTTGCGGTGATGGTCTAACAAATTGGTTGCATGTAAAAGTGTTTTGCGACGGTTTCCATGAGTGAGCGGTGCATTACATCATGTCTATGGAGAGAGCTATCGCCAAACATGTGAGAATCACGAGTGCAACGTATAGGGTTGCTTTGATTTGGTAGAGACGTAAGAGAAAGGTTTGTTTTTATTGGGTAATTGAATATCTTGCCGCAGACAGAATAATAAAGTTTAATAAATAATAGCCAGATAGACTATTGATACATTGCAGATAGATCTTGACAGATTTTTGATCTTCTTCTTATCGTATGGTTGATGAACAACCTGGTGTCAGAGTTTTTTAAACCGCCCGTAGGCCTCTGACATGGCTTCACACACCGTTGAAAAATTTCTCAGGTGTGCTGGTTTCTTCACGATGTTTTCCTTCACTGTTAAAGCGTCGAATGATGGTATATAATATGAATTTCAAATTTGAAAAACACATTGGTACCTGGCGGGGTTTGAACTGGCGACCTCTCGCATGGCAAGCAACGACCTTAACCACTCTGCCATAGACGCTTTTATTTTTGATTACTTACTTGAAATTAACTAGAATCTACTCTTTTAATAATGCGAAATTCCAACATAACGTTGGTCTGTCAAGTAATCTTACGTAGTTTTTAGTCAGTAATTTATATCTGGTTTTGGATTTGCCATCGTGGCAGAAAGATTTGCTCTAACGTGGGGAAGACTCGTTCATTGCTCAGGGTGCGCCGGACTCAGTTAATATTGTACAAATACCAAATACAGATAAACCACTTTGTTTTCACTACATTTCTGAATAAAAGATAGATTAATTTTTTCAAAAGATTGATAATTTATTACAAAAGAATGTCTTTAAAATGTACAGTTTGCATCCCTTGCGGATCGAAATCGACCTTGCCCTACTAAAATACCGTCAAAATTAAAGCAATTTCAAAACAAACATTCATTGATACAGAAATAGCAGTTGAAAGGGAAAGGAATATTTATGTAAACAGGTTGTGAGCCGGCCGTTTCGACAGCCCTGGCTTGCACAATCAATTCACTCGATTTGAGCCCAAAAACTCTCCCGTATTGTATATCGAGTCGAGTGTTTTCATATTTTAAGTTTATATAAATATTCATAGTCTTGTCTACACATTATGATAAGGTGACATCAGTACGCAATTCACAATAAGTGTTTCCAGATTTCGGTTATTGTTTTTAAAACAGTATTTCTAAACCTTATTATTTATGACCTTTGTTCTGTACTGGTGTCTATTATCAATTGATTCGAGTGGTAGTGTTGGATTGGATGTCTTGATGCTTTTTAGGAACTCAAAGATTATTCTCTGATTTCTTTTTCTACATAACTTTAAGGCTTACATATATTATATTAGAACAAATCAAACAGGTACCAAAATGTTTGCTACGTATTTTTATATTGAACCTCGAGTTCAAAATAATGAATAACATTAATTACGAGTATGTAGTAACTTCCTTCCAAGTACCGTTTGATTCCATCATGAAACGAATGATACTGTTATGAAATCAAATTATTTTATTTTGACAGTGGCTATTATCATATCCATAAACAAGATTAGGTGGATTCCATTTGTTACCCACATCTGGGTGTGGGATATAGAAAGCATAGTTATTAAACGGTATTCGATTTGCAACCTTATTGCATTAGCCTTAATAATCTGTATGCATTGGCTGGTTAACATCGATTGTATCGATGAATGGACTGACAGGCATTTTTAATGGTCACCTGTTAAACGCAAGATAACCCAATTTATTCGGATTAGTTCCATATGTTTTATGTAAGCTGTCTAATAGCTTTCGTTGCTTTGAGTCGGCGTCATTTCGTCTACGAAGTGCAGTCATAGCTCAATAAGTTTCTTGATATCAAATCAGTGAGGTGGAATGCAAGCCAATTGACTTTTCGTATTTCGGTAGTAATAAGGTTAAGCAATAAACATTCAGGCGATATCGTCATGGAATTACTATTACTAAAACTATTTAGTCGTGGCTAATGCTGCTGAGCCACGTCACAACATAATTAATACTACAATTTGTTTTAGTTTTTGTTACAAAATTAACTCTTATTATTAAATTGATTTCATCAAATCAGCCGAAAGACATACTTCGTATCACGTATTTTTAAAATAGAGTTCAGTTTTTAATACAAATAATAAGGTATTCCACACTCGTACCACACGACTATCCTTCGAATCCCAGATCGTCGTCATTTATTTTGTACAATAATCAAACTATTCATTATAAATCATCGCAATGAAAGTAACACACAAAAAAATATCAAATTTGCAATGTCATTAATGTAATGAATTACAGCCAATAGATTGAGTCTAAAACTGTTTCATGGGCTCCAGATTGCTTTATAATGGGGTACAAAATATTAATGAACCTGTTGGGCCAGTCGTCCTTGGGCCATTATTATGATATTAAGACTCTTAATTGCGCCAAAGCACTTGTAGAGCTACTTACGATGTCAAAATTATTCTTATTTTATTTTCCAAGCGGTAGTTGCTTAACATCCTTACTATCCTTACTTATATTATAAATCCGAAAGTAACTCTGTCTGTCTGTCTGTCTGTCTGTTACGCTTTAACGCATAGAGTACTGGACCGATTTAAATGAAATTTGTTACAGATATAGTCCAGAGCCTAGGAAAGGTTATAGGCTACTTTTTAACCGACTGCGCTATAAGGAAGTAATGTTTTACTCGTTAAACTTCTCTACGCGGACGGAGTCGCGGGCGGAAAGCTAGTCCTATATATACTTACTTACTGATAATGTCGTAATGTTTCTATTACAATTACAAATCAATATATAATCTGTGGATGTGGACCTTTCTAATTGAATTAGCTGTATTTAAAGGTAAAAAAGGCTTGTAAACGATGTTTGCCTTCTCTTAAAAATAAGTTAACCCACGACCTCTGGATTCTAAGATGAATTAACTACGATTGATCTATTGATATTAATCGTTGATTTGAACATAACATGCTCAGAGCGAAAGTGCATTAGCAGATGTAAGCTCGCTTTTACAAATGAAGCGTAAATGCTCTTTACGTACGTAACTAGCCACGTAATACGTATTATGTTTAACAAAAACAATCAGGCGGTATTAGTGGTAAATAGTGCAATTGTTTTTAGATTTGGCTTTAAGCAGTTAGCAGTGTAATGGATTATTTGGGTAAGAACCTTTTTGTGCGTGTTATAATCATCATTATTGTTTAAATGATAACTGAAAGATCATAGATTACGAGTATTTAAAAGAGCTAATCTTCAATACTTCTTGCAAGTGCGTAACATGTTTTGCTGCTATTGTTACTATATATGTATCTATTTAATACCAACTGACAGTATTGCTGAAAAGATTTCACGAAACTTGGATGTTAAACTATCATAATTATTAAGAGTATTTCAATATAATAAATAAATATTACACAACATCACATACATTGATCTGATCCCGTGTTAAGTAGCTTAAGCACTTGTAATACAGATACCAGAATCAACAGTGGATACACAAATATACTTAAATATACTTAATACACACCCAGACACGGAACAAACACCGTTCGTCGCACAAATATTTGTCCCGAGTGGGAATCGAACCCACGACTCTTGGAAACGTAGGTAATGACCTGGGTCACTAACCACTGTTCCACCGAGCCAATATCTATATAGGATATTTACTATTGGATCTCTATCCAATTTCAAATATTAAATTTACTGTAAACTCAGCCGTCTAGGCGAGCTTTTGACTTGATGGACAGAAACAATTTAAACAAGGGGAAATTCACTTTCGACCACCACGGGGAAACCTCTGCGTCCATCGATCAGGTTGATCGACGAAATGGCTGACAGAATATTGAACGAGAAAGTAAATTATGTGCACCACGTTAAATATGGAAAATGATCAGTTGCCTCAAATGAAATTACGGAGCAGACGCGAGTGTCTTGGGGCGAATTGTTATGTGGGACGTTGTTCGATTACGATTTGGGATCTTCGAAAGAAGTGTACTAATATTGTGTGTAAGTGTGTGTAAGTGTACTAATGGGTTCATTGAATCTGGGCGGTCTTTGGGTACTTTCTCACGCTGTAAACGTGCAGGCTCCCTCCCGACATTTATTTCACTACTGAGAAAGAAAATCAATTAAAATACATTGTCATACATCTACACCTACTAAGATTGGATAGGATTGGATTGGAGTTATAGGCAAATTCCGACGTGAAACATGATTTTGAGCCCATGGGACCAAATGAATGAACACTAAATTATCCAATAATCTATTATATCTAAAAGTAACCATTCCTTTATAAGGTAATATTTGTATCACATGATTTGACACCCTCCATGTTACCTTACGCTGCCAAAGAACTAAGATGGTATCCCATGTCCAATTCTCTAAACCACGACACATATTACGTATTACATTATCTAATACGGACAATGTACGTCGTGCTATTACCGGCATTATCTAGATACCTAGATGAGACGGGCACGCGGGTTGGGCACGATCTTCGCCTCTTGTTTGCGATTTCACTGGCAATTTGCGTGTGCGCAACCAAACATCGCACGTATAGTGAAATTTGTTAAACGTTAATTCACGCACCTCGCGATGACATTGGATACGCCATGTGACTTGCTCAGCCATATCGTATTGCCCAACGATATTGGGAAAGTGCCATAATGTTCGTTGCACCATAAGCTTCATATGATGAGTGTGCTATTTGTTTGCTAATTAAAATTTTAAAGTTAAGACTTTCTTTGATTGCTTTCGTTTGTGTACTATGTTACATGAGTCTTTGTCATAATTATTGGGCAGACTGTACTGTTGAAGTCATGTGGATGCAATAGATGGGCTCGAACTCTGGATTTTGCACCTATTTCTGTACTTTGCGTACACAATTATTTTTAAATCTTATGAATATAAACAAATAGGTTTTCTTCTTCCACTTAATATCATACATACATAGCTTTCCGTCCAAGACCTCTCTGTCCTCGTGGAGTCGTTTTATGCGTGAAACTTTTAAAAAGTTACCTACTCGTATGTCATATATGTCAGGCTTTAGATTAGTAAATTTCATTCAAATAGAGTCTGTAGTTTTGGCATGAAATCGCAAAAGTCACATTAAGAATACAGCAAAAAGAAAAATCCGTACCATCCCTACTACATGGTTAGGATTTTTTGCTCACTACCAATAACATGTGGACACCATTTAAAAGGAAAAGTGCGACTAAACTTCTAGAGAAACCATTGAGTAACACCAACGGTACGAGAAAAACATGCGGAAAAAAAGTGATTTTTCCAAAACGCTACGGCGTCTGAGCGGCTGCGCGCGCGCAGCGGGAAAGCCGTATCGCCTTATCGGGCTCGCTTTCGGACCGAGCCGTTCCCCAGCCGGTTGCCACATAATTTAATTAATACCGGATTTAATTGATATATGTTCTTTATTTCTGATGTGTCAGTCAGTATTTGTAACTATCGTTTTATATTTTTATAATTTTAAACTGTCATGGTTACACACATTAGAAAACTGAAACTGTCCGGGATATTTACCCTTTATTTATTGAGTTCAGCCGTGACCATGGCTCTTGCAACAGTGCCGGAATATCGGGAGCTCATTAAAAAAAAACATGGTAAATATCCCGGACAGTTTAAGTTTTCTAATGTTTTTTATGCTTGTGATTCTGTAAGCCTATGAGCATAAAATATGCTACCCATGAGCCAAAGATCTGATACATAAGATCAAGGGTGCGAAGTGCTCTAGTGAAGCTTTTGTGATACGGAAGATCATATTGTTAGTGAACCATCTGCTTGGCTAGTCTTTATTGAGGTTGGGCTTTTGCAACCAAAATTCTAAGTTATAGGTAATTTGGCACTTAGGACAATGTTCTAAACTAATATTCTAACGTTTCATTTCAAATGTCTCGACATCTTGGTTACCGTACCAGTATCTATTGGATAAATTATTTAACATTCATTGCTCGCACCCAAAAAAACAACGACTGCTTACAACCTTTTCTAGTCTATTCTACCTTAGCGAGGAGCCGCGGTACCTTCGCGTCCAGTTTAATTACCTTTACACCGGCATAGTCTGGAGCTTTGTACCGCATTAAGCTCACTTTATGCAATAAGCCATAATGTTAAGTCTAAACAGCTTTAAGTTATACGATGTCGCGCAGTGAAAGTGTCATGCTTGCTCAACAAACATAATGAGTTCGTTGCTTCATAAAACATGTAAACATAACCGATCGCTTAAGTAGGTATTACATATAAAAAATACATTACTAACGACCTAAGTGAATATAAGTTAGTGTTAATGTTGCGTTGGAAAGAGATGGAAAATGTCATTGTACTGTCTGTCATTTTTTTCCATTTAGCATGCAAATTGTTAGCGATTTACAAGCGCAAGTAAATGTATAGAAGTAATGATATTATTAGTAAATGCTATTTTGACAATGTCTATTTCTAAGATAAGCATAATTAGAAACTTGCCCCGGCAAGTCACTAGTTTGAAATAATTCATAGACCTGGCTTCGCATTTTTCGCTTGGCATTATTGCAATATTGATAAAATCAGCGTTTTTGTAATATTGATCCTCAGCTATACTACATATTTATTTATATTTAAACGTTTCTTTTCAATTGGTTACAACATATATTGAAAGATCTTAGCATACAGAGGGACAGACTTATATTTTATAGTATGTACTAATGATTAGACTTAGGATTTGTTCAATAGAATATTCTACTGTTTACAATCAAACGAGTGGTTTGCGATGTAAAGTTTATTCATCTCTGCCCATTACAGTCTAGATTACAAGAGTATTCTCGTAAAGAGGTAGGGTTCTTTTGCACCGCGCATACACTTACACATAGTATATGTTGAACCATTAAAGCTAAGATGCTATCCGAGCGTTTCGTCGGCCGCCGGAACTGGTTTGGGCCTGTTCCCTCCCGCATCACGCTTTTAGGAATTAGAACTGCTGCCTAGGAATAATCTACAGCTTTAGAACTTGTTCCTATGCCGGCAGCTTGTTCTAACTCTACCGTATTTCTTGGCTTGGCTAAACAACAATGTCAGAATTGGTTATATGCCTGATACATATTACAATTAGAATAGAATAAAATTACTTTCATATTGCTACATTTAAAGGTTTTCACTTCAAATATATGTATGTGTAACCACATATTATTTGGTTGAAGTAAATTAAGGTTGAAATAATTACATTTTAAACGGAAGAATATGCATTAGTATCTATCTTTTAGACGTGCAGATGAGACAACTATGTCTGGATAAAAGGGTTAGGTACTTAAAAGTCCCCATGGAACTAAGCTTTTCCTAATTCTAAAGTAGTGGTGTATTCCCTCAAGGAATTATTTGCATCATATATCATAAGACAGCTCATATTTATGTCCACTAGGAACTCGAGGCCAACCAATGCGAAACCGGGTCTAACCTAGGATATATTCATAAGAACCGAACCGGAAGGTAATATCTGAACCGGTCGATTCTGAATTTAATGAACTGGTAGCGCCTACACCAGTCTTCTTGTGCGGTCTTCCCACCGAGCGTGGGGGCAAGGGAAAGTGTCAACCACTTGCTATGGAGACGGCAACTGTACCTGCTTAACAGTGAAACCAGACAACATCCAAACTCTTAGTATTATTAAATAAACTAGACTGCTAAGGAAGTAATTGATCGAACTAGAAATTGGCGCGTCGAAAATTGTTTAGCAAGACTTTTTGGTTTCAGCTGAAAGTGTGGCTAATCGTTAGTACGTGTTTTCATCTGAATTAAAATTGGCTAACTAGGGTTTAATTACTCGGAAATTTTATTATTAAAATGCTGATTTCTAGACGGTTTGAATAAGACAGAGAAACGGAATAGTTGAGTGTTTTTAAAGCCGGTCATTTTCGAAATCAAATGAGGAACACATCGAATCGTCTTCTTTTAGATTTGCTCAACACAGCTTCTCCTGAAAAATCCAATCGAATACAGTTCTTAAATTAACAGTGATAGAGTCGACTATCGCGTGAGTAGGCCCTTTTTCAACATGCGGGGGTAAAGACCGGCGTGGAAAGCTCGCCGACCCAGTTCCCTCCCGTCGGAACCTGTTCGCTTTACATAATCCTGTCACTCGATACGCGGAGCAGTGACAGGAGCAGCGCTGATACTTTAATATCGATGCCAGTTGCGATTTATTGCATAATGTTGTCACTTATTTGCCATGTGAGGATGATATTTTGATATACGACTTCCTATTTGGGTTAGAAAATGATTACCCACCTAGATTACGCCACTTGACTGGTGAAGGAAATCAATTTAGTCGTCAATGACATTTTCGCTCATAATTTAAATAAAAATCATTATAAATAATTATGAAGAAAATTACAAGAACCAATTTTTCTAATAAACTATTTTCTTTTTAATTCACGCCTTGATTTAGTGCCCTTTACTATTTGGTGTTATTTAGATTCATTAATCACGCATGTCAAAAACTGTAATGAATAGCGCTGGAGATGAGCTTAAGTGAAAAAACCATTAATATTGATTGCAAACAAAAAGTGTATCAGCCGGCGCCATTGCGGACCGCATAATAAAACGTATTCACGATGTTAATGGTTTTCTTGAATTAGTTCAGTTGGACTGTGCAAATGGTTTCCACATGTTCCGTTGACCTTGGCCATGGCAAGGGCAGCCATGACAGCGGGCCGGAACAGCCCCATCATGATGACAGCCCGCCATTTTTCCGCTGCCATTTTCCACCGCCATTATCCGTAGCCTATTTGGCGCGGGAAAATAGTGATGTGCATACACGTATGTCAAATTACAAGTAATAATCAGTATTCAATTATACTATTAGGTTTCAATTTCAATACAGATTTTTAATGGTGCTAATTTAGTTTGAATTTTATTTTTAAATATGTATCACAATGTTTTCTTTCTGTGTACACAAAAATCACAACGTTTTTCATAACGTTGTGATTTTTGTGTGCTTTATTAGCTTAAGTTACAACGACAGTCTTGAGATTACAAACCTTTTAAAGTTTAATCAAGAAACAAAAGACAATTTACAGTAGTGCAAAATGATAACATGTTAATTAAATACCCCGGAATAGTTTGTACTACGCCGTAGCATAACTAACTAAGGGATAATTAATATTGTGAAGTACATGGAGCAACGATACTCAAATACGGAATAATCTAACTTAGAAGTTGCGGAAGTGATTCGCGTGGCAGCCTCAAAACAATGGCATAATTAATGCATGACCACGACAAATCGCAAGATTTGACAATTATTCGAAGGTTCAACGAATCCGAATTACCGTAATACTCGTGAACATTACGACCTTATAATGTGAGCAGTAATGTAACATAAATGTGATGCGACCAAAATTGCGAGCAATTACTATTACAAGCATGTATTATGTGTATATTGACGTTATGTGTTTTTTACCGTGAATATTCATCTAGTGAGTGGTTCCCCTTGAACTCGTAGTTTTTCTATGAACGGGGAACTATTTAAGTAGATTTTTTCGTTGTGATTATTTGGAGGCTTAATTTTGTATGTAGGAGGGTCAAAGGTGCATGACGTTTTCATACATATATATGTAGATACTTATTTACTTAACTGCCTAGTTGGTCTATTGGTAGCAAGTGCTGCGTTAGGACCGAGAGGTCCCCGGTTCGAGTCCGGGGTCGGGCAAAATTTGTGTGAGTTTTTCTGTAATGAAATTACTCAGCCCGGAGTTAGGAAGATGGCGGTTGAACGCCCGGGCCTCGGAAAGCACGTTAAGCCGGTGGCCCTGCGCCCAATCTCTCATCGGTCATGTCGGATTGCCGTCTCACCGAATCATGAGAGTAAGGGAATAGAGAGTGCACTTGTGTTTGCGCGCACACTTGTGCACTATAATATGTCCTGCGCACTTGGTTGATCTCAATTGAGATCGGCCGCCATGGTCGAAATCGGTCGGACGCCTTATATACTTAACATCAGAGAAACATCAGAATTGTTGATCAGATTCAGAAAATTATTACTTGATCTTAAATGGTTTCAAACACATCTAGTCGAAATTAAACCTACAATGTTCACAAATGTTAATTTTCCGAGTTGAAACAAATAAAAGAATGATTTTTTTACAGTAAAAATTGCTCCAAAATATAAATGATTAGCTGTTTGAAGTATCCAGAAATGACAGTGCCACTTTATGTTTCTGATTACTGGACCATTACGCCATGATTGAAATTATATTCGCAGTCTGCACTACACAAGGCCAAACAGGCCGGCATTTAAATTTTAGATGACATTATTGAAGTATCAAATGTTCGTAGTTATATAAAAAATACTTATTCAATACGAGCTAAAGAGCAAAAAAAATTTGTGTTTAATATCTCAACCCAATATCACATTGTCTAGGTACGAAAAAAACTTTGGACTGCAAGATTTGACTGTATTGGTTCCGCGATTGTTATAATAAAGAATCTCGGAATTCATTGACTTTTCAAGGAGTTACAAGATTGAGAAACTCTACCTAGTTAGGTAGAGTTGGTACCTAGCAACGTATTATCACGATAAAGTATGTACAATAAGTAGATATAAAAACGCGTCTGAAAAACCCGCCTTCAGTTCAAGCCAACTCTTACCTATTTACAAACCATTATGTAATGGACGTAAGTACAGTACATTGTATTGTAAAGTTGAAAGTTATTTACTGAAACATTTAGCACAGAGCCGGATGTCAAACCGGTACCAAAAGAATCTTATTGGAAGCGAAACTTAATCGTGATATGTTTATGAAGGAATCCTGCATTGCCGAGAAAGTTACAACTGTTTATGTTATCATTGTATTGATTGAGAGTTACTTATGAAATACCGCGTATGTAAATCCTGTTTTGTTACAGGTTTTATGTGGATTAATTGCTCATCCAAATTATTTAATTAAATAATATTTATTACTATTGGAATAAATATAATTTAAGTATTTCTTTATTGTATTTCTTTATTTTACTCCATACAAAAGGTTAACATTTGACTAAGCATTGGCATAGTAAGTAGTTGAATTTCTATTAAATGATTATGTGTTTAATATACTAAAAGTTATCTGTGAAAAGTACAGATTAAAGTAGTGTCTATATATTTATGTGCAGTTCATAATAATACTCGTAGTGCATTTAACAATTTTGCATTGGTTTTTATTTGGTAAGGTTTTCAATTAATATGAATAACGCGTTTCCTTGCATGCTTAACAAAAACTGTATTAAAATTGTGTTTTTATAACAATCTTCCTGTAAGTCGTATGCCTTATCTCAAAAATTGCGAGCTCATGCCTGATAAACATGATGTTACGATATAAGTATGAATTATTTTATTTATAACTGTGCCGTACTTGGACTGTGTAAACTGTGATTTAATACAGACATGATTAACGTAACTTACTTCAACGTAATAACCCATACTTTAAGCGTTTAAGCGACAATTATTGTCAAGCGATAAGGCGCAGCGAATACGCGGCATGAGTAAAACCGCACTAACTTAGAACTTATTCAAGTAAAGCATAACTTACCAAGGCTAAACAGCTAGTGGATGAAAGCGGCGTAATATCCGGGAGCAATATCACACTTCACTATAACAATGCCGGTATACAGGAAAGGCCACTCGGATTCACAGCGTATCAATCCGAAACTTCGGTGCACTATAGATTTTATCTAAGAAGTTCCATTTCACGATTGCAGTTCGTTTCGAAACCACTTCGATATCTGTAACAAAAGAAACATAAATTCAAATATGTGTTAAGTTATATAAGTTGAGTTGTCAAGTTTAATGTTGCTGAAAAGCACAAGCAAACCGTAACTTGTGCTTTTTAGAGAGTACCAAAATAACCATCGATTATTGGTAGATATAGAATAGACCGATAGACGTTTTTAGCACATAAGCACATAGAAGGGTAAGGTAAGGGTATAATTTAGTTATAGTTATTTATTATTATTGTGTCATTATAAAACCGTTTATTTTAATGTTAGCTCCTCTATTAAATTGGCTAGCTGATTTATATTAATTACAAATATGTTTGTTCTATCCTGTTATCGATTTTAATGAAAGCTTTTGCCTTGTATTGCTATATCTATATTATATATACTTCATATGTAATCCGGCATTTGTTTTAATGTGTAATGTTCAATTAATGGAGACAAATTCACGGTCAGAGCATATACTGGACCGGAATAAAAAGTGCTATGCATTTTTGAGCAAGGGCGACTATTCGATATAATTTAGCATCGATTGAGTAACTCGGCCTCGACTCGTGACGGGCCCCGATCGTGATTACCGATTTATCGACTTATCGAGTCGGCGGCTAACCATTAGAGTCTGCTTGCATGATATTTACTTTTAAAAATAAACTTGACTTGGGTAAACTTGACTGCAGATCCGATTCGTACATTCGGACGTGGACATAGGAAGAAAAACTACATTAAAATATGAACCTATAAATTGCTTTAATAGTTCCTCAGCAATATTTTTTGGCTTTTTTAGATTCAACTCAACTAAACTCTGCGTTACACGGACGGCGCCTATGTTGTACATAGTTTGTACGTTTTAGCCCAATGCATTATGTGATCTAATTATTATTCATAATTTAACTATTATATTATTATCTTTGGAACACTGAATATTCAAATAAGACTGTAGCCACCAATTTAAATCTTACAATAATACACCTATGAAACATACAAGATGAATATATGATTTAAATACACCTACAACATCCGGGTAATGTAAAACAATAGTACATATATAATATTATCCTAGTCGTTTATCGCCGGGACTGATAAAACTATGTTGTTCATTAGTGGATTATATCAAGGTTACCAATGGGTTTTCTATTAACATTATAAAGTTGCAATGCATA
Source organism: Maruca vitrata (assembly GCA_039566165.1). Taxonomy (NCBI): domain Eukaryota; kingdom Metazoa; phylum Arthropoda; class Insecta; order Lepidoptera; family Crambidae; genus Maruca; species Maruca vitrata. The sequence continues at coordinate 12,891,964 of CM076912.1, read as the reverse complement.
TACATGGGCTTCCAACAAGCAGTTTTAGTTCCTCATTTTATAATGATAGGCAAATAACAAGATAGATTATACAAACAAAAGCTTAGTTGAGAAAAATAAAAAAGTAGAGCCTTAGTAAAACTCTACTTAGCCGACTCTGTTCAGAACATATTAAGACATACATCTATACTAATATTATAAAGCTGAAGAGTTTGTTTGTTTGTTTGTTTGTTAACTTGAAACTACTGGTTCGAATTGAAAAAATCTTTTTGTGTTGTATAGACTATTTATCGAGGAAGGCTTTAAGCTATATATCATCAAACTGCGACCAATAGGAGAAAAGATACAATCGAAAATGTGTAAAAAACGGGGGAATCGCTGGCACAGCTAGTCATACATAATAACGTGTGTGTTCAATACATGATTTGTATGTACATTTAATTATTGTAATGAATTATACCGAAGCCTCGTAAATTGGTTACGTGTGCGGTACAAACCCATTGCTGTTTGAACTGACTCAGGAGAATAAACTTGACAGTTTGTTTACCTCACAAGATTAGTTATGTAGGTATATTTGCTAATGTGTCTTCTATTTTATGTGTCTGTATGTGTCCTGTGTGATGATCTTTGTCAAGATAACAAAGTGTGGTAGCAATGAACTCGTGAATATTTATTTAAGCTTTTCTACTGGGGTATATACTCATAATCTTATTAAGACCATTTAATTAAGATGATTCAGTAATTTGGTATGTTATCAAAAACATTAGTTGCAGGACCAACGACTTAATGTGTTTCTTGAGCATTAGCAGTCGGAAATTACCCTAAAATTGCATTGAACGTTCGTTAATTGATTTACCGACTCTATCTCATTACCTAAATACGTACGACCTAAAAGTTCGGCATCGGGCATAGAATGTTGCATCCAGCATCAGCAAAAGAGAAAATATAATCTGAATTAGTGCGGTTTCCTCGTCGATTTAAAGTATCGATACTCAATCGATATTCGATATTAGGTAAAAATGAGCCCAAAGGTGTACCGGTCTGATAAGGGCACGCTATGGATTTGCGGTTCAATTAATTTATATGCAAATGCAACCGGCTTTACTCATTAGTTAATGTGCACTTTGCACAATTTACAACGCGGAATAGGTGCGTGCGAGATGCAGCCAACGTGATGCAGATATTGAATGCATAATAAATACTGTTTGAATGTTTGTTTTCGTGTCGCTACTAATAATTGTGATTGTGACAATGAGTCATCGGGCAGGCGGATTTATATTATTATTTTGTTGTTATTTTTTTGCAATTTGGTATGTTTTTTACTTAGATGTATAGGTTTTTTGTTGAATGAGGGAATATTTGATTTGATAAAAATTAATCAATTTATTTTTATAATAGCGGCAGCCCACGACTTGTTCCGCGTGGAAATTGTTTGGCAGCAATAATTTATTAAAATAGCTTTTAATGAACAGTGAAAAATTTGCTACTTATTAGTAAAAGGCCCATCAAAATTGTTAAATCGTTTCGGAGCCAATCAGTGAGAATAAACAGACAGACAAAAATATAGAATCATAATAATTTAGTAAAAATTGTTATTTTAATATTACAAACAGACACTTCAATTATTTAGTTTTATCTATAGAAGAGCAACTTTAAAACAATATAACTAAACTAACTTTGACCCCTTTAACTGAAGCTACAGCCAATGGACAATCTTATTATTTCTTTGCGTTTATTACATACTTACTTATCAACTCTTAACCTAATATGGATAAGAGTCAGCAAAAGCAAGTCAGACGCAAATGGATTCGATACGTAAACGGTGTAACAGATTTCCATATTTAGCACTTATAAATAAAAAAATGTCACTGGTCATTTCTTTCACATAACAAGCTATTACATAAGTATAGGAAGTAAAATGAGAAAAGGTTATGTAGCAGTACGTGTTCGAATGCATATTAACTGCAAATAAAAAGGTAATCTATATTTATGTGTATAAAAACGAGTACTTATTTCCCTTGGTCACGGGATCACACCTGAATGCCTAGACTGATTTTTTTTTGTTGTGTCTTTATATTTAAGAAAAATTAAGAAAATTTTCTTTTATTTTTTTTATATTAAGCTAACAAGATGACCTCAGTCCACCTGATGGTAAGCGGTAGTGAGAGCCAAATATGAGGTCGACAGGCACAATAGACCATATTGAGCCTGTCGCACTCACCCTGAAAGCCCGCTTAAAGAGGAGACCACTGCTGCGGCAACAACGAGACAAGGCGTGGAGTCTCGCATTGGTATTGAGCTACCCACACAGCTCGGAGTTAGCCAGTCCGCCGGACGGAAGGTTATGTATTTTGGCTCCAAAAGTCTATGATAAATAACTTAGACTCGAGTTACAAAACTAACAATGATATCCAACTCTATCGACCCCACTTGGATCAAGCACGTGATTTGCAAGCCATCTAAAAATCGCCGATCAAACATAACACATATTTGAAGCATGTCCACATTGCGTCCGTGGATTATTACATAAACGTGTTTTTCGGTAATCAGCACTCGGCACAGTAGGTCACCTGACGAGGACGGCCACTTGACTGGGTGACATTTACTTGGAGCACGTGATGCTCAAACTTGCGATTGAGAACTTGTGACACCAGCAATCAGCTTATTAAGTATTCTTTGTGACCCCAGTGGGCCTATTCGGCCCGAAAATCGACCGGAAAAGAGGAAAAGCCGTTTCAGAGTTACAGAAACGCATAGACAAAAATACCAAAAACATTGTTTTGGGTTCTACTACTGCATTGATAAAGAGCTTCTGTAATATTATTTTTATCATAATATATAATTACGGACAGTCATCCGTTACATTTTTATTATCATAATATTATATAGATGATGATGATGATAGATGATTAGTGACTTCAGTGTACCTATTCAACCCAGCATTCGATTCAAGGCATTGCAGGAAGTAATCTCTGCTTACCCCTCTGGGATGTTATGTTATGTTATTGGACTCATTATAATTGTCCCGACAAAGGGGTAAGAGATATCCGCTCCCCCGCAAGTCCGGTGGTTACGACGAGGCTACTCCAAGCCATCATCGTATGTCAGTTAAGAAAAAATTACCGGCACACGTCGTTCTGCCCGAAAATGTTTAAAGGGATATCCCGAGAGAAGCACCACCTATTGTGTCCAATTGCGTTGCAGAAAACTTCTTTGGCTCATGCACAAATACTTTGCTTAAGATCATCACATGATGAAATGCTTAGTTTACGTTTATAACAAGGATGAATGATGATGTTTAAGATTCTAAAAAGGATTTTGTCCTTAAATAAATTACGCTTGTAATCCTTCATAAGGTAAGCATTTCCGTAGAAGACCTTCTGTGGTTTGAGACTCACGGATATCTATTAAACGTTGTTATTAACACAATACCGCATAACAGTTTGAGAAGCTTTGCCATGTAGGTATAAGTTGTTGGGTCAATAATGTCGATTTAACCCAATATGTTTGAATACAGGCGACCATTTACTTTGTAATAAATGTTATATAACGTGTTTACATAGTCCGGTGTCTCAATCAAGAACTTAGAGAAACAGACCTATACTTTTATCTTTTTACTTATTTTCATGTAAATGATATCCGTGATGAGTAATATTGTTATGACGTTTTGGCTATAAATGTAAAATACCAGCGCTAGGCCATCGAGGATAGCGAGTTTTGTTTTTTTCATTCACCAATTTTTATTAATAACTAGCTTTTCGCCCGCGACTCCATCCGCGTAGAGTTTAACGGGTAAAACAATACTTCTTTATATCGCAATCAGTTAAAAAGCTCAGGCTCTGGACTATATCTGTACCAAATTTCATTTAAATCGGTTCAGTACTCTATGCGTGATTGTGTAACAGACAGTTACTTTGGCATTTATAATATTAGTAAGGACGTAAGGATTTGGTTATACTTTTTTTAGAAGAGTCTTAATCAAAATATGTATTTATAATAAACTAAAAGGTTGCTCTCTTTACAAGTAGTCTTGAATACAAATAAAATTATTGAAATGCCATATGAAATGGCCAGAAAAAAATATTACTAAGATTGGTGTTATAATGGAGAATGGAAGAATAAATACATATCTTGTAAGTAGATACGGTGTGCAAACAAGGAAATTTATTCATACATTCCGTTTTGTAGTGCATTTCGGAACACCGCGATTGCATACATAATTCGTTTTGCTTCACTATATCGAAATTGTCCCTAAAAATCGTTACAGGTGTTAGCAAAGATTACGGGTAATTAATTCGAATTCGTGGATGTGTTGGTTGTATTTTGAGCTCTATTACTAGGGGATAAGGGTGTGGTGGTTGTCGGTATGAAATGCGGCGCGGGCGCAATGCGAAAGTAAGCGGGACCGGTTAGACGAAGGCCGCCGAGCCGACGCTTTTGTCTAACGCTCACAAACAAGCCACAAGCAATCGCGACTAAGTATGTAGTATAATAAATACCTAGGTAAATCCAAAATAGGTTGTAGAGAAAGAGATCTAATAACAAATGTTTTGAGATGATACGGACGTGCTATGTATTTTTAGACTTGGCGGGGGCACTGCCATGCACCCAGATTTCTTTCACAGTATTAGATGCGCGCGATCTACTGTTGAGAACAAGGCAGCAGGAACCATTACTGTAATTCTTTTTAAATTGCTGCATTTTCAACTGATTTAATGCATGTTATCTGAAAGTGTACACCGTATCATCTGTAAAGTCACTTTTGCTTTTAATTAGGTGTGTTTTTATTATTATAGTTAACTTTTGAATATTCGATATTTACTGCGTTAGGTGTTTTTAAAGGAGGCTGTAGAGTAAGTAAGAGGTCCTAAAATTCCTAGCTGACATATCAACTAGAAAAGAGATCGTCACCCTATCGCTTAGCGACTAAAGCTACGTTACGATTCCGATAAATGTGCGTTGCGTTAGGCAGTTTCATAAAAAGGTAGGTACTGAAAAAGATACGTTTACGTTTCGTTTACCAGTTTATATGAAGTAGACAGAAGTGGCGGGCATTTGGGGAGGCCTATGTACAGGAGTGGACTGAAATAAGCTAATGATGATGTTGATGTGTGCTGCGACTTTTAAGAAAGAGGATCTAAGTCTTGTAACTTGCACCGTGGCACAGAATGCAGCGCACCGCAGCAAAAACGCATACTGCACCGCGCCTACCGCCGAAATCGTGCCTCCTGCTCACTCGCGGTCTAAATCATTCGCCGACCTTGTCGCACATGGTCCCGACAAAACTTAAATTGTACTTGTTAGTAAATAAAGGAGCCATAATGAAAAAGCCATAAAAAGCAACATTCTGGCCTAATTTTAATATTTCTAATGTAAAATTTTATTATTTTTTAAATTAGCTTTTGAAACTTTATACTGCTATTTTGCATCTAAAAAAGTAAATAACAATCTTTGAGATTATATTTAGTCGAAACTAAAGGCCTTCCAATATTGTGCCCATACCTCAAAAGTAGAACCAAATCGATAACCGTGTCCAATATTCCTAATTGTCTTAGTGATTCGATGCTTGTTTCCTAGGTACCTACCAAAAACGTTTTATCGACAAAGCTTCAAATAACAGGGGTGACGATGTAACAGGGGGTCGGATAAATATATTTAGTTTTACTTACTTTGAATAGTGGCGTAAATTTAGTGTAATTTTGGTTAAGCGAGAATATCGTATGAACTCTTGTGAATAGTTCTTTTTACCAAACGATTAGATTCGTATAAGAATCTGTGATAGAATATGTAAGTATGTAAGATTCTCATTGACAGAATTATGTTTTCCTTCATATGACTGAATCATTTAAACATTTTATGTTTGGAATTTACATTATACAGAGTGTTTCTTGAGATCATCATAAATAATTTAGCTATAGTGGCGATAATATTATTCTTAATTCTAATCATTATTCTGTAGAACACGCTCACGATCTCGGAACGACGACGACGCAAGAATATATTAATGATTTTATAATGAGTTGTATATTAGGTGAACGATTACTAACGTGCGAATTGCAAGCTCCTCGACGGGGTTATCTATTGTTTGCCCGAAAGATATATGCCATAATATTCATATGCCCGAATTTCATTTGCCATAATTTCATTTGCCCGAATGATATGTTTGCCATAAAATACAAATGACATAATTTTAATTGCCCGAACTTCAGATTCCATAATGATTCGAATGCCATACGTATTGTTATCCATATTTTTATGTTTCTAACCTAACCTAACCTATTTTTTTTATCATTCTTTTAACCTATTTTACAAGCTTTTTCGGTGGAAAATGATGTAATGGCACGGAAACAAAGTTTCTAACACGTAACTAATATAGTAAACAATGAGCATAATATTATTGCAATTAAAATATGGATGGAGATACGTATGGCATTCCAATCATTATGAAATCTGATGTTCGGGCAATTAAAATTATGTCATTTGTATTTTATGGCAAACATAACATTCGGGCAAATGAAATTATGGCAAATGAAATTCGGGCATATGAATATTATGGCAAATAAAATTCGGGCAAATGAAATTATGGCAAGTGGGGGTATACCCCTCGACGGTTGCTTCAGATCTCATTTCTTAAAGCCTTCGTTAGGATTGTTATCGAAATGTATTAGGTCGATTTGAGTAACGGTCTTAAAACTTAGTTACGGTCGAAGCTATCTCTGATACGCCAAGTGCTAAATAGCGAACACTTTTCACAGGTATAGGTCAAATAGATATATTAATCAAAGCAATTTATATGTATTAGGTTTTGTACCAATACGCGAACAGAATGGTTTGCTACAGATTAACTCTATAAACTTACTTTTCTTGTTAGTCATACGGCTTTGCGATAAACATTAAAATTTATAATCGTCTAAATTTAGCCAATTAGACAAAATATTTGCGTTGTCTTATAGTTGTTTGAACAGGCTGCGAAGGCAAGACCACTTGCGTTGCACAAATATTGCGGTGCAGGCATTTGCGTGCTCTCTAAGTGTAAATAATATAACACGTGCTTAACTTGATAATACGTTAAATAATTGTGTTATTACATTACTCATCGATATTTATTATTGCAAGTTTGATTTGAAATAGATTATTACGTCTTATTAGTAACAACTTGTTACTTAATTGTAATAAACTTGTTAGACTCCTTAATATTGAGGTATTTGTGCCTGCATTTAGAGATCATTATAGAAAATATCGTTTAGCAAGTGTTTGAAATTGGCGGAGACTTGTTTTAAAGCATAAGATACTGAACCTTTCACCAAAGCTCTAAAGTTTTCAATAAAAATGTTGCATCATTATATGTACTTATAACTAAACAAAATGAAAGACATAGAGCATACTAAAATGCAAAATTATATCAGGTTTAAATTTTTTTTCATTAACATTTTATTTAAAAAAATGTCGTTCCTCTTATGTTTGTCTGTCTGACCTGTATGTCTAAATTTATCTTCAAAACTACGCCACGGATTCATGTACTCTTAAAGTACAAATTCTAATTCTTATTACTACATGTTTTGTTAGACACGATTTTATTGTAAAAAGTTGAATAGATTATTGGATGCTCACCTGCCAGCTATCTATTCTGGCGTAACACGTGAGATAAGTCACGGCGAAGCGTGTTGAATTTGCAAAAATACCATTCGACGGTCACATTTCACAATACGAGTCATCTTCTAAGTAATTGTTAACTAAGAATTTTATTTTTAAATTCATAGAAAATCTAATGTTCACTCATGTCCACAGACCTGTCGATATCGTAATCCGGTAATTTTGTAACCTGTTATTTTTCAATGAACGTTGACATTTAATCATCAAAAGATATCCACAAAATATGAATCTCTAATGGGAAGTTCAAATTGTGACGGGTATTGAAGATTCCAGTTTGTTCCTACCATCGGCCGTTAATGCTTCGTTGATATCTTTTCTTAAGACGTTCTCTACCAATGAGCTTAAAAGTTCACGACCCCGTTGTATTTCCTCAATATGTCGACTCTTTCGTATTTAAAACGATATGTTTATTTAATTATCAAACGATTTTTTATTTTTAAAATTGTAGAGTAAATTATCTTAAAAAAAAACAACACTTATCACCAAAAAAGTATAAAAAAAAACAAACCTGAACCCGAAGTAATTCACACTGGCAGGCACACAGTCACAAAATCCTCAAATCAGTTCGTTTCACTGTCACTATTCGTGTATAACAGAAAAAAAATGAAAATTTAAAAATAAAACCGTCAACAACGTTCCGGATTCAAAACTGGAAGCGGCTGGTTCCGCGGCGCGCGCGCGAGTGGCGGGCCGGCGCGCGCGCGGCACCTGCTACGCGCCCGAATCGAGGAGGCCGGCCCAACGGTGGTTTTTTCCCTTTTCCGCACTTGTCCCTTGTGTGGATATCTTATCCTCCATCTGTTGTGTGGAAGCTCTTCCTCTTTACACTGCACTGAGTTCGGACGAGTTTTATTAGTCACGGGGCAGGAAACGAAACCCCGGACTACCAAGTTAAGGTTTACCGATGAAAAGAACATGTGACCGATAAAATATAGAGACTAAAACCTCATGTTTAATTGATAAGTCTTGTTGTTTTTATATGTAATATCGCGAATAGTGAATATAATAGTATTTTATTACATTACATGTTACATGCGATTGCATGAAATCAAAATAATATTATTGAATAATACTCGTAATAATGATAATGTAACTGCTATATTCATTGTTTACGGATATTTGCAAATAAAAATAAATATATTTAACGGTAATTATTATATTTTAATGCTTATTTGAAATATATACCCGTTTCCTATTTGAATTACAATGAAAAAATATAACACCTTTAATATAATTCTATTTTTATAAATTTCCAAGAGTAGACAAATGGAGGTATTTGTTGAGTGTTCTTGATAATAATTTTTTAGGATTTTATATTGTTTATTCTGTTATTGGGGATACGAATATACAAATGTTTGAAATGATTTTCACACATTTGAGAAAAAGTATAATTCATGGAATATCTTCAATTAATGAAGAGAGAATATTCTAAACGCGCACGTAGAGAAGTAAAAAAAAGACCGTCAATTGCGGTTCCTAAAAAGTAATCAAATTACTTAACCATTCCTTTCTACGGCGTAAAAATAAAGCAAGGACAATAGAATGTTCGCGTCTGGGACGGAATACGAATATCAATTACTCGCGATTGTCTCTTAAGCGGTTAATCGAGATTGGAGTTCGAAATAGCCGTGTTAATACCGTGTACTATTTTAAGATTTGGTTAAAAAAAGTTAACTTGATTTATCTGAAGTATACAAAATACTAGCGATCGCCCGCGATGTTGTACTAGTGAAGTTTGCTCTCGTTATATTTTAGGTAGATGATATAAAATGTATTTTTAGGAATTGTCCATTAGTCCATGCGTCATTCTTATATGTAAGGTTTATTTTTGTTAAGTTTCATCTGAATCCATTCTGTATTTTTTGCGTGAAAAAGTAACAAACGTATGTGTATATCCACACTTACAAACTTTCACATTTATATATTATTAGCGGCCGCCCGCGACTTTGTCCGCGTATTAAAGGGTTAAAGTAGCAATGATGTATTAAAATAGCCTAAATGCCTTGTAAAATTTGTTATTTATTAGTGAAAGTTCCATCAACATTCTCGCATAGTACGTTCCCCCCACCCCAGTCGAAATTTGAAAAAAAAAGTAGCGCTGGTGTCTTTCCAGTGTGCCAGCTACCTCCATACCAAGTTTGAACAATTGACCAACAATACGTAAAAATTCTCCCATACTAATTTTCACCCCCCCCAATGAACCACATGGGGGTTGAATTTAAAAGTAGCCTATATGTTATTCCAGAGTGCTAGCTACCATCACACCAAATTTCATGAAAATCGGTTCAGTCGTTTGAGCGTGAAAGAGTAACAAACATCCATACATCCATACATACAAACTTTCACATTTATATATTATTAGGATTAGGATCGTTTGTGCATTCCAATGAATACTAATAGTCATTTACGTAAAAAAATAATCCATAACTAAAACATTAATTTCAGTTATCATGTCATATGTATAGAAAAATGAATAAATATTGAGTTAAAAAAAATTAAAGGCCTTTTGTAGTCTCTTATACTTTAGTATTTGTGGTTGACGGTACCAATTGAAGCTTGCCTCTCAAATTCGGTCGCTTAATACGTCCTCAGAGCCAAAGCTCAAACGAGTTCGCGATCTCTCGAAGCGCTCTCAAGCCGCGTCCGGGCGCAAAATGCATTCTGTTGTTATAGTTGAAGTGACCATAGTGACGTTTTGAACGGGACTGTCCCATTTGCTTCTGTCCCGTTGTCCACAGATAAAGAAATAGGACGAAACATTATGTTGTCATTGATATAACAATTAGAATTACAAGATTTCTCTTGCGTAAAGCGTCTTTTCAGCGTAGTCTGTTAAAAAGCACCTTGTAAAGGATACAGGCTACAGGCTATCCATCGTATTTGGTACGTCTATGTGTACCAAAATTTAATAGTTTGGGCGTGAAAACGCTATTAACAGATTTTACTTTCGCATTTAAGACATTAGTAAGCATAGTGAATATGTTTAATAGGGTATTAGATTTTTTTTTTATTTAAGGAAAAAAATAATAGTCTTGTCTATTTAAGGTTAACCCGTGTCCTGTATTGAGTTAAAAAGTGGCCAGTTTAGTTATACTTCAAAACAATAGCGAGTTAATGTTAGAGCGCGATTTGTATTTACTGCAGGGCACTGTATGCACACGAGTCCGCAAAGGGCATTGTCATTGAAATCTAGGTATGGTTGAAGCTTTAGCCCGATAAAGAACGTGCATTTCTTTTCAAAACCATTCATGTATGTACCTACATTTAACAGCAGGTCAGATTTAATACATTGGTTTTTGTACAGACCTTATGACCGTCCATTTACAGTCAGTATTGTATTTTTTCTTCTTTTACTTATTTAGGAAAATAAACCTTTTATAAATCACATTTACACCCAAATAGAATTGTACAAACTAAGTACTTAACTAATTGATGTAGGTACAAAGACATTAATGAATCCTACTAATATTATAAGCGAAAGCTACTTTGCTACTGCTATCTGTATCGTTTCACGCCGAAACTGCTGAATCTGTTTAATACAGATGGTCTAGAACACTGAGAATAGACATGGCTACTTTTAAGTGATGTTTTACGCGATTAACAACTCCACGTGGACTAAGTAAGCGGTAGGTAATTGGAACGTAAAAACGGATCGGTAGCCGATCAGGCTTGGCGGCTAGTCGGTCCAAAGACAAGGCGATTATGTTACGTGTTAAGTGCAACAGTCGTCACTCAATAGTTTATACATAGCCTTATTTTTCTAGATTCTGTTCTAAGCCTTATAATAGATTTCGCAACATTTCCTTTAAAATTGTTTTTGTTCAAAGTAATGAGGGCGCAGTGTCAGCACTTGAATTGTATCGTATGTCGATTAGCTGACACTGCAATACATTGTCACAGTAATTTTCCAATAATTTACTTTAGTATTAAACTTGCCGCGATCCATCGAGGATCACCTGGTTGTACTCAATTAGGATTAATTTTAATAAATAGTTTTTTTTAACTTCATCCGCTGTGGTCTGAACTTATTTGGCGCAGTCGGTAGGATCGTCGCGTTCGCGTATCTCCGAAATTCGAGATCGGAATAGATCGTTTCAACGGTCGCCAGCGAGGATCCAGAACCTTTCGACCACACGAAGCGGAAACCGAGCAGACAAGTCATCACAGCGCGAAGATCATGGTGGTAGCAGTGCAGCTTCTGTAAGTGCTTATTATCATTCATTGACCTTCCTGACTTTCCCTGCTCAATTGATTCACTACAACCTTGAGTGTTTCAGTTAGAATAAGTTATTAAAAGTAGACTCAATCATTAAGAGTTTACCTATATTTTATTAGTAGATAGAAAGAAGTCGTCGTATAACATTGCGATCGTATTTCTTTCGTTAGGGATCAGTAGTAAAATAACAAAATCGATATTTTACTTTAGGTTTAAATTGCATAATCATTATTAACAGATTTAATTTTTGCCTCTATTCTAGTTGCAAACATTTATTTGTTTCTTATATTATTTGCACCTTATTTGATTTGATTTTTGTTTCTGTGTATTAATTTTTATTTTGTTGCGTAATAATGGCGGAAGAACAAAATAGAATTCAACTTGTCCATTTGGTTTTGAAGAACGTACCACAGTTTAATGGTGATCCAAATAGATTGTATAGGTTTATCGCTACTTGTGATGACCTCACAAGAACTTACTTCGCCGCGGATTATCCAATTGCAAACGGTACATTATTAAACGGCATACTAAACAAAATTGTAGGCGATGCCGAGGATGTCCTAAACATAAGCGGTAATAATACTAGTTGGACCGATATACGTATGACTTTGATAGAAAATTTTGCGGATCAAAGGGATGAAACTACGTTAAATAGGGATTTGACTTTATTGCGACAGGAAAACGAAACCCCTCAGGAATTTTATATTCGTTGTCAGCAAATGTTGAGTAAAATAATTAATTTCATAAATTTAAATATAGGCGATGCGGGTGTCAAGGAGGTAAAGCGATCATTTTATACTGAACAGGCACTCCAAACATTTATTGGTGGGTTAAAGGACCCTCTAGGCTCTCAGGTTAGGTGTATGCAGCCTACTACTTTGCCTATGGCTCTTAAATACGTCCAAAAGGAGCAGAATATTAAGTATGTTCAAACTACGTTTCCTTCTACCAGTAGTAAGCATAGCGAGGTACACCCTAGACAACCGACCGTACCCGTTCCAGTAATGCCTATATCTATGCCGCCACCACAACAGAGACTTCCAGTCAATAATGCAAATAAATTCGCTCATACTCATAAAGTATTTAGAGGTCCAGGGCCAATACAAATGCAACAAGGCTATAGACCTCACCAAAATAATTTCGCGAACCCTAATAGATACTTTAATGCTCCGAGACCTTTTATGAATAATAATCAGCAACCAAGGTATCAAGGTTTCCATCCGAAACCAATGAGTGGTATTAGTACCATCAAAAACTCGCCCCGCTTTAGACCAGGAGGGCAGGACCTCACTAATTTCCAAAATCCCACTACTCGGTATTTTAAAACTCGTGAGGTCAACCTAAACGATTCGTACCCTTATGCCGAAAATATAGATTACTATCCTCAGGAACAATTTGATCCTTATTACCAACCAGAGTCTTACACTATAGAATGCACAGATAGTAATTGTTTTGACGAAACTTATTCGCAAGTTGACTCGGGTGACCATGCTAACGAAGCTGAAATTCAGGATTTTCAGATTGCTACTCAGAAAGACCAACCCTCGTAACAGAAATAAATTTACAGAGTAACCGCGTGTTACCCTATATTCAGATTAGCAACCCCCCGCTTAAGTTACTCATTGACACAGGCGCTAACCAGTCTTTTATCTCTCCAGAGGCTGTAGAAAGATATTTTGCGGATTGTCCCGTTATTTACGAACCTTTTGTCGTAACAAATATTCATCTAACAACTAAGAATGACTACGCAATAATATTACCTACTTTTTCCGAATTTAGAGAACAGGGTCAATCAAAATTTTTCATATATAAATTTCACGATGTTTTTGACGGCTTACTAGGTCTAGATTTTTTAAATAATTTAAAAGCGCGAATTGATTTAGGTGAAAATTTATTAAAGACTCGAAATTCTATAAATAAAATCCACATGTTAAAGTCCGGTGTGAACAACCTATTCGAGTGCATAATTAAGTCGCAAAGTACAGAGAGGCTCAAGTTACCGGTAACGCGTCGATGCGGTGATATCATAGTTGCAGAGTCGCACTTTAATGGATGTAGGATTCACGACTCTATTACTTCAGCGCACGATTACAAAGCTTATGTAGAGGTGTCTAATGACTCTCATAACGATATCATTTTTAGTTTAAAGGAACCTTTACACTGTAGTTCGGTTAAAAATTTTAATTGTTTTAATTTTGATATTATTGCCGATAAACAACACGATATCAAATCATTGTTGAGGACTGAGCATCTGAACCAAGAGGAAAAGGTCATGCTAGAACGTCTTTGTGATCAATATAGTGACATTTTTCATTATGAAGGACAGGATTTATCATTTTCAAACGTAGTTAAACATAAAATTAATACCGTAGACCAAATTCCTATTTACACTAAGAGTTATAGATATCCGCATATTCACAAAGAGGAGGTTCGTGAACAGATTAGTAAAATGTTGAAACAAAAAATAATTCAACCCTCTAGTTCTCCTTGGTCGTCACCCATTTGGATAGTACCAAAGAAGGCCGATGCCTCGGGTAAGAAAAAGTGGCGACTAGTTGTAGATTTCAGGAAACTTAATGACAAAACTATCAGCGATAAGTACCCTTTGCCCAACATATCTGATGTTTTAGACAAATTAGGTAAATGTAACTACTTTAGCACGCTTGACTTAGCCAGTGGTTTCTACCAAATTCAAATGGACCCTTCACACATACCTAAGACAGCTTTCAATGTCGAAAACGGGCATTATGAGTTTGTTAGGATGCCAATGGGACTCAAGAATGCACCATCTACGTTTCAAAGGGTAATGGATAATGTCTTGAGAGGCTTACCTAATACCGTAGTCTACCTAGATGACATTATCCTGTTTTCTACGTCCTTGCAGGAACATTTATTACATTTAGAAGCCGTTTTTCGAAGACTTAGGGAAGTAAATTTAAAAGTTCAGTTAGATAAATCGGAATTTCTAAAACATGAAACACCTTTCTTAGGCCATATCATAACTCGCGAAGGCATTAAGCCAAATCCTGATAAGATTCGAGCTATCCAGGATTATCCCGTTCCTAAAACACCAAAGGAAATCAAAGGATTTTTAGGCTTGTTAGGTTATTATCGGAAATTCATTCCACAGTTTGCGAAAATAACAAAACCTTTAACTAACTGTCTTAAAAAAGGAGTTAAAATCGATCTTAACCAAGGATATATGGACTGTTTCAATCATTGTAAATCACTTCTTATGAACGATCCAATATTGCAATATCCAGATTTTACAAAAGAGTTTAATCTTACAACAGACGCTAGTAACTTTGCCATTGGTGCCGTACTGTCTCAAGGTAAAATAGGATCGGATAAGCCAATAGCGTATGCATCACGCACGCTTAACGACAGTGAAATCAACTATAGTACGATAGAGAAAGAGCTTTTAAGTATCGTATGGGCAACGAAATACTTCCGCCCGTATTTGTTTGGCCGTAAGTTCCATGTTGTGACTGATCATAAACCATTAACTTGGCTCATGTCACTCAAGGAGCCCAACTCTCGTCTAGTTCGTTGGAGGTTAAAATTAGAGGAATATGACTATGACGTTATGTATAAAAAAGGCAAATTAAATAGTAACGCGGATGCCTTATCAAGGATCGAGATAAATGTAAACTCTATAGATCTTGATAACGCCTCATTAGTTAATAATCCCCCGATTTCACTCATTGACGAAGTAGGTACAGTACATAGCAATCAGGAAGATCCAATTTTATTACTACCGTATACAGATAAACCATTAAATGAATTTAATATACAGTTAAAAATCGTTGTTCAATCTCTATCAATTGTAAAGCCTAAAATAAAGCATACATTCCCAGGTAAAATGAGATACACCAGTCAAGTAGGCATTAACTCTTTTGAGCAAGACATAATTAAATTATTCAAAGACTATATAACACCAAATAAGCAGATAGGAATTTTAATAAATAAAGACTACCAAGAACAGTTAGTTAATATATTACAGAAGACATTTAAAAATAATGCTTATAAGTTAATGTTGTGCGATACCCAATTAGAAGATGTGTTAGAAGTTAGTAAACAGAGAGAAATAGCAGGAAATCTCCATGTAGGTAAAAGCAATCATAGGGGAATACAAGAGAATTGTCATGCCTTAAAAAGAAAATATTATTGGCCTAATATGACAAAAACTGTATCAGAAATAGTTAATACATGTTTAGTCTGTAATAGTTCTAAATATGATAGACGACCAATAAATGCCGAGTTACAATTGGTACCTGTAACGACGCGTCCATTTGAAAAGATTTTCATGGACACATTAACTATTAATAAAGAGAAATTTTTAACCATCATAGATAGTTTCTCTAAGTACGCACAAGCATACTTATTAACTGCCGCAGATGCTATATCTGTTGCTAAGGCCTTACGTATTTACTTTTCACATCATGGTACACCACAGTTGATTGTCTCAGATCAGGGTCAAGAGTTTAAGAATAACGTAATACAAGAGTTGTTAGATATGTACAAAATTCAAACACATTTTACTACTATACGGAACCCTCAGTCTAATGGTACCATAGAAAGATTCCACTCAACCCTTCTTGAGCATGTTCGGATCCAAAGTGCCCTGTACTCTAGGACCTCATTGTGTGAGCTAGTAGTTAACGGAGTTATAGCTTACAATAGTTCTATACACTCAATGACAGACAAAACTCCATTCGAAGTTGTTTCAGGCCATTTAAATAGTCAAGATCCATTAGAAATTGAGCTTAACAAGGAATATACACAGCAATACGTAATAGAACATAAAAAGCATACGGAAACCCTTTATAAAAGGATTCATGATTATAGCACGGATAAACACGAAAAACAAATAGCATATCATAACAAAGATCGTGAACCCTTACCTTCAGTAAGTCCCGGTCAAGTTGTATTTGAAAAGACAGACACTAGGCACAAAACTGAACCAAGGTATAAAATGCAGGTCATTAAAGAGGTAGACCCTCTAGCTCTAAACCTAGATAAAGGTCAGCGTATAGCGCGACGTAATGTAAAGCGTCCTATGAAAAATGCAATTCATTTGTTACAGGACGATGGTAGCGACTCTTCTAGCAGCGAAAGCTCATCAGGAAGTAGTTATAAGCCGCCTTGAGGATAACCCAGGCATATTACCGTTTAAGTTAGGATTAGCTAAACTTGTAGATTACGAACATAGTTTTATTCATTACATAGACTTAAGTGAAATAGAACAATCTATACGGACCATTATTAATCAGAAAAAGCAATTGGACAGTTTAGAACTTAAATTTAAAGACGTAGAACTTGATAACCATTCTTATTATAACAAACGCGAATATATATCTAATAGCATACAAAGTTTAATCTCAATCTATAATAGTTTATCTGAAAAAAGGTTTAAAAGAGGCTTAATAAATGAGTTAGGTTCATTAATAAAACGAATATCAGGCAACCTCGATTATAATGATGCTGTTAAATATGATTCCGCAATTAGTACACTGTCAGACAATCAGAACTCAATAGTTAGTAAAATTAATAAAAATATATCTCTTAATAAGAATGCAATGCAACAAATAAATATAACTATATCAGGACTCGTAGAAAATCAATTTCGTATTAAAGAGTATATTAATCAGTTAAATAACGTAACAGTTAAATACGAAATGCATTTCAAAAAGCGATTATATTTGGATGCTATATATTTAGATATAATGGATAATATGCAAGTGCTTTTAAGATTTCTTACTAATATTGAGAATATCTTAGCATTTACTAAGTTAGGAATATGTCATCATGAGGTAGTAACCGCTGCTAATATAGAAGCCATGATTGATATCTTAGAGTCTAGTTACAGTAAGGATAGATTAGTACCCATACAGAATAACGACATAAGAGAATACTATAATATTATTAGAACAGGGTCTTATTTTAATAGAAACACGATAGTCGTAGTTTTGAAAATCCCAATTCTACTGCCTTCTACATACACCCTTTATAAATTATTTCCTATACCTACTATACACCAAACTATCCTCATTCCGAGAAAACCCTTTATAGCAATAAATGATAATACATACAGCTACTTAGATAGAGAGTGTAAGCACTTACCTGATATTGAGATATGCACCGAAGAAAATAAGATCGAGTCACAAGCTCCAGATTGTATTCATCATCTCATAAATCATCAAGTTGTTCTTCCTATATGCGAGTTTCATAAGATTAAGAATACCATGGAGATAATTGAACAGTTAGATGACGCGAACTACATCCTGAATCTTCCTGAGAAGACTAAGCTGGAGACAAGATGTAACTCAAACGGATTCTTTATCTATGAAGGCAGCATCCTGGCAAACATACCCACAGGATGCCAACTATCAACGCCGAGCACGAAGATTATGAACAGGAATAATAAGATCACAGGCTCTCCTATCAAACTAATCTCTTTAGATCTGACCCTTGCAGACTTGAACGAGACCAGTCCTGTTCTACACATCAAGGATATTCCATTGGGGAAACTTCACGAGCTGCAGCATCTCATCGAAAAAGAAGATCCTCTCGTCACGAAGGAGCCTAAGATGAATCCAGCCCACTTCGCTCTATCAATACCTATTTATATAATCGTAGCCTGTATTGTTATCGGATATTTTATCTATAAGAAAACCGTGAACCAACGGCAACGAGTTAACTCCGATCCAGAGCTGACAGCTTCCAGCATCCCTGCAGCGTCATCTGCATCACCATTTTCTCTCCAAGTGAGATAATGGTTCATCTGAGGATGGAGGTGTTAAGTGCAACAGTCGTCACTCAATAGTTTATACATAGCCTTATTTTTCTAGATTCTGTTCTAAGCCTTATAATAGATTTCGCAACATTTCCTTTAAAATTGTTTTTGTTCAAAGTAATGAGGGCGCAGTGTCAGCACTTGAATTGTATCGTATGTCGATTAGCTGACACTGCAATACATTGTCACAGTAATTTTCCAATAATTTACTTTAGTATTAAACTTGCCGCGATCCATCGAGGATCACCTAGTTGTACTCAATTAGGATTAATTTTAATAAATAGTTTTACTTCATCCGCTGTGGTCTGAACTTATTTTACGATCCCGAAGAGTCTACGTCACTGAAGTGAGTTTAAAATAAGAATAGAAACAGAAACTGCGCCGATACCTTTCCGAGTCGATGAGTGTTGTGATCATCATCATCAGTCCATATACGTTCCCTCTGCTGGGACTCGGGCCTACCCTTAACTAGGGCGATAAGGCCTTAGTCAACCACGCTGGCCAAGTGCGGGTTGGTTGACTACACAACCTAAGAGTTTCTTCGTAGGTGTGCAGGTTTACTCACGATGTTTTCCTTCATCGTTGTGATCATAATACCGTAATTACTTATCCATTTGCAGCAAGTCATCACCCTTAGTGTAATGCTTTCAAATATCCGTTTGCTTTCAAGCTGTATTACGAACACTATCGTAATCATGATTAACAACCTCACCGTTATTGATTGCAATGTTTTTTAATTTGCTTTTAACGCTGCATTTCAGAAAGAAAAAAACTTTCCCATGACATATAGTTGGTGTTATTTGAATGAATAATAGAATTGGCCGATTAAGCCGGATGCTGGGACGATGCGACGATATTGGACTGTGGCGTGTACCTGAGAATCAATCTATTAATGTTCCACAATTGTCTGTTTTCCAATACATATCACCGTCATTTTTTATACATTATTTTTTTTGTTTATACTTACTTTTTCAGTTAATTTCGTGGTGTTGATAAATGTTTTTATATTCCTAACGACACATACGTTAAAAATAATAAAAAAATGTTTCTTTATTTAATTCGACATAGTGGATAAACTCTGTGTAAATACCGCCCGACTCAATATATCTTCTCTTCCATAATAACAATTTCGAAATGGCGTTTTTAATTTGTCTTTTATCATATAATTCGTTCAGGTCCTTAAGAATAAAGCCATAAATAGTCCCTAGTAAGATGGCCCATGTTCGCGAAGACAATTAAAAAGCTTATGGTCACCATAAACATTTATTTATTTCTTTAAGCTATTACGAATTTAATCCGATTCCTTTCATATACGTACATTTATTTTTCTATTGTCTATAATTTACTGAGTACCGACGGAGTTGCCGATGTAAAGCCAACGGGTTCACATGAGTATTAGTTACTTATTTTATTTAACTTTAAGTGCTATAAGTACAGTTTTGTATACTTCGTAGAAGTAGACACTTAAACACTTATTATGCGACTGTACTGTAATATTTTATTTATATTTAATGTTTGCCGCATTCCCTTTAGGTAGGTAGTAAGTACTTACAAGGGTTATAAAATTATTGAAGACAGTTAAATAAAAAAATATATAAATAGTGCTAAGTTTATAACTTTCTTCGTACATTATATGCGTCACTTCCTTATTCATTTAATCTTGTACATATTTTTTTCAATTATTTGTCTATAATCTTATTCTTTTTCAATTCATTGCCGGGTTGTTATCCGGGGTGGATACCTACTGTCTGATAGCTTTGTAACGAATCCACGCACCTCATTAATCACTTCTCTCCTACAGTTCCGCTCTACCAAACAGTCAAGAAAGTCCAGTGTTGGATATCTCAGAAGTGGGTTGAAGATACATGTGACCGTCACCCGACGCGCCGGAAGTGCGCATACGCAGCCACGCGCGTCGACCGCTGAACCTACTTTATGCTGATACCTTGGCCTTGGGGGGCGACCCCATGACTGTTCTTAAGGATGCTTAAAGCTAGGGTGCACTACAATTCTTTAGAGTGAAAGTTACTACGACTTACAACTCGAAGGGGTCCGTTTCTACACAGCTGAGCTGTGTTGGGGCTGAGAGTGAGCTGTTCTAATGGACAATGTTGATGATTGATGAGCCTTTTACTCCTCCGCAAGTCTGGAGATGATGACAAAGATACTTGCGTGATCATCATAGAGTGTTAGAAGAAAAAAAAATATTTAAGATCATTTCTTTCATTTATTTGATAATTTCTCGTGAACGTGTTTCACGAGTCATTTCTGGAGGACAATATTTACGGGCCTATGTTATCAGGTGTTTATCAAGTAACATGGTGATCTTTTTCAAGTGTATCACCTGGTGATTAAACATAAAAAAAGTAAAATTTTCCGTTATCATTTGGTAATTAATAAACAAACATTAAATTACATTAATTTTTCCTTGTTTTGTAGCTCTCGTGTTACTGATATTATTTATCAACAGCGGTGTAGTAAATACGTACTCGTGTATGTATAATTGTAACATGTCTAGATACTAAGCAAATACGACTGTTCAACAGCATTATTCAACAGGATGTGCCAATGCTATATGGTCCAAGATCCCAGAGCTGCCAGACATCACTTATTTTCTAATGGACAAAATATATACGATTGAGTAGTGGTGGGGTGTACTATCATCATATGACTAGTTGCTACCTTGACCAGACGGCCATTTTTCAGATATCAACCAATCAAGGTAGATAATCATAGAAACACTGCTCATCTCACTTAAAGTATCATATTTATATATTAAATAACAATATCATTAAAAATCAGGATTCATTACTCGCAGGCACATGCGGTCGGCGATTTTACCTTACAGACGCTTTAAAGCTATGAAAAGAATTTTACTTTTACTTATTTTCTGATGCTTGATTTTTATATATGTTATTCAAACAACTAAAAAGTGCTCATCTGACCGCAATAATTATAGAATTGTACCTTACACACTATTTTATTAGAAAAACTTAACTAAATTCAATTTAAAAAAAAATCTAAAACAGTTGGGTCTGGTGAATGTTTGGCCCCTTGAATCGGTCTGTCCGTTTGCAAAACATTTTAAAATAGTTTTTTGAATAACATATATAAAAATCAAGCATCAGAAAATAAGTAAAATTAAGTAAAAGTAAAATTCTTTTCATAGGTTTAAAGCGTCTGTAAGGTAAAACCGCCGACCGCATGTGTCTGGGAGTAATAAAACCTGATTTTTAATGATATTGTGTGAAATATATGTTAAAATCAGCCATCAGAATTTAAGTGAGGTGAGCAGTGTTTCTATTTACCTTGATTGGTTGATATCTGAAAAATGGCCGTCTGGTCAAGGTAGCAACTAGTCATATGATGATAGTACACCCCACCACTACTCAATCGTATATATTTTGTCCATTAGAAAATAAGTGATGTCTGGCAGCTCTGGGATCTTCCTCTAATACACTTTGAGGGTAAAGGCTTAAACCTACATAATAATTAGTAACAATTCTTTAACCAACACGATTTAGACTCTTCACCAACAATAAGATAGACATACGACTTCCGAAGCGGTTATCTCCGACAACTTCAATAGGAGGATATGAGGCCGTTCCTTTGCACAATGTAATCACTACGTATTGTTTGGGAGGTATAGGTTAATATTAGAATGCCTTAATCGTTAAATACCTGTATGACTCATTAGTTATGAATGAAGAAAGTGAGTAAGCAACCTTTGTCTCATTCATGGATTTGAGTATTGTTTTAATGATCTGTGTCGTACATATTTTGACATCATCGCCAAATTCTATTCAGTTTGGTACATAATTTAATGCATGCAAAGCTACACCTGAGTAAAGGGAATTGGTGATTCAGAGTTCAATTTAAAATATGGCAATGGAATTAGAAACAAGTTTTGGATCAGAGCTTAAAGTATTGTTACTCACTTCGTATTAGTTGTGTCGTGAGTAATACACATCGTACATGAAAGATCCCGGATACCGTTTCTACCTGGTTTGGTAAATTTTGTAAGAATGTTTAAGAGCTTTTAGGCTTACTTAAGCCTGTGTATATAGTCGTTGTTATTTCCTAGCAGCTGTGAATTATGTTTTAGAAAAAAAAAACTATATAGTATTCTATGGATTAATAAATTCTATGGATATCTTTCTGGTTCTGGAAGATACCTCTTATTCATATAATTACTTTGACTTTGATATTAATGTTATTTTACGTCGATGTTAATCTTTTACACGAAACATTTCCGTTCAAGATTGTTGTTCAAAGATTGTGAGTAACCGATTTAAGCCGGTTATTAGTATCTTCTTGTAATAACATGGCACTGTTCCGTTTATTTGTACAAACTCCAACGCAAGCTTCAAAATCCACGTCAACGATGCGAACAGTGAGCCATTCTTGTTTACATTTTAAATATAACAATAAAAAAAAAACGGATTCGTGAATCCAAACGGTCGATCGCTGTCTTCACGGTCATGGATGACTCATCGCCCAACTTCAAATGGACTGACGAAAATGAACCTTGAACTTTGAAGCTTAGGTTCATTTTTGAATGGAGTGGTGTCATGTGGCCCATTCCTCGAAGGCTCATCGTGCTATGAGAACGTTATCCTGGGTTTATTACATCGCGCTGTCTCCCTCTGCCCCGATGTACTTGTCTCTTTCGTATTACAACGGCGTTAAAGGTTTATGCTGTTTAATCTAATTTGAAACTGAGATGGAATTGCTTGTTTAGCGTTTACTTCGAAAGACATTCATCTCTTTGTCTTGTTTTGTTTTTCAAACTGTTGCAAGCAAAAACATCTCTTAGACTTTTAAGATAGAGCTTTTGGATTTCATAGCATCTATTTCAAGACTATGTATGTATATAATAGACTATGTAGACTCCATGTAGTAATAAACAACATAATATAATGGATTTATATGTAGATTAGCTTAGTTTAAATAGAAGAGGAGAGAGGGGAATAGAGAGAGAGGGGAAGAAGAATTCGCTTTAAATATTTATAAATTATTAAATTAGAAAAAAAATAGGAATAACTAATGGTTCCTTATTTTAGCGATGACTTAAATATCGAGATATAAAATGACATACTTAATTCGTAACTCTTACACCTTCCGATTATAAAAAACTTTTTTTCAAAAATCTGAATAAAGTTGCGTATCTATTATGGTGTGTACTTGTAGGTACTACTCTTGTTTCCGATATCCGTAACAACGCTGCTTTAGCAACTCAGAGATAAGATAGAATACTTAGTTAGGTTAGATTATAAGAAAAATAATATATCTAATAATAATACCTAACAATACCACAATTGATTTAGTAAATAAGTGAGCATATGACTCACTTAATTACTAAGCGTTTTTATATGTATAACCTAAGATTTAAGATAATTGCAACCCTTACCGGGTTCATAAACTTTGCTATTTTTTCCTGACTGACTTACGATGATGGCTTGGAGTAGCTGTTCGTCATCATCACCGGACTTGCGGGGAGCGGATGGCTCTCACGCCTACACAAACTGTACTTTATGTGTGCAATGAATGAATAAATAAAATAAAATAAATCAATAAAAATAAATTGGATCTGTTTTAACAGACTTCAAAAAGGAGGCTTTTTAGTTTGCCCAGTATATAATATCTATGTTTGTTTTAAGTAGATTTTCTTAAGTTTGGTTGAATCGATCTGGAAGCGGTTTGTAGAAAAATATTTGTCTATGGT
The DNA here is from genome assembly GCA_039566165.1 of Maruca vitrata. Taxonomy (NCBI): domain Eukaryota; kingdom Metazoa; phylum Arthropoda; class Insecta; order Lepidoptera; family Crambidae; genus Maruca; species Maruca vitrata. The sequence continues at coordinate 12,867,595 of CM076912.1, read as the reverse complement.
TTTTGTTCAGTTCATACCTCCTACATAGAGGTTGTCTGGTATTCTACGTATCCCGGTCTATCCTCTAATTTTACGTATATTCTAAAGTTCTCGCTAAGCAAAGTATACCTGAGTCGTACATTAAAACTTCACACACAGCCGCTCAAATGCAGAGGACACGCAGGTTCATTTGGCGCGTTCGTGCTAAAGATAGCATCCTCCGGGCTACAACCGCCGAAGATGTTCTCACGAGAACTGTGGGGCTACCATGAGTTTAAAACTTACGCGCTCGATATCGACTACGTAAATATGTCTATGAAAAACACGTACAGCGCCGGCTGGTGGTTACGCGAAGAACTACAATCGGCCATATGAAAAAAACAACTCGATAGGTTTTTAACGTACGTAAGTTTACGATAGCCAACTCATGGTAGGCCCTCTGGCCGAAATGAAACAGTCTGCGATGCGACGGTTAATCGATGAGGCGTTATTTGACGACCTATCTGGAAATGGAGTCGTTTGAGAGTGTATTGGAGGACATAATTGAATTAATTTCGAGGACTGAGGGTATAAATTCAAGTAATGCTTTTTTTTAAAAAAAAAGGAGGAAAAAAACTATTATTGACGGGATGGGAAATCAAAATCATTCAAAACCATACAAATATTTGTATATTTATCAATCAATACATAGTATAAAACAAAGTCGCTTTCGCTGTATGTCCGTATGTATGCTTAGATCTTTAAAACTACGCAACGGATTTTCATGTTTTAATAGGTAGATTTTTTAATAGATACTGTGATTCTTAAGGTAGGAGTGGATGTAAAATTCACCCGAGGCGATGCGAGGGCGGGTCATAATATATGAATGCGATGAAAAAATCTGTCTGTTTGTCTCTTGCACTTTCACGCTAAAACTACTGAACATATGAAAATGAATTTTGGTATATGGATAGGCTGGAGAATGAGAAAGGTCATGGGCTACTTTTTACTGACTTTGCTATAAGCCGAGTGGTTAAGATTGTTGCTTACCAAGTGAGAGGTCGCCAGTTCAAACCCCGTCATAAACCACTACACAATGTGCACTGTGTTTTTCAAATTTGATTTCATATGTTGATTATGCGACGCGTGAAGGAAAACATCGTGAGGAAACCTGCATTCTAAGAATTTCTTAGGTTTTGTAGTCAACGTAGCGTTGACTAAGGCCTTATCGCCCTAGTTTAGGGTAGGCCTGTGCCCCCGCAGTGGGGACGTATATGGGCTGATGATGATGATGATGACGAAACATTGCAAAACATACATAGGCAAAACAAACGCTTATTGATTACATATTCGTTACCTCAAGAAAATCACTGTATTCATTTCTCTCAGCATGAATCAGAACATGATTGTGGAAAGTTGGGTGGAAAATGCATTATAAGGATAAGATTCAATGTTGCACAATGCACATGCATGTGCATCGGTACAGAGTGAGCAATATATTATTACCATTTCAAGTAGGTGCACATACTTGCGAATGAAAAAATAATAATGACTGTCAAGTTTTTGTCTTTGTTGTACTTAAGATATTCAAGTCACATATGAAAGATGTAGAAATGGTTTGATAAATTATTTTAAGGACACATTTGTAAGATTTATGAAATTAATTTATATGTTTATTATTGAACGATTTTATATTATTGATTCGAGGAACATGTATGTAACAAAAGTGTTTACAAAATAATCAAAACCATTAATGTAAATAATTATCAGACCCGTTTTATCCATGTTTAATACAAGTTATTTTACATAAACCAGTAGGTATGTGAGTATTATGGATTTTTCTAAGGAAACTGTCAATGGTAAACGCACATTGTAATTTACACTTCCCGTTCGTATGTGTATGTTCAGAGTATGTATTTATCATTTTATGGTTTGATAATCACAAAACTATTTAAATGTTCCAGTACATTATGATTTCAAAAGATTTTTCCGTTGTCCTTATATTATTTACTTATTACTAAGATGTTATTGCACCGTCATTGGGTATTTACCTGAATGAAAAATTAACATTCCGATTTATACTTAAAGGCAGCGATATGATTTAACAAATTGCTTGCTATTAAATTATATATCGTTTCAAGATAAAAGTATTTATATATTTATATAATCTTACATATAAGTTGATTTGCGACACCCTTACAGTGTTCATAAACTGTACCTACTACAGTACTGTACTTTTATGTGTGCAATAACTAATAAATAAATATATTAATCAGTGTAATAGTTAGTATCACAATAGCTTCATGTTTTATATACAGCAGGTCGATAGAGTTAGAGGTTAGAAATGTATCTAAGTAAAAAAAAAACGGTCAAGAGTGGAAAACCACTTTTACATGTCTCGCAAGGACATTCATGGACATATATTCGGTAATATGGCACCCAGCTGCTTTAGCCAATTGAATAATCAGTTATATTTATCCCAAAACGAACGTTGTTAATTTGTTATCACGGTTACAAGGTAAAACGAATATAGTCGATGTTCCGCTTATACGACGTTTATTGATAAACTTATACTCACGTTAACAGCTTTGGCAAACATAATGATCCTAAAAAGCTGCGTTACAAGATGTTGACGTCACCCTTTTCTTTTGAACCGGAAAAAACGGAATAAAGACATGATGGACCTTTTCAATTAATTTCGTTGGACTTTGTGATAACAAAGTAATTTTCAAATTCCTTAACTCTACATTCAAGAGAATTTTAGTGATTCGGTTGATGAAATAATGTAAGTTTTTTGGACTTTCCATTTCATTACATTAAAAACTATATACCAATGTCTACAGATGTAAAGAGTAGCAAATACATAGCTAAACGATTGAACAAGCAAACGTCGCGCGGACTGTAAGTAGCTGTGTATTTGGTACTCTTTTTATCACATGTAGGTAGGTATATAGTTTTTAATAAAATAATGAATAAGAAAAAAAAGATAATATGATTTGTGACGCACACAAACATACAAAAATAGAACAAAACTTAAGATTACTTCAAAATATTGGGTAAGACATATTAAAAGGCATTAAAAAAATAAAATTAATAAATTCTTCCAATAGTCCTTCGAATCTGGATTACAAAGTGTCAAGGTGAGCTCTTATTTCTTGTTTGGTGAGCAGGTTTAATGAGATCGTGTTGATACGTCATTAATGTATAATTGAATTGAAAATCATGAATAATTTGGGATTAATATTAATTTTGCATTAGATCGTAAATTCGGATTATTATTGTTACAAAGACGATGACAGATTTAAATCAGATTAGGTCAAGATCATTTGCAGTTGAGAGCTCTACACATATGATAGTTGAAGTTATTGCTTTTTAAATTGATATATGTTTTTCGATTAAAATTGTTTTTATGGGTGAATATTATTAAGTTACGTAAAGTTTGGCACTACTTGTTTATCTACATACCTATTAACAGGCTAAGTGTCTCTATGATGTTTACTGTGTCCGTACTAACATAATGATTTTTTGTAAATATCAGCATTTCTAGAAAAAAAAAACACTATGTGATCGTTCTGATACAAGTGCTTAATAAAAAGCAACTCAACTTGGAATCGAGAAGGCCATGGAAAGTCTTGAGTTATTAATTAAAAAAATATTAATTGAATATGCATGATTGGTGTAACCCAGTCAAAACGTCGGGCAGTAAGTAGCTATGTATTTGCTACTCTTAATATCGCGTGTAAACCCATAAAGACTAAAATTTAGCGCATTTTACATGTACACCTACAACATAGAAAAATAGAAGGTACCTACCCTCAAGTACCGCAGCGCTTGCGTGTTGGTGTAATTCCCTTTATTTAGTCTCGGAGTCTTGGCTCGAAATTTGACCCCAGCCTCGTGACTCAGCTCACTTGACAGGTTCCTGCCACGTCCACACACCGGTTACCTCATATTATACCATACAACCAGGTTACCTAAGCCTGGGAATTGGCCATGTGAACCCGAGGGAGTAATATATTACTCTCTTTTTGCGTAGTCGGTTAATTGGAAGCGTGTGTGATTTTTCATGTTTTGGAGTGTGTTTGAAGCTTTCGTGTATATGTTGAGAGGTATGGAAGCTTTACAAATACTCTCTTTTTGCACAGTTGACTAATAATCGTGTGCGCATTCTCTGGTTATGGAGTATGTTTGATACTTTATGGGTTTAGTAGTTTAGGCACGAAAGCTTTACGCACTCAAACAGTCCGTAAGACATTCCTGTTAGGGCTCTAGATCCTAGAGTGACAGTGAGTATTAGGGGTGAGAGTCATCCTCTCCCCCGCAAGTTTACTCCAAGGCATCATCGTATGTCAGTTAGAATAAAAAAATCAAATTTCATTAAAACACTTCGCATTTATAATATTAGTAAACAGTAAATATTACATTTGATCATATTAGTTTTCATAGTAGTTTTGATCATATAGTACCTACCCTGAACACAGTTACATTAAATACACGAATCATCACGAATGCAATCGAGAATTCGAGACTGCAACTACACAGAACATATTGCGGTGACCATTTGACCAAGTAATTTCTCAAAATGCAAGCTCATGTGTATCTAGGACCAGTCTTATAGCGGTGAGGGTACACTGCCTAACGGCACTGGCAGATGGTATCTAAGTTTATTATTGTGCCTAGGTGTACTTACGTGTAGTTTATATCGCGACTTTGTATACTTAGAGATTTTAGTGTGCTTTGTGTCAGAATATGAAAAACGGTCGGATAGAAACAATAAATGAAAATGACAACCAAAAATAATTTATTCATTTAGGCATATGGCATGCACAAATTCTAATAATATAAAGCTGAAGAGTTTGTTTGTTTGTTTGAACGCGTTAATCGCAGGAACTACTGGTTCGAATTGAAAAATTATTTTTGTGTTGGATAGACCATGTATCGACGAAGGCTTTAGGCTATATATGCATCACGCTGCGACCAATAGGAACAAACAAATAGAAAATGTGTAAAAAAAGGGGGAAACGCGAATAAAGTCGTTGGCCCTGCTAGTCGTCAATATAATGATTCATCAGCAATATTATAACTCTACTACCGATGTGGAATGGCGATTCTTCCGAAAAGACTCCGAAACTCTTTAGTTATTTTTTTTACCGTAAATAATGTAAGAAAAATAAATAATATCATTATTAGCAATACATTTTTAAAACTTAATCGTATAAGAAGTGCAGCAGTAAAATTTTTATAATAATTGTTTCAATATGAAATTAATTTCGAAATAACTTGTATCGTTCTAGTGGCAGTACATATTTCAATAAGTATTTCATTGTTAGACATAAGTACTAATAACTGGTTTGCCTATATTTACCATCAGTCAGCGTTCTGAAGACCCAAACGTCATACAGTCTGTAATGGAGACTATCCTCTTAGTAAATTCCTAAAGCTGTTTCATCGTAAAAAGCAATCAATACAACAATAAACTTTATTAGAAGGAGATACGTATGAGAATGGTTAGTATACCTACTTAATCTTTTGTACAAAAACGAATGCGGAAGGATACCTAAGTTATAGAATAGATCTTATATGATTCAGATTGAGTAGCGTCAAGGATGAATCGCGAGTTTTTTTTGCAAACCATTTATAGTTATACCGGTCATGGGAATCTACATGATTCTTATGGTCTCATCTTTTGTATTACAAACTAATTATTCCATTTTTCTAAGTATTTTACTACTATGAGGTAAATAAATAAGTCACATTAGGTAGACGTGTACACGATAATACGATTTATCTACCAAGTACCTTTAAGTATAGAACATCATGTCTACTTATGTTAGGTAAGAATATTAAATTTTCGCTTGGAATATGATTATTAGTAGAGTCAGAGCAAAAAATATCACTATTGGTCTTAGCCATCCGCTCCCCGCAAGTCCGGTGATGATGATGAGCCTACTCCAAGCCATCGTCGTATGTCAGTCAGGAAAAAAAACTAATTGCCTATTCGAATCTTCTTATAAATAAAAATGAATTGCTGTTCGTTAGTCTGACTAAAACTCGAGAACGCCCGGACCGATTTAGGTTATTTTGGTTTTAAAATGTTCGTGATAGTCCAGGGAAGGTTTATAGTATTGGCGGTATGAAATTCGCCGGGACTTCTAGTTAAGAATAAATATAATGTCATACATTAGTTCTAAATGGTAACTATGGAGACTAAGCAGCATGTATAAGATTTTTGGCTCTGCGTCATCTTGTACTCATGATTACCTGCACCCACAGGTCGCAGGAGCAGATGTGAATGATCTATGACTAACTCAGCTGTCTGTAGGCACACTAAATTATAAATACGAGTAGGTACCTATATGATCCTCTAAAAGGGGCCAAAGTCCGTTTCGTTGTCGAAAATCATGTGTGTAAAAATAAAGGTTACCTGCCTTATAGGAAGGTGTATTGTAATAAGGCAGTGTCTGTGAGTTTAGTCATTTGATGTTTTGGAGATCTTAGTTATGTGTATGATGTAAGTAGTTTTAGGACTAAGAATATAATAAAAATTGCTATAACAAGTAAAATATTAGGTAGCTCTATTTAGCAATCTAAATTCAAAGTACATCCTTAAATGGAAACTCTAAAGTTCTGCTAGCAATGTAGAGCTAATTTAATTGGTATAAACAACTGTAAGCCAAGTACAAAATTAGTAAGTAACTAATAACGACATTAAGCAATAACTAGCAAGTCCCAAGTAAGTGCCTTCCTAAATATACCCGGAATGTAAATCCGAGGGTATACAGAATAGTAAAGGTCGCATTCCGAAAGTGTACCAAAAGGTCACACGCCCATTGACGTGAAGACCCCATGAGTAATCTCGTCTCAATATACATAATAATACGCTGTAAGAATGTCGTGTGCTTGAAGCCTTGCCCTTAAATCCCTTTGACCTGGCGTTGAAAGCTAACTGCTTGTAATAGGGGATTTATCGTCAGATTTGGTAACGATAATGCACTAAATAATGTGCAGCCATTGTTGTTGTATGAGTCGATTTAGAATGTACCATTTGTGACTAATTTTGTCATATAGCTACTTACAGCCTTACCTTTGCGTTTAATTATTTTAGTACATTTGTGTTACTCTTTGGTCTATTGGTGGCAAGCACCGCGGCACGACCGAGAAGTTACTGATCCAAAATTGAAGTCCGAAAATTGGGCTAAATTCATGTGAGGTTTTCGAAATAAATAGGTACTCAGCCTGGAGTCGGAAAGATAGCGAATGCTCGTCTGTGCTTCGGAAAGTCTGTTAAGCCAGTGATCCCGTGTCTTTCTTATCGAAATTTGATTATGGAATATAGAGTTCCCTTATATTTATGCCCATACATGTGTTTTATAATAATATGATGTCCTGTACAATTGACTGATATCCTTAGTGGTGGGCCGCCATGATCGAAAATGGTCAGACCTTTGGTTTAAGTCTATGTAACGGAAATTGAAATTTTTTATGTTATTTTTGTTACCAGTTTCAGTATCAAGCTCTAACAACAATACAGTTGAAATAAAACAAGTTTTACTAATTAAACTCGCTTTGATTTCGTTTCTCAACATAATCATGTAGAGACTCTTTAGATATAGGCGCAAATAATAGAAAATACTACAATACAGTTACAAATATTACCAATAACGCGAAGGCAAAGAGTAAGGCTATGTTTAGACTAATTGCGGTTGTAATCAGAACAGTGGCGCGCTGTGGGAACGACCACCGGTCCCGCCCTACATGGGCCCTCGGCCTTATTCAGATCACCCACTGATCTGCCTTATATGACTAGTTAATGTCTTTAGCATTTTTTCCATTTGTTCGATTGACATGCTTAGTTTTGCTGGCAAAAAGTTCCAGTTATACACGTAGCTACTTAAGAATGAAATACCCATTCATAGCGTTTGATTCCTTAGAAGAAGTGTGATGGTTTATCTCTACATAGTATAAAACGAAGTCACTTCCCGCGTTTGTCTGTCATGCTTATATCTTTAAAACTATACAACGGATTTTGATGCGGTTTTTTAATAGGTATAGTGAGGGCGGGTCACTAGTGACGTATGTAATTAGCTTTCCTCCTGCGACTTAGTCCATGTAAGTCGTTTGTCATTGTATAACATTGCGCTTTTATAGAAAAGGCGATTGAAGAGTCAGAATAACAGACAATCTGTGACCAAATTTAATTCAAATCTGTTCAGTGGTTTTGGCTTCCATAAGCGCGACAGATATATATAGATACATACAGAGTAAATAGACATTAGCATTTTTTAATATCTACCTATTAAAAAAAAAAATTTTTTTAAAAGACTCACTCTACCTGATTGTAAGCGGTCGTGAGGTCCACATATGAGGTCGAGAGACACGATAGATTTACTAAATATCTTCCAACTTCCAATAAGAATGCTTTTAGTTCAGATATATACTACCTGTCATATGCTGTTGCAATTCCTACCGATAAGTGCATACAATTTTGGTCATCTTATCATCGACAACGAGAGAAAACGCCCTGGATTGGACACGTTTGCCAATAGAGGCGACGGCCTTGCTTTCGAAAAATACTGCAGTCCCCTCACCGATACACCTTTCAATAGTGCACCATAACAACATGTTTACTACCCATTGCCGCGTCGCCTTAACAAAGAATAAACATATCATCGATGTAGCCAGCATTGGATAGCAAATGTGATGTCTTCCGCCAAATGATCGAAAGAAAATAGACTTGTTTGTGGTCGTTAGTGTTTATTTTACAGCCTAACAGATTTATTCGACATCGATTTCGTAACTACTCAATACCACGTCACATTATGTAACCGGCCAGTGTCTAATGTAATTGGAATTGTAAATATTTGTCTCGTAACTTTAAGGAAATTGATGAGGTGTGTGGTTATTCGTGTCGACAGGATTATTGGGATTCGATGATCTGTAGGATTTTTGGAATGATTTTACTTCCTACGTGCGTATCCTTTGTTCACAATGATTTAAAACTTTCTTTGAATTATCGCATCTTCATTAAATAGCAATTCAGGAAATGTCGATGACAACATTTTCATTTGTATGACGAACTATTCACTTGGTAACCTGGATTTAGTTATGTTGTTTTCACACTAACCATTCTAACATAATAAAGTGGTCGAAAGGCTTTGTAGAAATCAGAGCTTCTGAAACATAAGACTACCAAAAATATCCTAATTAGTCCCTAGTCCAATCGGTAGTTAATTTTTTTATTAAATAAAAAAATATATGAAAAAGTTTTATTCAGTGGCACAAATACAAAACCTGTAATTTGTACCTACAATAAAGCTTCTTTGTAAATAAACTTCTTAACTTCATTCCAATTAGATGTTACTTTAAGAATCATCATCAACCGTGTGTGATCTGTCTATCTCAATACAGGTTATTATAATTTTGAATACTTGTCGCAGCTACTAATATGGCGAATTTGCATTAATTGAATAATTTATTCAATAAATCAGATGTTACGTAAACTGTTTATTTGTGATACAGAGTGGGCGTCCGTTGCGCAAGCCTTGTGCACGCAAATCAATTACAGTAAGCCAACATAAGATTAGATAAACCAAAAAAAAGTATGACATCACTCAAGTAACATAACTTACAGAAGGATATAGTCAGTTTGACAACGAAGTTTTACATATTAACAACAATCTCGTAACAGACTTACACATTGGGTAAGTCCTGCGTTTTTCGTATGGATATAAATATCAATCTCTCATTGCCTTGAAAATATTAAAAACACATCAAATCTACTGTGGCAATAAAGTAAGACACCCCTTAAAATGAGGAAGTCACTGTTATAAGTTTTTGGTCTTTTGAAAGAAACAATTTAATAATGAATGATGAAAGATGTAAGTACCTACTTTAAGATTTCTTCCGCTCTTGATGTCTTTTTGAATGTTACACACGCTGCACTATCCTACTATTGGCTTTGTATTTCCAACCGTGTATTATAATATGTTTTGGATATCCGACTTAACAAATAAAATGGTAGAAGTAGGTATAAAGAAAAATTACATAAAGAATATCAGGAATTTACGACTAATTAATGACCTATCAATCAAAACTTCTATAATTTAACAATGGATATCGTTGTTGTTATTTATTGTTATAGTACGTGCCTACTACGTAGTAATCATGTTGTAAATTATTTACTTTACTGTCGTGTTTACTGCGTTAGACGCAACACTAGTAAATATTTATTGATTTTAAAATTTACTTTTCCTTGCATCTGTACATTTATTTAACTTTGCTTTGATTAAGGTGTTGAAAAGTGAATGGATCGGTTATTAAACTTATTAATTTGCATTAACTTTCCTTTATTTCATTTCACTGACAAATAGAAGTGGATCAATTCTACGATGCGTTTTAAGATAAGCGTAAGATCCACTGTCACTTAAAATAAAACATAAATTAAATTTACTATCTATCTAGAAAGCTAATTATAAGAAATAGATATATCATAGAATAGAATAATTAGCTTTCTTATTAGCTTTAGTCGCATGTAACTATCTATTTCATTTAATGTACTAGGTACTTGAGATAACAAAAACATTCAATAGTAAAAATACTTTAATAATATTTACAATATTAGTAACATTCTTATTTATAAAAAAGAACTGTAAAGTATCTTTACTACTTAGAGTAAACTATTAAGTTTGATTTAAACATTGATAACAATACTTAATGATTAAAATACAAAATATTAGAAGATAACAAAACAGAAAGAGGAAATATAATATTAATAAATATAGAACTAGCAATAAATATAAATATTTCAAAATTATTATTTACATGAAATGGTATCAGACTCTTTGTTAATATTATGATTAAAGTTTAATAGAAAACTAAGATTTTGGGTGATAGACTATCTATAGGACACACAATCGACTTTAATAAGCTATGGCAAAGGATTATCATTTATAAACACTAGTAAAACAATAAAGTTAGTTAACTTATGTGCCTCACACTGCGCCTGAGTTAGCTCACATAAAAGTGTAGTAGGTATCGTAGTGGTTATGCAGGGTAGGAAGATAAAAAGAGTAGGTAAGAGGACGACGACTGATCCGTTCTAAAATAAAATAGGAGACTTTATACATATAAGTATAGATGGGCTATCTATGTATGGTATAGTCTTTACTCCCGCCACCAACTGTCACATCGATCGGAGGGTTGCAAACAAAGTTACCGGCGTACGTTAAACGAACATTTTGTTGTTGTAAGCGCCCCTGAAGCGGTAGTCAATTCTGCCGTAGGTTCCACCGTTAAAGCAGCTTGGCGGGGAAAATCCCGGGCTATAACTAACTTAGAGAATAAACAAGTCTATTATTTGTTAATGTAAGCGCCCTTGAAGCGAGGCTGCCGTAGTTGGGGCGGTAGAACGGCGTTCTTGGGACAGGACAGTAGCGCAGAGATAACTGTTAAAAAACCAAAGAGGACACTAATTGTCATCCCTAGAAATGACAGTCGATGGACTACCTATATTTGAAGTTCCTCAGTCTTTGCAGTGCAGATGAAGTAACAATGGGCCGGCCACGCCGTGTCGTATTTATTGGCCTAAAATGAATGTCTTATGTTAGTGCACTCCCGCCACTGTCTGTTACACCGTAGGTTTATACTAATGAATACCTGGACTAAGTGCAATTTCCAGAATGGGGAGGGGGAGCAATTGGTGAAGCAAAGTAGAACATATCTGCCTCTTGTTTATTATAATTTATAGTTTCCGGACTATAACTAACTTAAACTTAAATAGGGACACACAGACAGTGTTACTTGTTGGTGTAAGCGGTCCTGAAGCGGTAGTCGAGGCTGCACTAGGTAGGGCGGTAGCGCGAAAAGAACCGTTAAAAAAACAAAAGAGGGCACATGCCATCCCCAGAAATGACAGTCGACGGACTACTATACATTTATTTGCAGTGTAAGTGATGTAACTATGGTCCGGCAACGTGGCGTTGTATGTATTGGCCTAAAATGATGTGTTGCCTCATGTCTATCACCCCACAGGGAGTGAGGAACACCTTAACTAAGTGCAACTTTGGTGTAGTGGTTGTTAGAGCATATCTGCCTCTTCTTTATTATAATATCATTGTGAATGACCCAAATTCAGTTGCCGGATTACATACAACATTATAACTAACTTAAACAAGGTAAATAGGGACAGTTTTATTTGTTGGTGTAAGCGCCCCTAAAGCGGTGGTCGAGGCTGCCGTAGGTGGGGCGGTAGCGCGGCGTGCGCTGCGTCCACGGGCTGCGGCGGTTCTTGTACGAGGAGCACGCGATCAGGCTGTTCATGCCGGGCGGGCGGGACTGCTCCATGCTGATGCCGCAGCGACGGCTGCAACAGTGCAAAGGGAATAAGATACAGGACATGCATAGGACTGATGCCGCAGCGGCTGTAACAGGACAAAGGGATGATACAGGACATGCATAGGACGGCATTGACGCAGCGGGGGCTGCAACACGATAAAGGGAAAATACAGGACGGCATTGACGCAGCGGCGGCTGCAACAGGATGAAGGAAAGATACAGGACAGATATAGGACGGCATTGACGCAGCGGCGGCTGCAACAGGATGAAGGAAAGATACAGGACAGATATAGGACGGCATTGACGCAGCAACGTTGCAACAGTGCAAAAGGAATAAAATGTAGGACAATTATGGGAAGGTTCTGGTATAACAAGTCTGGCTGGAGCAGACAGGAGCAAACATATAAAAAACAGTTATAGGACATTATGTAATGGTTCCGCAGGCTCGTAAATATTGGTAGTGGGGTAAGGGGTGGATAACCCTAAAGGCAATCTAGATACGTACCTATTGCCTCCATGAATTGTGTAACCCAATCGACACGTAAGGCACTAATTAGGGAGCTGTATTGTACCTCTCAACGTTCAATTTTGATTTACAGGATACATGATAGTTATGGGACACACAATATAAACACAAAGGATTTTAAGAATAACAAACAAACGAACCAAGTTATTAAATAATCCGCTGGAATGAATAATATACGTTTGCTCTTTAAAGTTTTAGCACGCAAGAGATATTTTGTGTTAGTAAACGTAATGATCAAAAGAGAACATTTTTGGTTAAAAGGACTTAAGTTTAAGGCTCACATGCAGTTAATTGTTTTGCGATTTCATAAAAAAGGGATGGACGACCTTTGTAAAGTTAGACACCAAAAGTCACGATGTGATACGTTGCTACAAACTTTACAACAGGCGTTTACCTTCCACCACCGGAGTTACACCACCACCGCCAATCAGATCACTCAATGCACTCCTACCTCTAAGTGTCGTTCACACACCAGAAGTCAAGTATGAGGGGGGCATCAGCCATGCTCCCGTACTTCGGAGAGAAGCTGTTCTGACGCCGGAGGCCGGTCGCTCTGTCCTGGCGGCCGCATGGCATCACCTGTCTGAGTATTCTGATTGGCAGGCGGAGAAATAGTTTAAGCATGGCACATGAGAATTAAAAAATGAGATGAGTTAAAACATGAACATTGCAATAACGTCAAATGATCATACTGTAAAAATACGCTTTTCTTTTTAGGCATATGGTTAACAATGAATCAGTAGGTATTTTAGGATAGGATCAAGATCCTGTGGCCCGCGTTTAGTTACAATAATTTTCAATTGTATCTTGACTTTGTTTATTGTTAATGCTGAATAAAATCGCAAGCGCTGTATACATGCATGATTTTAATCTTAAAAATCAGTGAAATGGATAAGTTTTTAAAGCTTTACATGTATATCGATAGGAGCTTTCATGCTTTTAAGAATTTTCTTTATTTTCACGCTAAGCAACATAAAATGCCTTTACAGCCCAATTGTTTGAGATGTAAACAAAATAGAAATTTTCGCAAACCGACTGAAGTGGCCTGTGCGACTTTAAAGTTGTTTACTGATTAATAAATCGAATTCTCAATCATCAGCATTGGGTTCTCGGCCGTCACTGACCCTTACAGCTAAGAGAAATAGGAGGCCAATCAGCCAATCACAGTGTGTTATCATTCACCCAATGACCAATCACCGTCAGCCTCACCTCTTGGTCCGCACGGGCGGCGGCAGGAACTTGTCTCCGACAAGCACGCTCTCGTCAAGGGTGCCATCCAGTTGCAGCAGGTCTCCAGCAGACACCGACACGTCTAGCTTAGAGCTGAGGTCGTACGTCCACAGGAAGAGGAGGACAACTACCATCTGTGATGAGAAAAGTGGTCAAGTTTTATAAGTGAAATCTTTGATTTTTGAAAACGATTAGAACGCAAAATCTGTTATCTGGTCTTACTGTCGCATTGATCACATGTTTTCTAACAGTCATACTATACAAAAATCTGTCGGGGTCGATGTTAAGCGTGTGGTCAGGGTGACTCTAATATAAATTCCACAACTTCTAGATGAAAGCGCCCAGGGCTTACCCACAAAAGCTCTGCGAAACCACGACAATACTGGTAGAGCCCTGTATTGGGTCTACATGTACACTAATAGACTACAGGGATGTTCAAATGCGCAGGGGCTGATCTCTATTGAGATCGGCCGCCATCGAAATCCTTTAGACACCCTGTTAGAATAAATATAAACCAAACAGTTTATAATGTCTTAGATTGTCATAGACACCTATTCTAGGTCTCCTTTTGTTTTACCTTCTTGTCCTACTGTCAACGTCTTATGCATATCTTTACAATAAATCTAATTGTTGCTATTAAATCCTAGTTTATTTTGCCCTAAATCCTTCAGGTTATGGGCCCAGGATACGCGTAGAATAAAAGTGCGTAATTAGTTTTGGTTAAACTCTTGTCTAACATGTCTTCGTCAACATCGAGTGGAGGCATCTCAGTAAACTTCGAGAAACTCACTGGAATCTCAAATTACGGGAATTGGAAATTCACAATGAGGATGTTCTTGATCCATGAGGATTTGTGGGAGTGCATCGAAGAATCTGCGGCCGGTGTCCCCAGGGTCACCGACGAACGTAAACAACAAAAGGCGCTTGCAAAAATATGCTTAATGGTGCTGCCGTCGTCTTTTTCACATGTACGGAACGCAGCGACTGGTTATGAAGCCTGGAATAACTTGAAAACGGCGTACGAAGACAGAGGGTTGTGTAGAAGACTTGGACTTTTACGTACATTATTTGGATTGAAATTAGAACAATTTAGTGATATGGAAGCGTACCTCTTGAAGATCACAGACATAGATCAACAACTACGAGATATAAATGCTCCATTGGACGATGATTTCTTGTCAGTGTTAATGTTAAATGGTTTACCGCCAAATTACGATCCACTTATTATGGCGTTAGAAAACTCTAACATTAAACTGTGTAGTGAAACAGTTAAAAGTAAATTGTTACAAGAAAATCTACGTAGAGACTTTGACAAGGGCGAAAGTGCAATGTTTACAAACCGGAATAAACGTGGTGACAAGTGTGAAAAAGCGTGGAATGGAACGTTATTGACAGCGCTCGCTGTGGACATTAACTGTCATGCGTGGTATGTCGATTCTGGCGCAACTTGTCACATGACAAACAACAAAAATATACTACAAAACTATGTTGTGGATACTCCGCGTTCAGTAACAGTGGCTAATAAACAGAAGATGCATAGTGAAGGACACGGTGATGTGGAATTGTTGTTGAAAGGACAAAAACAATTAACGAAAATAAGTGAGGTTATTTACGTGCCGGGTTTGTCAACAAACCTTATTTCTGTCGGAAAAATGGCAACTAAAGGACTTGATGTGCATTTTGACGATGAGAAGTGTAACATCTATTGTGGAAAAAATAAAATTGCGAGTGCTACGAAGGTCAACGGTGTTTATCAATTGGACACAATGAGTCAGCTGTCAGCAGATACTACTGAGCTGGCTGCAACCTGTCAATTAATGGGTTTTGACAATTCATTGAAAGAGGAACCATCCATGGATCAAGATGAGGTTGTGAACTTGTGTGACGTGAATCCATCGCAGGAGCTATGGCATCGCAGACTTGCTCATCTAAACAGGAGGAGTATGGATTTACTGAAACAAGGTATGGCTAATGGAATTGATTACAGTGATGCCAAACATACTCCTTGTGTAGCATGTCTTGAAGGTAAGCAGAGTAGATTACCATTCCCAAAAAGGTCATATAATAGAGCTACTGAGAAACTAGGTCTTATCCACAGTGATCTATGTGGGCCTATGTCGGTTTCCTCATTTAGTGGCAGTAAATATCTATTAACCTTTATAGATGATTATACGAGAATGACATTTGGTTATTTTCTCAAGAGTAAAGATGAAGTATTGCCAGTATTTAAGATTTTCAAAAGCCTTGTAGAAAATCAGACAAGTTTGAAGATAAAAGCCCTCAGAACAGACAATGGTCGTGAATATGTTAACAAACTGTTCCAGATGTTTCTTCAAGAACATGGCATCGAGCATCAGACAACTGTACCATACTCACCACAGCAAAATGGAGTTGCAGAACGGGCCAATCGGACAATAGTGGAGGCCGGTCGATGCATGCTGCAGGATGCTGGAATGGACCGGAGGTTCTGGGCAGAGGCGCTAAATATGGCAATATTTATAAAGAATAAATCACCGAGCAAGGCGGTGAGGGGTACCACACCGGAAGAGAAATGGTCTGGTAAGAAAGTTGATTTATCTGAATTAAGAGTATTTGGCTGTGTTGCTTATGCAATGATCCCCTATGAAAAGCGTAAGAAATTGGATCCAAAGAGTAGAAAATATATTCATGTTGGATATTGCAGTGAATCCAAAGGATATAGATTAATTGATCCATATGATCCTTCCAAAATTGTTAAATCTAGAGATGTACATTTCTTAGAAGAGAAAATGTATAAAGATGTCAAATCTAGACAGAAAAACTGCATTAATGATTGTCAATTAGGACTCACCAATGAAGATTCTGATATGAGCACTTCTGGGAATAACGAACAAACTGACCATCCGAATCTTGAAACTAGAGAACTATCCGAAACAAGCTCTTCTGTTTCCAGTGATGTCGATGACCCCAATGACGTCACATGGCATCCTGACACAACTATGGATCAGGTGTCAAGTGAATACGAAGACATAGAAGAGGGTGCTAATGCAGTTGTGGCCATGACAGTAAGGCACGGTGAGGAGCCACAGACAATACAAGAGGCACCGTCAGGGCCTGAAAGAGAACATTGGAAGGAAGCTATCGCAGATGAATATAAATCCTTTGAAAAGAATAAGGTTTGGAACCTAACTACATTACCAGATGGTAAGAAAGCTGTGAAGTGTAAATGGGTTTTCAAGAAGAAATTGGGATCTGAAGGACAGCTTCTTCGCTATAAATGATGCGGATTGGGCATCAAATCAACTAGACCGACGTTCCTACACTGATGTATTGACCAAACCTTTATGTAAAGATAAACATGTTAATTGTGTTTTAAGCATTGGTTTAAAAACTGTTTAATTTAAGGGCAGGTGTTAGAATAAATATAAACCAAACAGTTTATAATGTCTTAGATTGTCATAGACACCTATTCTAGGTCTCCTTTTGTTTTACCTTCTTGTCCTACTGTCAACGTCTTATGCATATCTTTACAATAAATCTAATTGTTGCTATTAAATCCTAGTTTATTTTGCCCTAAATCCTTCACACCCACTAAAAATATCTTTGACTATAAATATAACTTATAAAAAGCATCGATGGCCGAGTGGTTAAGGTCGTTGCTTGCCTTGCGAAAGGTCGCCAGTACAAACTCCGCCACATACCACTGTATTTTTCAAATATGAAATTCATAATGTACGATTATTCGACGCTTAAACAGTGGAGGAAATCATCGTAAGGAAAACCGGGACACCTATGAAGAAATTCTTAGGTTGTGTAGTCAACAAATCCGCTCTTGTCCAGCGTGGTTGACAAAGGCCTTATCGCCCTAATTTAGGGTAGGCCCGTGCCCCAGCAGTGGGGACGTATATGGGCGGATGATGTTAACTTACAACAAAGACATGCAACACGAAAACGAAGACGGTCGAGTTGGGGAACCCGATGGAGTCGAACAGCACCCCGGAGAGCGTAGGCCCGATGAAGGCACCCAGAGCGAATGTGGACGTCCACATCCCGGAGACCAGGCCGTACGTCTCGATCGAGTTGGGGAGGCCGTTGGCGCTGCAAGAGACAAAGACGATGTGTTAATGTAATTTTCTTTTCTAACTTACGAGGCTTGGAGTAGCCTCATCATTCCGGACTTGCGGGCGAGCGGATAGCTCTCCCCTAATGATGTGGTTTGTGTTAGTGCAGTTGCAGTGTGAGACTCTAAAAAAACTGTCGACACTGCCAAAAACAATTGACGATTAAATTCATTTTGACAGCAACATTAAGCCATTGTGGAGGGTATAGTAAGATGTAGGGTAAAAATTAGAGGTCAAAAATGAAAATTGTTAGTAAAATAGTTAATACTAGCATATTTTTTTTATTTAACAACCTATTAATTAAGAGCTAATTGTATATCAACAAAAATAATCCTCTATGAAACCCCCAGTACGATGACGATCTGCAGGAAATAAATAGGAATATTCCTAAACTCTCGTTAATGCCACAATACTGATAAAATGGAAACATCTCGGTGGGTTTTCCATGATGGCGACTACTAGCACAATGTTTTTCTTTTCTTTCTTGAACTGGATAGGTATCCAGTTCAAGATGCGCGTTTATTAATATCTCACTCATAATAGCTACTGCCCTGTTTCTTATTTCCGAAGAATGTTAATGATTGATGCGTAAAAAATTGCGCAATTCCCGAAACCTCATTATATTTCGATTAGACTTTCTTTCGAGTATTGCCATTAGCGAGGGTGCAATTTGGTGCGTTTATCGGAGACCTGCAGCCCATAGTTTCTGGTTTCGAGTTATGATTAATGGCATTACTGCAGTCTGCGATTGGGTCACGTCTGCAGGTTCGAATCCGTAACTTGGCGAGCGGTTATTTATACCAATTTATGCAAAGTGTACCTTATCTTATGTAAAAGTACCTTTCTGACGATGTGAATATTATGTTGTAACTGATATTAAAATAATATTACATTGTAAATTGTACAATCCGTTTTTGATAAATTATTCACGAATTAAATAGAACTGCGATTTCAGCAGCAAAGTAAATATGTGTTTTATAATTTTTGTCTCAAACTTGTAGGCTAATGTCATCAGGAAGCAGGGATCTATTCCTATATAGGTACTAAGTCAACAAACGGCTACTTAGCACAGAAATAAATGATGATTTTTTTAAAAGTATTCGAATTGGCCGAATAACATGCCAAAGATACAGCTAGACTTTGGTTTGAGTATTAAGAGCTTTGTTGTGTATGTAATGATGACTATTAGTGCAATATTTCAAAAGGTATCCTCACATGGCGGTGCTGAGAGCGTCGGAGAAGGAGGCGACCAGCTGGCTGCCCATGCCAAGCCCGTGCAGCACCAGACCTGCCACCGTCACCCACATGTACCTGGAATACAAAAGAAATATTATATATCTATTACCTAGCACCATACCAGTTTTCTCGTGCAGGTAAGAGAAAGATATTAATCGAATCAGTTTTGAATTTGATTGGTCTCTAGTTTGTGCAGGACGTAAAAAGATCAAACCAACACTTTTCATCGGTTTCGGATTCACACAATACATAAAATTGTGAAACTGAATGCAGATCAATGAACTCCTCAAACACGTGCAAACATAGTGTTTCTTTACTTGATGATGATTTAAAGTGACTTTATGCCTTGTGAATTTATATCTTTAGGCTGCATATACAAAAAAACACAATCTTATCCAATTTCATTTTGGACAAAAGACAATTTTATAGTCTGTGCTAAAGAGTTCACAGGTCCTTGAAAACAACTACTGCACTGAGCCACTCTTTCACATTATTTTTCTCCAACTTGTCAAAATATAAATATAACTTATTGATTGCTAGTATTCCGTCCGCGACTCCGTCCGCGTAGAGACGTTTAACGGGTAAAACATTACTCATCATATGGCGCAGTCGGTTTAAAAGTACCAAATTTCATTTAAATCGATTAAGTAGCGCTACTGAGTTTAAAAGTGGCAGACTCGATATCGCCTATGTAAAAAATGTCAATAAAAAAATTTACAGCACCCCTAGCGGTAGCGGTAATAACTAAAATCGGCAGTAAATATAAAAAAAAAAATTTAACGCAGGTTTTTAACGCACGTAAGTTTTCGATAGCTAACTCATTGTAGCGCTACTGTACTCTATGCGTGATTCCGTATCAGAGAGTTACTTTCGCATTAACATGTAATATTAGTAAGGATTAACTATTAAACTTACGTCTCAGTCATCAGGAAGGGCGCAGGCCCGATCAGCATAAATCCAGCAGCGATGAACACGCAGCCGATGACGGTGACGTACTTGGGCTTGAAGAAGGGCCGGTCGCACAGCCATCCCCAGGCCGGGGCGGACGCCGCGTACACGCCGCCGTTGATCACGAACATTAGCCCCAGGACCGCGGGGGAGAATTGGAACTGAGGGTTTTGGTTAAGTTGAGAAGAAACAAAAGAAAAGAAAAAGAAAGAAAAGAGAAACAAAAATTAATGAATGACAGAAACTAAGGCTTGAAGAAGGGCCGGTCGCACAGCCAGCCCCAGGCCGGGGCGGACGCCGCGTACACGCCGCCGTTGATCACGAACATTAACCCCAGGACCGCGGGGGAGAATTGGAACTGGGGGTTTCGGTTAGTAAAGAAGTAATAAATACAGATAAGAGGAGGATGGAAGTAGGAATCGAGTAAGAAAAGAAAAAAAAAACAAATGTTCAAAACAATTTGAAATACATAGAACAAATTTTACTGATTAAACTCGCGTGTATTGAAATTCTAAACATACCTATTATTTACCGATTCGAGCTCTTTACAGCGTTCGTGGTCACGGGCAAAACAAAATAAAATGAATATTTAGAAATAGGATTTACTTAATTAAAATATAGACTCAGTAACTGAATAGTCTTTATCCCGGATTTGGGGAGCGGATGGCTCTCATCGCTAAGTAACATCAACAAAAACTAAGTAGTTTTGAAATATCATATCATAACAAGTGTTACGACGCAGGTTTCGCACATTTATTTCAATTTTGACATGAAATATTTCTTAACGAAGTAAATGGATATCAATAAGTTCAATATTTGCATCCTATTATTTTTTGATTTAAATTTTCTTTTTATCTAATATGGTAACGTTAGGGTGTCCCTTTTATTCTGAAAACCTGTTGTGTTTTTAAGGTTCTTAGTCAAAAAATTAAAGAATATAAGGGACACCGTAGTAAACGTTTACCTTGCGTAGATGCGGCTCAAGAGTCGCCTGCAAGAATCCGATGCTCATGCTGGTGCAGATGATGCTAATTGCAGCGATGAACACGCCGGGGATCTTCAGCAACGACCACATGGTTGCTGTAGAATTGTATGTATAATGATTATTCAGCCATAAAATTGGTTTACAAATTAGTAAAGTAGCCCTGTGGATTTATATTGTCTTATGATTATATCACATAGACTTATTATGTGACAGAAGAATTCTTCTCTTCATCTATAAATTTTACAAAATAATATTTTGTTTTTCATGAAAGGAAAGTTAGTTTTAAATATTTATTGACTTATAAACTAAATTAGCTAAAATAAAACATCTTAAACTAACAATATTACACATTTAGGCAGTGACTAGGCTCAAGGCCTGTATCGCAGGAATCAGAAATGTTTAACATTTTGTTGTTGGCAAATTAGACGACTTGTACACTTAGTAAAAAGAAAATCATCAAATATTGAGATCACACCATCTTTCGACACGACTCTGCAAAAAGAATCTGCTAGTGACATTTTATAACTTGCTCGTTTATTCGATTTGTTAGTCTTGATACACTAAAATTTTAAAATAATTTCTTGCAAAAAGGAAAACTCACGTCCACCAGTAGGCTTGAAGTCCTCATCATCGTTGCCTCTCGGCAGTACAAGGCAGCTCATCAGAGCGGCGCAGAAGAGGGCCGAGCCTAGCACCGCGAAGGGCAGGGTGTACCCGCCCAGCCCGTAGAGGGCGCCGCCCAGCGTCGGGCCTACTATGAGCCCTAGGCCGAAGAAGGTTTCTAAGGAGGCCTGGAAGTGAAAAAAGGGTTTAGAAAATGACTATTAGTACTATAGTTCAAAGCTACGGAATCTTCTGCAGGAATATTCGTAAAATCTGCGGATCGGGGATCCGAACACAGGCTCAGTTAAGGTGCTCAAAAATAATAACAAAGAGCCTCTGGTGCAGCGCATTTATCATAATATAAAATTAATCATTCTGGATCTTCTGAGTTTGCAGAAACACAACTGTTACGAAAAGGAATGTTTCGCAAATTTCTGATAAGAACTAAAACAGCATTATAATAATAAGAATAAAGTATTTGTGATTAAACAAAATCTAAATTCATGCGAACGCCTAAACTAAAATAACAGGTGAAATGCTTCTGCTGCTGTGTTTTTGCTATACGTTTATCTGTAGGAGTTAGTCTTTAGCATCTGAACAGACAATATTAACAGATTATAAATCTAAGCGGTATAGCAAAGATAAACTCACAAACATGGTGGCGACGTTGTTAGGGAACTCCTTGGCGATTATAGCGAAGGAAGCGGTCAAAAAGGCGGCATTTCCCATCGCCTCCACGATCCGGATCACGAAGCTCAGCGTGATGAACCAGATGTGGCCCTCCACTTTATCTAATAACCTGTAACGGTGAACTAATAGTTAAAAAAATATTAATATGTTACATAATATAACATACAATTTACATAGCTTATAGCATTTCGTGCTAAGGCCCATTTAATCTTTTTTAAATCAATTTACATGATTTATGTTTTTTTAATATGACTTTGTAGTATATATTTCGTTGAATTATTAATTTATTATTATGGCATATACATACATACAACAGGTTACAATCATAAAACATTTAAAATTACAGTTCTAGATTATAATTTAAAAAACGTGTACACACAGCGTGGTTAATAAGCAGCGTAAACTTATATAAAAATTAGAAACAAATTAAAATGGAAAGATATTATGGGGAAATTAAGGATTGAACAGTTAAGGAAACTTTTCACTCTATGCCTAAACATAATAAATGTCCATCCAACTCGTCGTGGTCCTGTAACACCCTTTTTAGACTCGACACATTCGAACTGGGGTTATAGTAGGAGTAGAAGTATTGTTCTTGTAAGCTTGTAGTTAGTGTAAAAAGCTTCTGTCTATTTCGCAAAAAGAAACGGGTGTTAAAATTAACCAATCTATGGAGGTTAGGGGTATAAAACTCTGAGTGAATGATTTTGTACAGATGAAAGATATACTGCTGCTTACGGCGCGTTTCTAGAGAAATATACTTAAAATAATGACGCCTCATTTCATCATGTATTACATTGTAAAATTGGACCGAAATTATAAGGGAGGCTGTACATACATACATACATACATACATAAAATCACGCCTTTTTCCCAGAGGGGTAGGCAGAGATCACTCTGGGAGGTTGTTATACATTGGAAACAACTTACTACTAAATACCTTTATTGCTATATTGAAGGCTAAATTTTTATTTATTATTCAGGTATTTCATGAATTTCCTACCTGATACCCATAGGAGATTGTACTATCATATTAATTACTAGTCCTTGCCTTTGACCATGACTATCACACGTGGTAAGCATACTATAGTTTAGCTAGCCTGGTATTTTCAATGGAGCAAATCCCGCCTGACCTTCGCTACCACCGAATAAGGGAACTGGTACTATTTTGGGACCATGTGCCAGATTTAAAGTGTGCAAGTATTTCTTCACAAAGTTTTCCTTCACTGCTATGCTAGTGGTAGTTGTCTTGTGGGTAAGATTAGGATAGGAGACACACACAGATGACCATCAGGAGTTCTTTATGTCACCGTAGGTACATAATATTGATGTTACGATTCTAAACATAATTAGTCTTCCCGTGACCACGAATCCTGTAAAGAGCTTGAAACATCGAGTCTCTAAATAGTTTAATTCACAACATTATTGTTGTTAGGTTGTTTTACTGTTTCGCCCAAATAATACACTTTACTTTATACATATTATGCGTACATCATGTGGGTTTACACAGTATTTAATTAGTTAGATAGATAGATTATGGTGTTAGTGTTACGAAGCATTGGGCGATTACCCATCAGCCAAGAGTAAGTTATGGTCTGATTCCCGTATCATAAGTAATTGCATCATGTACGTTCGAAAAGTTAGCCGACTTATCATAGATTTTAACTTACTTTGCATATGTTCTGCAAGAATAAAGGTAACGTACAAGCTATTATTGTATGGATGTAAAACGTTCTTAAAATGAAGCCAATTTCTAGTCGATGACGTATTGTAGTCATCTTTACTAATGCATCAAAAATCAAAATTATAGTAGTAGTATGTTACGGTAGTAGTATGTTAACAAGTTAGTCTTATTTTTAACTTGTGAACGTGATGTGTATGGGCTAATCCTAGTGATAATGATTCACTTATGAGAATCATCATCAGCCCATACACGTCCCACCGGAGTCTCTCTAAACTAGGGCGAGCGAGATAAGCACTTGAATATTTCAGAATTTAAATCGTTGTTGTAGCTATAATATTAATACTGTGGAACGGCTCAATTCAGCCATGCTTGTTGCCAGTTGTTACGAAACGGACCCTGCACGTCAAGGTCAAATTTTGCGAATTCACGCCTCGAGGGGGATTGCGAAATCGTGACGTAATTAATCGTTTCATTTATGGTCTGATAATAATATCGTAACTATGACTGGCATTAGATAAGCCGCAGAGGTAAATCTCCAGTAGTCATTGTCGACAGGGCCCGATCTTGGTACTTTGGGAAAATAATGGTTAATAACAATTAACACACATTTTTGTAAACTCAGATATACACTCGCAGTTTGCACACATTCCTCTCTTTGAGGTTACAATTAATTTATTTTTAGTCGTATATTTTTTTAATTGGTCAATTTGCAAGTTGGATGCGGCCGAGAATAGGCAGGAAAGCAAAGTTAGGAAGGCCTATGTCCAACAGTGGACTGATTAGGATAAGGATGAAGTTAGCATAACTCTTGGAGGCTAAGGGCTGCTCTCCAAAAAAATTCCATGCGTTGTCCAATTTTACCATCCTTACTTTGAACTACTCGGTACAAACGCTTGCCCCACTGGATTGGGCCCTGTCGTTCACACTTTGATGTGGTCGTAATGACGATCATCAGTGGTCGGCGTAGGTTACGTCGTCATTAGCCCACTTTGACCACTACTGGGTGAAGGCCGTTCCCAGATGACAGTATTGTTATAACGTTACATAATGATTCTGGTTTTGTGGTGTTTACTTTATACGGTATAGTAATGTAATCATGTATTGGCAAGTCAATACAAAATTGACTGTTGAAGCACAGTATATTAAGATGATTAGAATAAGCACGTTAACTATTGAGTTATTCAATAAATACTCGCTTAAGCAATAAATAATAAAAATGCCATAAAAATTTCTAATTCGAGGCAAGTAACTAGCTTAGGCATTTGTGATCACGACCAACAGTGTTAGGTGTTGACAAATATACCTACTTATAGAGATCTAGATCATAAAGATATCAGATCAATGTGTGATGTTGTCAGAACTCCTTGTCTTACTTACCAATGTGGCGAGGTGTGAATTCCTCTGTTCACTCGAAGATCAGTCCATTTTTTTTATAAAAGGTGGTAGTGACATCCGCACATGAGGTCGACAGGCATAATAGACCATATTGAGCCTGTCGTAGTCACTCTGAAGGCCTGCTTAAATGCCATTTAACGCCCCGCCTGAAGAGCCCGGGAGGGAGAGAAAACATGAACTGGAAGGGCATACAGGCCATTTGCAGTGCGGCTCCTATCACACCTATTACAAAATAAGGAGCGGCTTCTACGTACCCAAAGAGTATAGCACAGGTGCCGGTAGTGAGGATGCCCCCATTAAAGAGCAGCTTGGGCCCGAGGCGGTTCAGGTGCGCCCCGTACACCGGGCTCACCAGGAACACCACCAGCTCGAACACTCCGAACACCAGCCCATACTCCGTTGCTGAGCAACCTTTTCTCTCCGCCTGAGAAAAAAAAGATCATTGATCATACTGGCACAATGTACACGTGAGAAAGCCTTAGGAAAATAAAAGAATTAGAATTGCACAAATATCTACAAAATTTATTTAATCCTTACTTTTATTATAAATGCTGAAGAGTAACACTGTCTATCTGTTTGTTTGAACGCGCTAATCTCAGGAACTACTGGTTCGATTTGAAAAAATCTTTTTGCGTAAATATATAGTCCAGAGTCTAGAAAAGGATATAGGCTATATAACATCACGCTGCGTCCAATAGGAGCAAAGATACAATGGAAAATGTTTTACCCGTTAAACGTCTCTACGCGGACGAAGTCGCGGGTGGCAAAGCTAGTAATAAATAATAAGGCGTCCGACCGATTTCGACTATGGCGGCCGATCTCAATTAGGATTAGCTGAGTGCGTAGGACATATTATAGTGCACAAGTACAAGACACAAAACAAAACACAAGTGCACTCTCTGTTCCCTTCCTCTCATAGTTCGGTGAAACAGCAATCTGACATGACCGATGAGACCGATTCGAAAAATGATCAGAAAATACACATGTCGTAAAGGGTTCTCCATTAGCATGTTGATTAGTTTAGTTGTATGTACGTTTATACGACGCTCTTACGAAGAAATTCTAAGGTTCTGTAAAGTCGACCAACCCGCACTCGGCTAGCGTGGTTGACTAAGGTTTAAATCGCCCTAGTTTAGTGCAAGAACGCCCAGAAAAATGCAATTGCATGAGATATAGACATAAATCTTGTTCTTTCTCGGCCTGTTTATAATCGTAATTTGATTATGTATACATACCTAGTATGTAATTTGTACATAAATAATATGCGATAACAACACATAAGTACATGTGTCTGATTAATGTATAATTTGAGTTATGAATAACTGAATCAGTAGTGTAGACAAACATGTTAAGACACGGGCCAAACATTAATCATTATTAATATAGTATCTATCGAGGAGCGAAAATCATTCCATAAAGTTATATGCTATGGGAAGTTTAAGTTGTCATACAAGCGTACTTACAAGGGAAGTTTAATATGGCATACAAGCGTACGTAACTTATTCAATTACGATATTTATCTAATCGATTAGTCTAGCACAGATCACTTCATTATTTGCTTAAATAGAGCAAAGGTTTTTGGGTGATCAATCCTTGAGATTAAATATGTGTATTGAGAAGTAAATATTGACTTCGGCGCAAGGCAAATTAGTTCTTCATTATTTAAATCTTCGCCAACATCCTGAGTGCAGGTAAATAAGTCCAGGTAAATAAGACGTACTTGAACAAGTACTGGTTTTATATGACTCTAGTAAAGATTTAAAACCGAATTAAGTTACGAATAGTTTTGGACTAATGTGTGGTTACACATATTACTAGCTGTGCCCGCGAGTTCGTTCGCGTGGACTACAGGATTTTAAATATAATAGTTTTACCCAATTACTCCTGTTCCTTTTCAATATCGCGTTGCAAGTAAGCTTTACGCTCATTAAGGTATTTGCATGCCAAATTTCAATCATCTATCTTACGAGGTTTAGATTTTGTACTATATTTATGCCGTTGCACTTTTATATGTATACGGCTATGTAAGTCATCTTCGTGTGTATCAGCTCAGAAGCAATTCAGGCGTTGAAGTGGTCGCCATGGCCAAGATCGGTTTGAACTCTTTCCTAACTGACTTCGATGATGACTTGGAGTAACTTTGTCATCAATACCGGCTTGCGGGGAAATAATGGCTCTCACGTGTAAGAAATCGGCTGGAAGCAATCAATTATATTTAAGTGTCTTGGGTGGCCGCGCCACTCTTTCATTTGGTAGACACTGTCTTCTAGACCTAAAAAATGTACTAGAAGAATCTCTCTTATTCGACATCTCAAACGAAATCTAGTCGCGTAGGTACACAAAGATACCCCTTAGGTTATCGCTACAGAAGCAACTAACGACGTCGTAATGTTACATTGAGCAAACTACTGATGCGAATAATCGCAGCCAGCTGATAAGCGTGGTCGTTTTCTGTTTCACGATTCATTAACTTGGATATGGATTCAGAAACTCTGGTTCAGTCACTCGGCTAGAGATGGGTCCAGTTGTCATGTCTTTGTCTTGAGTTAAGTCATAGTATCTAATGATTTGTTGTGAGTAACTCAGTTAACTTTAGACAGTTTGAGCACACTAATTTAAACTAAATGCAAAGAGTGTCGAATCCAATAACCGATGTTAAACTTGAATCTCAAAACAAATACAACGTACTACTTTTGATCGCTCTACTAAAAGTTATATTTTCTTTTTTCAAATAATATTAAGTTAATTATTATAAATTTATTACTTTCAGTTAGGTAAAGAGGAAATTAGTCAATGTTTTAGCTATGCACTGTTCGACGTTTCAGGGAAACTAAGATTTAACCGTACCTAAAGCAAGCTTATTTCAATTAATGTTAACGTAACATAATATTCGTACGATTCTTATTTAAAAAGCTTCGAAAACTTCATTAAATCATGGGTCCGATCGGCTTAACAGCGGGTTTTTTTAATCGCAAAAACTTCGCTCATTGTCACTTTCTGTACATGCGATCCCAGTTCACTGACCTTCTCTATCGATATCACCCTCGCTCCAGAGCCTTTTAGAGGACAACAATACGGTATCTCGACGGTCAAGGGTGAGCCTCAACCATTCAGATAAAAATACGAGCATCCTGTTGAAATCGAGGTGAATCGATAACTGAGAGGCGCAGGCGTAATCGATCACATGGGGAA
Source organism: Maruca vitrata (assembly GCA_039566165.1). Lineage (NCBI taxonomy): Eukaryota > Metazoa > Arthropoda > Insecta > Lepidoptera > Crambidae > Maruca > Maruca vitrata. The sequence goes on along the minus strand of CM076912.1, from coordinate 12,838,715 downwards.
TATTTATATTTTTTAATTTAGCACTTAAACGTCGCTACCGAGAGGTCAAGTCTACCCTAAACTAAGACAATCAGGGGTCAGTTAATCACGCTGGCTAAGCTGATTGGTCGAGTTCACACGACCTTAGAACTTCTTCACAGGTCGTATTCATAAACAACGGGCTTATTAGAGTCATTGGTATATTGTCCTGCGTTAAGACAAAAAGTTGGGGTTGAGTACCGGATTGGGACAATATTGGCCCAATCCGGTACTCAACCCCAACTTGCGAGTATTTTTATAAAACATTACTGAGCCAGTAATGTGGCACCCCTTTGCTTGAAGTCGTTGCTTTCGCGACTGATCTCTCATCGGTCATAATGTGACATTGCCGAAATACCTACAGAACTAAGAAAGTGTAGATGATGATAATTCAAAACACAAGGTTTATAACTATAGTATGAAAACAATGATTAGTCACAATCGTTACAATGATATTTGCACGTCATCATCATCATTGTATAAAGTCGTATGCTCAAGTGTACAGGGGAAGGTTAAACTCAATTCACTAACAGGGCTGAAAGTTTAGATATTGTAGGTATAATCTGTTTTAAAAGTAAAGAAGCTCATGTATTTTTTTAATTAGTCGGCATACTAAGAGTTACTCCGCAATAAAGGTGGGACAATACCTACATGTATTGCTATTCTCCGTCCTTATTATGGACAATAGCCGTAAATAAGCAAGTTTAGAAGTTTAGGTAATAGGTACACGTTATACCTAAGTAAAATTATAGTTGAAAACACCACTTACCTCTAACGGGTAAAACGGAGCTTGCAAAGCAACGCATATTGCATTGCAGAAATCAGCTATTGATATTACAATAATGGTCAACCATTGCCGTCTACTGAAATCCCAGCCCATTTTAAATGTCACTTAAACTTAACTGTCTTTAAAAAAAATAAGTTAAAAATTAGTAGAGTCACTTCTGATGCGAATATATTGAATATTTATGGGACTAGAGATTCCTTAAGTACACATATCTAATTCATCTTGTAATACAACAGGCTTAGATATTCAACACGATTTCTTCTTTCATAACAATAAGTTATATACGAGCAATTATCCCGGTGGTGAATCGTATACTGATTCAAAAAGCACCATTTTCCGGATATCAGACTAAATTATTAGTCGCGGGTCGATAAATGGCAACTAGTTTACAAACAAAACGTTGACCGTTATTCTGTTGTTCACGTTCACTTGCCACACTATTAAGAATCAACATATCTGTTAGCAATATGCAGCCACCAGTGTATCGCAAAAACATTAAGTTCACAATTTTCACTATAGTAAGATGTATTTGGATGAAGATACGAAGAAGTAATGACCGCTAGAAAGATAACAAGACTAAAATATCTGCAAGAAACAAAAAGGTATTATTATTTTTACAATAATTAATTAAGTACTGTGCAAACGTTAGATAGCTAAACGATCCTTTGAAAAATATTTTAACAGAAATATTACACAAATAAGTAATTAGAGCATGCATTAAAATTTGAATGGGTTCAATTCTTGGAACAGTTACTTGTCTATTGGTTGTAGGGCGTAGGTCTGAGTGCAATTTTTGTAATTTTTACGAGACATTTATGTAAGTTACATTTTACAATTGGAAGTTTTTTTAATATTTCTGCTACGATTTCATATCAATGTGCATAAATATGGACTACTATACGCATTCAAAAACTACTTTTCTAAAACAACTATTATGAGCAATGATTCTAAAAATGGTTCATATTCTGTTATGTTTGTTTTACACCGTAATGGGTAGAATATTTTTTAAGCTTTAATAACGCTGTCTCCCTGGGCAGGGGTTACCAAAGACGGTGTGGTAGAAAAATAATAATGCAGCAGTAGATGTTTATTTAGACATTTTACTAAACAATTTGTCTATCTATTGTACCTTGACCCGGTAGAATGAAGATTCACCGACCCTTAGGCACTATTACATGCGTTGATAACACATTCTGGAATGAAGTTCGAGAAATATTGAATCATTGAACAGGATCAATCGAAATGAACAAATACGAACGGACTAGTATTTATCTTTACAAACCGGATTAAGTAGCTTTACAAACCAGATCACTATTTACTTAGTTGTCTCGTGGATAAGGTTATATAGACAATGAGTATTATACGTCCATTTAATTTTGTTTCCCTAAAAATTTCTTTTGGTCAAAAAGTTGTCTCAAATAACTTGACTGCCTCGTTGTTCTATTGTAGCAAGCGCTCCGTAAAGACCGAGAGGTCTCCGGTTCGTGTCCGGGCACGGGCAAAATTTGTGTGAGTTTTTCTATAAAGAAATTACTCAGCCAGGAGTTAGGAAGTTGGCAGGCACACCCGTGGCTCGGAAAGCACGTTAAACTGGTGGTCCTGCGCCATGTCGGACTGCTGTCAACTATGAGAGTAAGGGAACAGAGAGTGCACTTATGCACTATAATAAGTAGAGATGAAACGGATATCCGGTAACTATCCGGTATCCGGCCTATCCGGCGGCCTTAATACTATCCGGCCGAATACCGGATAACTACTCTTCGGCCGGATAGATATCCGGCCGAAAAAAAAAAAGATATTTACTTTATTTAGTAAGACTTAAGAAACATAATTAGGTATTGTTTAAAGTAGAAAATTAATTAATTAGTACTCATACTGTACTAAGGGCAAATTATGGTGAATAAAAACCAATTTTTCTGCATTGAGAGGCAGCAGGCGGTTTCGCTTCTCTTCATAAATAAGGCCAGCTTCAGAAAAAAGTCTTTCGCTAAACACACTACTACTGCAAGGTGCTGAAAGATAGATTTTGGCAAACTTTGATAAATTTGGGTATTGTTTGGCATAAGCTGCCCACCAAGAATAAGGGTCACGATTGCGATCAATTCGCACTGACTTGAGATAAAAATCCGTGTGTGTGCGCTGCATCAAACGGCTAAGTTCCGCCGGATATTCGGCGGCCGGATATCCGGCTATCCGGCCAGGTGGTAGGCCGAATATCCGGTATCCGGTATCCGGCCAAACTGCTATCCGTTTCATCTCTAATAATAAGTCCTGCGCACTTGGATGATCTCAATTGAGATCGGCCGCCATGGCCGAAATCTGTCGGGCGCCTTATTAGTTTTATCTTACTATTTTTTTACTGTGTAACCCTGAAAAGTACTTTTTGTTGAAGTACCTACATATTATCTTTATTATGTTTATAAGAGTTAGGTTAACTACAAAGTTCATAAACCCGTACAAATGCTGATTTATTATCTTGAAATATTAATTGAATTACGCGTGGATCATATTATAGAAACCGAACAATGTATGTTTTATGCCGTCTCTTTAATATTTTAATTGATAACGTGATAATTATGTTTCAGAATACGGTTATATTTATGACTAGTTACCCGCCCTCGCTTCACTTCGGGTGAATTTCACATAAAAATACCTTCCACTTCAACCGCTATTTTTATAAAAATAAACATCAAAACCGTTGCGTAGTTTTAAAGATTTAAGCGTTCTTATGGATGTAAGGGCAGAGAAATCGAATTTGTTTTATACTACATAATATGTAGTACCTAATGGTTATAATTTTTATTTAGATTTGTAATATTCGAGCCAACTACTGACGGACCGTAATACTTATACACGTCATGTATTGTTGAATAAGTGGAACTTGAGGTGAATAAGACTAAATAGCTATACTATAAATACCTGTCTATTATACGTTACATCTGTACTATATTATATCACGACTTATACATATTACAATGCATTGCATTCATAGCAAAGGTGAATTAAATTGTAACATACGTAATAATATAGTTACATTATTTTGATAATATTATTTGTTTATTTAATTAGTTTGTATAACCTTAAACTTTACTACGCATTTGTAACGAATATACCAAGATAGATAAACTGAATGTTTGTAGTTAATATTAGTTTATATATATCATAGTACACTGGTCACGCGCTGCATAGATTAGCAACATATAAAAAGCTAGAGTTCAAAGTAGGTTAATAAATCAAAGTATGCAGCGATGGTTACAAAGTAAAACTTTTTATTTAACGTCGTGGGTTCGATTCCCACTCGGGACAAATATTTGTGTGACGAACATCGGTGTTTGTTCCGTGTCTGGTTGTATTATTAAATATATTTAAGTTTATTTGTGTATCCACTGTTGATACTGATATCCGAAACACAAGTGCTTCAGCTACCTACTTACCACGGGATCAGATCAATGTATGTGATGTTATGTATAAAAAAAAGTGCTAAACTTTTTTGGCCCATATCAGAGTGTCTGTATATGGCAAGTGCAGCTTTTGAGTGCGTAAAATCAATAGGCATATCCCACAGAAAATGTATTCCTATCAAAAAAAGAAAAGTTAGTGGCTCGGTGGAACAGTGGTTAGAAACCTAGAATCACTCACTACCTACGATTCCAAGAGTCGTGGGTTCGATTCCCACACGCGACAAATATTTATGCGACGATCGGACGATCGGTGTTTGTTCCGTGTCTGGGTGTGTCTCTCTACTGTTTATTCTGATATCTACTGTTTATTCTGATATCTCTAGCACAAGTGCTGAAGCTACTTACCACGGGATTAGATCAATGTATGTGATGTTGTCTTGTGTTGTATGTGAAATATTTATACATTTATTTAGTTATAATTGGTAAAGAATTTTAGAATACATAATTAGTAACGGAGTAGGTAACATAAGAAGTTTTTTTATACACTGAACTTTGATCGAGTTGATACGAACTTTAATAAGGACCTTTATTAGTCATCCCCTGTCGTAGGATTCCTGTGGCATTTCCCCGAGTTTCCCCGTGAAATTTTAGCATTACATCAGCTAAAAATGCATGTACCATTTTGACCTTTGTAGCGGAATTCGTTTGAATTCCAGCGGGGTCATAACACGATAACCCAATATACATATAATATATAGATATGTTATAATAATATGTTTAATTAATTTACTATTGCGTATCATGCATATCAAAGCGTCGCAACGGCGTCAAAATTTTTCTTTATCTATTATGTGTCTCTCAACAATGAGGAGAAATCTGCACATTGAGAAAACTATAATAATAATGAAACAATGCGCTCATTGCTTTTTTAAATCTGATGAAATAGGTCACATGTGAATTGTGTTGGTACCATATATCGTTACAACACTATATCAACCGTTTTATACTTTCATTTGTACCTAATAAATATTACTTCTGCTACTTGCCAAAAGGTTAACAACCCTTCAGGTATTCTTACAAAGTTCATATTATTTTAACAAAAAGAGAAATTAATATTTTCGCTTTGTCCATCCGAGCCAAATACCATAAAAAAATAACCTTATACTATACACAATACATATTACATGTATTTATGTATGAAATGTGCTCAGCTTTGCACGGCAGACCTTGTCACTACAACAGCAGAGCCACAGATAACATAACTAACTATACAGAGCCTAGAAATAGGAGTCCTTTTTGGTACTATTTTTGATTCTAAGATTAGTTTAAGTCAATTGTTACCATATTTTAAGATATCAGTACCAAATAAACAATTATTCTATTCTATTCTATAAGTAGTTGTATGCCTTGAGATTACAAATCATAGTCCACGAGAAACCCAAACAAAATTATTACGTATATAATTGAATATTAAAAACGTGATTACTATCACGTTTTTATTAACGGTTGGACACCTTTCTGGCATAAATATACCTACTTTATTTTAATTAGTGGCGTTATTTCAGTAGTGTCCGAACTGTGAGATATCGTTGCTTTCAACCAATTTGACCTTTGTGAGAAAATGATAAAAACACATACTTGTAAAATTCATTCTTTGTTTATTTATTTCACCAAAATATGTATATACAAAGTTGCCCAGGTAAGAGCTTGCCCAGGAGCCTGTATTCAAAGAGAATATAATCACTACGCTGTATTATAGCAAGCAGTGTCATTCATAACCCCTCGTATTGACACAATAATTGTAATAGTTGTCTGAGTATTAGGTTCGGTTAGGCACATAAATAAATATAGATACTTATACTGAAACTATAACAATTAAAAAAAACATAAACATAAATTAAAAATATACATAAAATTATAAGAAATACGTTGCAACGTAAACATATATCTAATTCAAAACGAAACATAAATAACTATTTTTTTGCTTTCGTGCTATATGAAGTAACGCGTCATTTTATCCATATCTGATGTGCGCCTACTCATGAGTTTACATTCAACTTACGCGCTCGATATCATACGTAATATATGTATAAAGAATACAACTCTTAGTACAGCGCCGCCTGGTGGATACGCGAAGAACTACAATCGGCCATATGAAAAAACAACTCGATAGGTTTTTAACGTACGTAAGTTTACGATAGCCAACTCATGGTAGGCCCTCTGAAGACCGGTGGTTCAAGTCTCCGTTCAGGCGGGGTCATGAATTGCGAATTTTTTCAAATTTTAATATTAACGTATAAATCTAATTCAACACGAAACATTACTTACTTTTTCTTTGTCCTCTTAAAAAGCCATTTTATCCACTCTGATGTGCACCGACTGCGCTATAAAGAAGTAATGTTTTACGCGGATGAAGTCGCGGGTGGAAAGCTAGTATACAAGTAATGCAACTCTTCCTATGCACTTTGTACAGATTTTTCATGTTCTTGGTTTTAGGTGAGATGTTTTAACGTCACTTGCATGTAGGTTCGTTTTTTATTTACTGGGCGATTAAGCTTAGGTGGTTGGGTAATTTTGTATGGACCGGTGGCGTCATGTATTTTTTGAGCGGCCATCGATCTTTCTACTAGGTACTTATTTGTAGCACTATCTTTATCTACTACTGCCTCGTTGGTCTATTGGTAGCAAACGCTGCGTAAGGACCGAGAGGTCCCCGGTTCGAGTCCGGGGTCGGGCAAAATTTGTGTGAGTTTTTCTGTGATGGAATTACTCAGCCCGGAGTTAGGAAGCTGGCGGTTGAACGGATCGGTCCTGCGCCCGATCTCTCATCGATCATGTCGGATTGCCGTCTCACTGAGTTATGAGAGTAAGGGAATAGAGAGTGCACTTGTGTTTGCGCACACACTTGTGCACTATCATATGTCCTGCGCACTTGGCTGATCTCAATTGAGATCGGCCGCCATGGCTGGAATCGGTCGGACACCTTATTTTATTTATCTTTATCTAACTCACTTGAAGGTCTTCTTACCTAGAAATAACATAATTAGTCGTTTTTATACATCTTTTTTACTATGAAACTGGAATATGACACATATATATGTGTGGCCCCATGGTACTATTTAGCTCTATATGCACTCCATAACAAAAATATTGTTTTATATTGATCTTTCAAAATTAATGACTTTCATGAGTTGCCGCAAAAATTTAAAACAAGGACATGTTTACCCAGTCCCCTTTTAACTAAATTCATACAGGTAATATTTTAGTTTTTAAATTAGCAACATGTATCATCCAGTAATGTCTATTATTTGCGCGAACACTACACATTTGAATCTCTACGTCACGTCGGATCTCTAAATAATATGTTTAGAATAAAAATACACGCGAGTTTAATCCGTCAAATTATTTTATTTCAAATGTATCATCTAGTGATTAACTACCATGCAAACAACTAATGGTCAATCAACCACTGTGACATTTTCTTAGCAACCTGTCATTTCAGCTGTGTGGAAAACATGGGACAGTTGGCCAACGCGGCCCCGATGTTCCGGCCGTTGAATATTTTGCCCGGTCATGTGACATAACAAATTTCTGGCTAAGATTATCGCAAATGCCATGAAATCTCATGGAAACAATTATGTCCTACGAGTCTTCTTCCACGCACGTGGCATTAGTAAATAGAACAGCGTAGTGGGGGCCAAGGGATGACGAAAATTATAGGAGAATAAAACTCGTTGCTTTCACTTCAAACAAAATGAAATACGCGCCCGTCCGGCCGAGCCAACTCGCGGCTATCGACGACTGAATTTGCCGCGCAGCGGACGCGGATAAATTTGAAATTCGAACGACCTAACCTTTTTTCAAATTCAAATATATATTTTTTCAAAAAGTGACTGACGTTCTGTGATACAAAAGAATGGATTGTTAACTGTTTCAAATAAAACAAAACATAATCGATAATTTTGGATAAATAACCGTCTATTTTTACAAAAAAATAAATATAAAAAACTAATTAGAAAAAATGGCTGGGAAATGCATAGCGTTGCTGGTGCTGTGTTTGGCTGTTATCTGCCGCAACGGTGAAGCTGCGGAAAATGAAAATGCACTTACTACGCGTAAGTAGATTGATTTATGTCGAATTTAATTTATTTTAAAATGTTTCATTATTCACATGTCTCTGCTGCATAAGTCTCAAATTAAAAAATAATCCCAATTATATAAAGCAGGTACCTACAAGTGTAAAAATAAAAATAAATTCTAAGAACCTTGTCCTTTATATTACTTGATTTTTTACTGTTTTTATTTTTGTATATCATTTTCATTAACCTGAAAAAGCTTTGTTAAATAATTAAATTAAACTCGTTTAGATTAATATTAATTTCTTAGTATACGCATAAACCTAGTAGAATGTTAATTGGCTTACAAAGGTGTAAATTATCCTATTTATGCTAATAGTAGGAAACTTATTAGTATGATAAATGCGAAAATGTGACCTTTAAGACTGCTGTTACCGATTAATATTAGAATTTCATAGGGATGGAAAGTTGGAGTCCTGAGAAAGATCTAAGGCTACTCCTTAACCGACCGCACTAAAGAAGAGTAATGTTTAACGCGTCAATCGATTTCATGCGGATAGCTTTGCGGATAAAACTTAGTTTTTAATTCAGATTCACACTAAGACCTTTTCATTACTCATTAGTTGCTTATATGTTGCACTTGTAGATGCAATATTGATTGTATTCAAAAGAGATGTCATTGAGAAACATCCAAATAGAACCGGCAACAATTTAACATTTGTTCTGTTGAAACTGGTTGAGCAACGCACAGTTGAGAAAGGCAACCTTACACTTGTGTTAGATAGAGTTAAGTCGGCTTAGCGATACGCTTTTCATTGGTAGCAATACTTATTTTCGTAATTTGGGATTTTCGCTGAGCAATTAATGTTTTTTGAAGTACACGAACATTGTAACACTACAGGCATTATCAATTGTACATGATTAAACAAGTTACATGTTACGAGTAGACAGTGAGTCAGAGTCTGCCGCCCATAGACAGCGTACACAACTAATTATAATATTCAGAAAGAGAGTTTAAAATTAATTGCTAATAAATAATATTGTATGGTGATGTTACATGTTAATGATAATTAGTTTAGCCTACCACTACTTAGTTAGGAAACTTCAGGAACAGCGATCCACCATATTTGTATTATATGTATATGAAGATATATATTTTTCGCAATTATGTTGTAATCATCAGCCCATATACGGCCCCACTGCTGGGCCTACCCTAAACTAGGGCGATAAGACCTTAAGCAACCACGCTGGCCAAGTGCAGGTTCGATGACTACGCAACCTAAGAATTTATTCGTAGGTGAGCAGGTGAAGAAGTTGATGAATGTGGACGAAGCGAAAGTGGTGTGCCAGGACCGTAGTACATGGCAGGAAGTGATCTCTGCCTACCACTCTGGGAAAAAGAGCATGTATGTGAGCAAATATGAATGAAATGTGACGCTTTAACGGTGAAGGAAAACATCGTGAGGAAACCTGCACACCTAAGAAGAAATTCTAAGGTTGTGTAGTCGACCAACCCGCACTTGGCCAGCGTGGTCGACTAAGGCCTTATCGCCCTAGTTTAGGGTAGGCCCGTGCCCCAGCAGTGGGGACGTATATGGGCTGATGATGATGATGATGATGATGATGTGAGCAGGTTTCCTCACGATGAATTTTCGCAGTAGAGAACTTTGTGAAAATTTAATAATTCAACCAGTATTACGCCTGTTCTTCCAAAGAAAACGGATGTTACCATGAGTACACATCGCGGTGTTTAAGTCATATTTGTATTATAAGTCGAATCCACATCGATCTTTTGTCTTTAAGCTTTCCTGTGTTGGCCGGAAAATGGATGTTGACTTTTGCTTAAAAAGGCCCAATGGTGTTAAGGCCACTTTGGCTGGCGAAACCAAAACCAACAGATGTATGATTGTATGATATAATACAGCAGGGCTTATTTGAGAGGATGTCTTACATATGTTTTATGTATGTATGGAGATTTTTAGAATCTACAAGACGGTTCTTTTTGCATATGACCGAGACTGGTTGAGCATTTTATTACCAGTATTTCCTTTACTTGCTGACTAAGGTTCTTTGTATGGCATTATGTAATTTTCCTTAAAGAAAACATACTATGCTGGATTTTCCACGACTATGATTTATGTTACTTGCTGGATAAGTTATTAGCTAGTGCTTTGTTAAGATTTATAAGTAAAATAAATTCTATAGGTGGTCGGCTCGAACCGTCACAAATGTTCTCATTTAAGTAAATATAATAATTTACTTAAGTGTGTTTGTTTTTGTATTATACTACAAATAATATGTTGTTGTCGATGTATTTTGTGAAATACACACAATTTGTGTAGATAACCTTTCATTGCTTTATTCAGAATTATATATTTGCCATTAGCGATATCTAAGTAGTAATGTAATACATAATTTCAATCAGGAAACAAACATATGCACATTGAAAAGAATGAAAGCAAAGATCAGTTAAAACATATAATTAAAAACACTAACGAAGTAATAAAATTCGTCTAATTGCACAAATATGTTGATTATATTTCGTGATAATTTCTGTACCTACCTCACCACAAAGGTACAGGCTTGCTCATAAGCAATTAATACAGATCTTTGTCTATCTCAAACATTTTATGTAACATGGTGTAATTGGCGTTATATAACGGTTGCTTTAACAGGTCCGTATAAACATAAGCAAAGGGTTGCATCAACGAATTAACGGTAATTATAACGGTATTGTTTCACAATTTACCTTTAAGAATGACGGGATTATACAAATCTGTATAATTCCGTCTGGTCTGATTTGTAGGGCCTGGAATCATTCAAAGAATACATTGAAAATAACTAAAAGAATAAGTCCTATACTAGTCTCGAGTGGGAATGATACATTCTAACAAGCTTTATTAATTAGTTGAAAATAAGGTACTTTTACTCGTATTTCTAATTTACAATACATCGATAAATACTGTGCATATGCTTCTACATATATCTTTTTCACGTTATTATACCCAAACGTGAAAAACCAAATTCGTTATTTTTGTTAAAAAACTGATTTAGGATGAACGAAAATATACGTTCAACTTTTTTCAGCTACTTACACTAAGTCATTGCAAAAGACATCAACGACCACGATTTGTGAAAAAATACAAGAAATATAAAAATAGCAATCCCTTAGTTGCTTATCAGGTTCCAAAAAAGCCTTATGCTAAGGCTATCTTATAAATTTTATCTTATAAACTAAAAGTTTTAGCTACAAGATAATTTGAACTTGAATATAGCGTTACTGTTCATCATTGTCCGTAAATAAAATTACGCGCAGTAGTTTTCATGGCTCGTAGTAAACCATGCACCATACATAGAAGTCACACAATAACCATCAAACGTCGTCATAAAAATATTACAATAGGTGATAAACAAATATGGTAACCCCTAGAGACGATCAGTCTCCGAACAGATGTCCCAAATAATTTATCATTGAACGGACATGTTGAGCAAAAGATGAGTGTTCCTAGCCTTGTAAGTCAACTTATATAGACTCCATACGTTTTAATGACTCTGGAAGACGTGACGAGAATGTATTGATCGAATTGGTGCATGACCATTGTCGGCTTAGTCATATATTTGTTGACTCAACGGCTTAAAAACACAGCAATGTATTGCTCCATTGTAGTGACTTCCTTAATGCTTCTGGGAATACATTAACAGGTTACACACTATTATTTTCATTAACAGCCCATGCAAGTGCGTTTTTTGCAATTCAAATACTCGTATCACGTGATTAATCTCAACGACGAATCTCATCTCCATAATAGTTAGCAAATGTTGAAGAGTGGTCAATATTGGAAGACTGAGCGAAAATGTGCTTTTAGAGTGCAAGGTTAGTCGGGCTCGGTCGTATTCAACAAATGACGAATCGTATTAAGCGTTAAGAAATGTATAAAGATATATTTATGCATATGATTGCTCAAATACGAGCACTAAAGTCAACAAATATTTAGTTTAGTTTCATTAGTACATTAAACCCCCAAAGTGTAACATGGACGACGGACGTAGAACCTTTAAAAATAGTGTATTGTCATTTTTGCACGATTGCGTACAAATGGCTACTAACCGAGACGGATTCAGTATTGTTCACCTAATGAGCATAACGAAGATTTTGAGGAAGTATTACGAGAGAATTCTTACTTATCTGAGAAAGATTTACTGAGAGAAGTCCGTATTTTTGCATTAAAATAGGTCATTAACCACATAACTTCATTAGTATATTAAGGTTCTGTGCCTGTTTTTTGTTCTAGCCGCATACTGAAAGACCAAACATAAATAAAGGTAAAATCGAAAAGTACACTAAAAATATTTTCAAATATTTGGTCCTTTTTGTGGCTTCCGGAATATGATATCTAACAAAAGATTCTATTTAAAATCTTTATGTGATGAATATCAGCATCATCATGTACCGAGTCCGCATGTGTAATGTAAACTTCAGTAATACAAGTGCTTAAGCAACTTAACACGGAATCAGAACAATGAAATGTTAAGTTGTCTGATATTGAATATGGTGAGTCCGTCAGGCTCAATATGGTCTATTGTGTCTGTCGACCTCGTATGTGGGTGGATCTCACTACCGCTTATCATCAGGTGAAGTGAAGACATCTTGTCCTTTATAAAAAAAAAATATTCTATAAATTTTAACCGCAATCTAAACCCAATCCAATCTCCAAAGATTCTCGAACCTTTTTTATAAAATAGTTAATTAAGGATAGAGTAGATCATTTGTCATCCCCGCCAAGGCAGCGGCGTGAGGCGATTCTGAAAGTTTCGCAAACGCGACGCAACGCGGTGTCAAGGCTATTGGCCGGCTGCAGCTGATTTCTGAGTTCGGAACAAGTACAAAAAAAGACGGCCTAAGTTATTAAGCATTGTGAATCTCTACTTGGTTCTGACGTCAACGCGTCAATTTACCTGGTCTTAAAAAAATTATTATATAACACTTAGATCACTTATTTGCTACGCCCTCATAGGGTCCATCAAGTAATTTGTACTTTCTAGTAAATAATGTTATTTTATGTGTGCAATAAATAAAGATTAAAGTAAATAAATAATCTGTTGTGGCTGCAGTAAAAAAGAGTGAGACTAATAACGGGCGCCCTATGATTGGTATGCATTAACGTATATAGTAAAGCTGGTTAACATTTCCTAGTCCTCGTACAATTCTGGTTCTAAGCTGAGACAAATAATGTACATGATACGCATAGTGTAAATATCTAGGTCCTGATTAAGCTAAGCGTCCCAATCTTCAGCCAAATTGGTTTAGCCGTTCCTGACTTATTAATAGTGTAACCAACACGACTTTCTTTTATAAATACTAATCTATATAGTAAGCGTATGTCACAATCGTGTAGAAACAGACTCTACCCATAAGTTGAATGAACTACCCACGATGAGTTACATAGATCGGACCACAAAGTGGTCTTGACCGCATTGCTTGCACTTTGTGTAACCGCAAACGCGCGATTATCTCAATATTTCAACAAGCTCTATAATGCTTGCCTAATTTGCGAACAGTCATCTTAAATTGTTGTGATTGCCTGGTGATTTGTATTGTTACAATGAAAATAAGCACGATATAAATACTTATTGTTGTATTAATAACAACGTCAATAAGCTTAGTAGGTCCCTAATATTATTTGTACATTTTAACAAATGTTTTCAAAAAAATGTTTTAAAAAAATAATAAAGAAACAGGTGGAAAAAAATGAGTAGATAGTAGTTAATATCTAAAGAGTTACACATAAGGCAATTGATAAAATGAAGGCAATTGAATAATTAAAAAATACCTACGTAGCCTCATCAGATAACTTTCAAAATCCATTTTTGTAAATACTTGTAAATAAGAACGTATGACTTGTTCTATCTATGCCCGAGCAAGTAGCCCAAGTCGAAATCTCTTCCATACTTATATTAGTAAGTCGAAATCACTTTCATGCCTATATTCTAGAAGCTTCACAGTTAAATTCTGACAGTATCATATTCAGGCCAGTCCATTACCTCTATAATGGGACTGAGAGTTTTGCGAAAGAACATTTTGCTGGAATTTGCCTCAGAGTTCAGTCCCTCCTCAAAATGGCGCAATTTGTGTGGTAGAAAGTAGCACACGGGTAGGTACTTGTGACGGAAAGTTTGTTCAAGCACATACAGACATACTTTTTATAACGAAAATGTAGAGCTTACGACTTATTTGCAGATAGCACTGGGGTAACCTACTAATTAATTAATGTACAACAGGAAAGCCCTATTTGCTATACATTTTTCTTGAGTGTATATAAAATTTTTAGTGCTATTACTCATCAAATCATCACAAATATATAATTTGATGATTAATTTTTCATAAATCATCGAATACTTTCGGCATGTGTAATACAGCAGTTTTATTAACAATGATGTATGATGCCTGTACATCATTACATGGAAAAAGAATCAAAATTTTTCATTTAGAGTATTAACCTGCTTCGTAATAAATAATTGTTCATGTTACCTTCTATCACTCATAGATATCTATTTATCTCGTCAAATGAAATCCTTGCGCAACAGAAGCGGCTCACTTCACGTAATGAGTGCAATCCGATTCAGAGCACCGTATCGTCTCGATTTTCACTAACGTAAGTTTGTTACCTACTGCTTAAGTCTCAAATAATAATGTTACTTTACGTTTGTGACATAAATTGGCGTTGAAGCGTTTTCTTCGTCTTCGTGGAGATCTTTGAAGGCTTTTGCTTTGCTCTGATGAGTAATTTCAACTAGTTCCTTCCTCCCCTTTTCACTTCCGAACAACAAGTGCTGGCCAGCGTTGCCATCCGCATACCATACAGGCCTTGAGGTTCAGTTCCTATTTTCTGTCCCATTCTGTCCCATTGTCTCATTCCATGCCATTAAGGCATGGAATGTCCTACCAGCTCATGTTTTCCCACCCTGCTATAATCCCGGCCTCTTCAGGTAGTGAAATGGCATCTAAGCAGGCCTTTAGGGAGAGGGTTACAGGCATTGTAACTATCGAACTCACCGCCAATTACCATCAGATGGAGTGAGGTAATCCTGAACGTCTATTACAAATACAAAACAATATAATGTCTTGTAATATATGTCTGTTGCTTGATATAATAATCACAATGATGATAAATTTAGTGTGAAATTCAATAAGCTGTAACATTTTTCGCACATTTTTTTACAAACAAGACAACTTTTCATGTCATGAGTATAGGAACATGATGTTAACATAAAAACGCAAAGTATTGTAGGTGTATATAAATAATCATCACTGTAACTAACTATTCGTACATAGTCAGTTTAGTAATTATCCCCGCCAGTAGTCTTAAATGTCATTAATAAATCATAACTACACGAGCTTACGTAATCCAAACACTGTATATTGTACCCTACATAAAATTTTAAACGTAATTAAGGAATAGTTATACAACTAGAATGATAACTTAAACGCAGTAACTAGATATCATCACGCGAAATACCGCTTGCCGATTCCAAATTGTATTTTTACGCTTCACGTGCTGAGGCACGTTTAACTCAATATTGTTAAAGTCCTCGATAACCCACGACCCGTGTAGACAACACAGATTGTGTGCTATAAAAATAACAGAAAATTACGCATCGGGACAAGACATGTTATGTAAACTGTGCTCTTTTGTAGTCCTATGCAACCTGGCTTGCTTGCTTAGTTATAACCTAAAGCGTCCGATTGATTTGCCATGGCGGCCGATCTCAATTGAGATCAGCCAAGTGCGCAGGACATATTATAGCGCACAAGTGTGCGCGCAAACACA
This sequence comes from Maruca vitrata, assembly GCA_039566165.1. Lineage (NCBI taxonomy): Eukaryota > Metazoa > Arthropoda > Insecta > Lepidoptera > Crambidae > Maruca > Maruca vitrata. The sequence goes on along the minus strand of CM076912.1, from coordinate 12,822,604 downwards.
AGTGCAATCTCTATTCCCTTACTCTCATACTTCGGTGAGACGGCAATCTGACATGACCGATGAGAGATCGGGCGCAGGACCACCGGCTTAACGTGCTTTCCGAGGCACGGACGTTCAACCGCCAACTTCCTAACTCCGGGCTGAATAATTTCATTACAGAAAAACTCACACAAATTTTGCCCGACCCCGTACTCGAACCGGGGACCTCTCGGTCCTAACGCAGCACTTGCTACCAATAGACCAACGAGGCAGTTAGTTATAACATACCGCATGTTCGTCAATTGTTTTTCATTAGATACATCATATCCGTGATCCCATCCGAACCTTTAGTAATAAGGCCAATGTCTATCTTCTCCTATGGCTGCTCCAATCTATATACATATAACCGAAAATGAAACGGATCTCTGTCCGTATATGGATGATGTATGATTAAAAAATATTATAGGGACCTTTATGAAAGTAGTAGTATCCAAAACATTGATTTTTGGAATATTGTCTGATTGTCTGTGTTTTTCTTGTGCACGCTTATCACAGATATGGCTTACTCTGTCGAGATGTGGTTTTAGTCATATATTGTGGTAAGCTCTACTTACGTGTTTTTTTTTATGTCAATCGTTTCATAAATAAGAAAAGATATGCTATTTTAAAAATCACTTCATACTTTCTTGGCGTTTATAGGCGCGGGTTTTTTTATGTACGGTTTCTTTTTTCCTGTCTCATTAATATCGTATTATTGTTATCCTATCTGTATCTACTCTGTTTGTTCTTGTGTCTTCTTGTTCGTATGGGTGTACGTACCAAGAAGGCGCAGTCTGAAAACCAGCGTTCAGCGGCTTTTTGTCACTGCAGCAAATGCTAAGGCTGCGTCTTGTTGGTCACCTGTGTTTCATTTTATTTTTCCTATTAGTTTTTTTGTTCCTTTTTTTATGTTTTTTTTTTGTATAAGTATTCTGTCAATTGTATTTATATCTGTGGTCTCTGTGGTCAATAATGCTTCTTATTTCTTAAAAAAATGGTCTCTTTTCTTCTTTGACACAGCTTGTTTTGACTAACTATTCAAGCTGGAAGGGCTTGTAACGCCGGCGTCTGCCCGAACCGGGTCACTGGGTCGCCGGCGGGCTTGGGCAACTCCTTATGTAACCACTGACCTTGTGCAACGCCGATCGCCGTTCAAGTTCAACTATGTGCTAATGTATTTGCATTGTTACATTTTGAATATGCATTTTTTCCACGCCCGTTATCCCTGGGGGTGAGCATGTATGTTGCTTATTTTCAGCTTGATATTTCCTAACAAGAGAAGATTCTCAAGTATATGTAACCGAACGGTGATTTTAATAGCTCAGCCATTTGTGTTTAATATGTTTTATTTTTCACATTTATCTGAAGGCACTTCTGAAGTAAAATCATTTTAGTTAATGCGCTTATCCCTTTTGAAGTAGATAATGAAGAAAAGAGTAGATGATACCTATATTTTCTTTATTTTTTTATGAATAGCTTTTATTATGCTGAAAACCATAAAAGCTTTTTGTACGTCTCACAGAGCACATACCACTTAGAAAGTGGACTTATAAATACTTTGGTATATAAAAAGCGTGTAAACTTCTAAAATATTCAAGACAAACATAATTAATCATTCGCGGATCGAGTTATTTTTTATTTTCTTTTTGTTCATCAGTTACCTATGTACGGGATCATGCCGTAGTAATATTTGAAAGTACCGGTCATCGCTCTTTGCGACACCACCTTGCCACCAGTGACCGGCCCGCTCTCCGTTACATAACGCCTGTTGTTCGACCGCTTACTACTATGTCCTTGAGAATCGGGACACATGCCGAAATAACATTCTAAAGGTCACTGATTTCTTTGAGTTTCGTTTATATCGTGCCTATAGATGCTACGATTTGTACACAATTTAATTTTCGGTCTAGGACGTCTAGATGTTGTGTTTTGTAAGCCAATAAATTTTCAACTGAAATCACTGTTTTATCAGTTTAATCTCATCATGCATCACCAAGCATCCAGCATCTTAATTAGTGTTGACTTGACACTTTCAATATACAAAATTATTATGCTGTTTATTATGGGCTTTCTTTGTATCATTTATGTGGGCACTCACTCTCACTTGGCATGGTAATTCTTTGAACATACTTTAGGAATTAACCAGGTATGTAGTAGAAATCTGTCTGTCATATTTAATTAACTTTATAGTTTTCCTATGAACTATTAGTTCTACTTTCATCTAAATCTTTGATTTATAGAAATAGGTCAGATGCCTGCCTTCTTACCGTGCTTATATCATCTAGATGGGCTTGAATAAGAAAATTGTACTCGAACTTTGTGACAAGGTGATTGGTGTTACGCTGTCTGACATGCGCATTTGTCATGTCAATACATGATTGTCTTAGGACAGACAAATATGATTTTGTAACCACAATTTCAAACGAAAGTGGGTTTCATGGGTACCTTCTTCTTCTTATCGTGTGGTTGATGAACAACCTGGTGTCAGAGTTTTTAAGCCGCCCGTAGGCCTCTGACATGGCTCATGGGTACCAAAACTATAATACAGGATTTTGACTTTTTTAGCCATAATCTATTTAGGTATCTGTATTCCACTTAGGTGACCTCTACATATTGGTAGGTACCTTATATAGACAATATTATATTGTTAAAGTTGCGTAAAAGTTTTGTAGGAGACACTCAGTACGGTCCATTGACATGCAAACTCCTTGAGCAATACAACATTGTTTGTGTGTGCATCATGTAGTTGGGATTGCGAGACTAATCTGTCGCATGAATATTCGTGTAACAGCTGTTCAATACAAATAAATTAAAAATAATAAAACATACTTGTTACTTACTTACTTGAATATCTTATTTTGTAACTGAGCAGTTCTTTTGATACACTAAATTTATTGTTTTAGAAATACTACTTAACAACTTTATACAACGCACTGTTCAGTATAATAATATAATTAAATCTACCATCTCCCTAGGTTTATGCCTGGATATACTGTGTCTATATACAAACTTCCTTTCTGTGTCTATACACGTCCTTTATGGAGAATTGTTGAAACTTACTTACTTTTTGTAAACTAAATTGACGTATTAAGAAAACCCCTCTTAATTATCTGTATAGTATAATAATAATCAAAGTACGATTGACACAGACAAGTAAAATAAAAAGCGAAAGTAAACTGATTTAGCAAAATAAACACAAAAGCAAGCTGGAGATCCGTCACATTCCGTTGCTCGAACCAAAGAGGCCCCCGTCCTCGCGCTGCGCTCGGACAAAGGCGTGACGTCACGAGGAGTTGCCAACACGGCCCTCCTGCAACGTGCATGCCCTCAGGCACGACTGCACCTCTAGAAGACCTCTAGTTTAGAGCAATCTGAAATTTTAAAATTATCATCATTTTAGTAATGAGTTCGGCCTATCATGACTACATTTAGCTTCAAGCCAAGCTCCATTAGACTTAAGACTCTTTATAAAAGACTATAAATGCATTTAGCCATCATGTTCTGAAATAGCCAAAGGGAACAAAATTATCTTTATACTTAGATAATCATGAACATTTTGGATAGGTTCACTCAATACCTGGTCAGCGCCTATTCCAGTCACACCTTTAGTCTTAGGAAATGACTGCGTCAGCACACTCTAACCATAACTGGTCAGCGCCTGTTCCAGTCACACCTTTAGTCTTAGGAAATGACTGCGTCAGCACACTCTAACCATAACTGGTCAGCGCCTGTTCCAGTCACACCTTTAGTCTTAGGAAATGACTGCGTCAGCACACTCTAACCATAACTGGTCAGCGCCTGTTCCAGTCACACCTTTAGTCTTAGGAAATGACTGCGTCAGCACACTCTAACCATAACTCTGGCAGTGCAACCTTCACCTCTTAAGCTACTTCAGAACTTTTTATACTTTAATAGACAAAAATAAACAAGAATATTAATAAAAGTTACTTGAGAACGAATAAATGCCCTTTATTTTAGTAATTTCTAAAATTGCATAATTTTTATTCATGAGATTTAGAATAAACATTATAAAACGAAATCACACAGAACTTATTATGGATGATATGTACATAAATACCTTGCCAACACGGGTTTGATTTATTGCCTGTTTAAGTTCCAATCATCGATTCTGATCCATGGCTTAATATTTTCAGCGGCAGCGACTCCGTTATAAGCTCGATTAGTCCTTTTCACTTCCTCGCATATCTCGGACTTCATATCTATCTCGCCCTAAACATTTCTTTACTTGGAAAGGACCTTTAAAATTTGGTAATAACTTTTTGCTACGGCCATCATTGCTTTGACATTGAATTCTGATCAAAACTAGATCACCTTCTTTGTAGTTCTTGGCTTTAATTCTATTACGGTCAAATCTTTCTTTTTTGTTTCTCTGCGTTGTCCTCAATATTTTTCAGAACATTTTCGCGCAACTTAGATACGTCTACTGTACAGCTATCATCGTGTTCAAACTCAGGTCCTAAGCTATCGCTATTCGTATGAAGCCTATACCCAAACATCACCTCACTTGGAACGGCCTTAATCGTGTTGTGGAAAGTACTATTCATAGCTTGTTGCAAACGAGCTAATACAGTCATCCCAATTGTCTTCATCTAGATCGGCCCCCATAGTTTTTCATGCCATACAAAATGGTTTTATTGAATCTTTTCGGCCTGGCCGTTAGATCTAGGCATACCAGTAGCTACCGTGTGTAACCGAATATTCTTATTAGTGCAGAAATCTTTAAACTTTTTGGATGTGAATGCGGACCCCGAGTCCGTAATCAATCTTCGCGGATTACCAAATATTTTGGAAATGTGTTCAAGTTCACGGATGACGTTATCAGTTTCTGTGTTCGGTAATGCAGAAATAAAGACGAATTTAGTAAACGCATCCACGGCAACTAATATATATTTATTATTGTTTTGGGTTTCTACAAAAGGGCTCCAGGTGATCCAAATGCAAAGTGTGGAAAGGTTGAGCATACTTTGGCAATGGATAGAGTTCACCCTCACTTGGACCACCCTTGCTCTTGTAGTAAATACAATTGATACAATTCTTGATGTATTTTTTAACAATGTGCCGTAGGTGAGAGAACCAGTACCTGCTGGAGATTCTCTCTACTGTTTTATCAACAGAAAAATGACCAAGGTCGTCGTGGTTGCATTTAACAATCTGCCAAATGCATGCTTTTGGAACTACCCAACGTCGCCCATGACTTGTTCGTCTGTATACTTTGTTTCCTAAGAGTTCGTATTTGTTAAATATATCTCTATGCTTATGCGCTTCACCTGACTCTAAGATCTCCCTGATTTTAACTAACTCTGGGTCTTGCAGTTGAACAGACAACAACCAATCAGCCTCCGTAATAGACATGACGATCTCAATTTCAGATTTTTCCCCAGAAGGAGGTGGGTTCCTACTAAGGGCATCCACGTGTTGCATACGGGTTCCTTCTCTGTGATTTATTTCAAATGAAAACTCTTGGGTGGATAACACCCATCTCGCAATTCGAGGTATTATATCCTTTTAGTAAGTGCGTAGCGTACCGCATTGCAATCAGTTACTATGCTAAATTGACTCCCTAACAAGTAATGCCTGAATTTCGCAAGTGATTGCACTATAGCTAGAAGCTCTAACTCAAACGAATGATATTTCTTTTCGTCTTCAGTTGTTTGTCGGCTGTAGTAATGAATAGGCTTCTCGCCTTCGTCCGTAACTTGCATTAAAATGGCCGCAATACCCTCGCGACTAGCATCAGTATACAGTACGGTTTTCTTGGTCGGATCATAAATCGTTAAAATGTTATTTGACGTTAGCGCTTCTTTCAAAATGAGAAAAGCTTGATCGTGGTCTGAGTTCCAGACCCAAGGTTGATCTTTTCTTAGAGTTTAGTGAGTGGGCTTGACAGCATTGCACAGTTCTTGATGAACTTACGAAAATAGCTAATAAGACCAAGAAACTGTCTTAATTGATGGACTGATTTAGGGACTGGAAAGTCTTTACAGCAGTCACTTTCTTTTCGTTAGGTCTAATACCTTCCGAGCTAACCCTATAGCCAAGAAACTCTACATCAGTTTTAAGAAAGTGACATTTCTTAAGATTTATAGTGAGACCATTATCCCTAAAAATATGTAAAACTTTCTCAAGTAAATCCAAATTCTCTTCGGCTGTTTTGCTTATTAATAAGACGTCATCAAGGTACACCATGACCTTCCCGGAATCCAAGGTTACCTAGTACCTGGTTCATCATTTGTTGAAAGCACGAAGGGGCATTGACTAGACCGAACGGGAGCCTTAAAAATTCGTAATGTCCGTCTTCTGTTATGAAGGCAGTCTTTTGGATTGCCTCCTCTGCCAATTTTATCTGGTAATAACCACTTTTAAGATCTAAACTGGTGAAAAATTTACCTCCTTGAAGCCTATCTATCAAGTCTTCTATCCGTGGCATCGGGTATTTGTCTTTTATAGTTATTTTGTTCAATGCGCGGTAGTCGATGCATAATCGTTTCTCACCGTTTTTTTTTATTAACTAACAAGGCCGGGCTAGCATACGCTGATTTACTTTCGCGAATTATGCCGTTCTCTAAAAGTTCATCTACCATGTCTCTAATAATTTTCCTATCGCTGTGTGAATTTCTGTATGGTCTGTATTGAACCGGTTTCTCGTTGTTCAAATTAATTACCATCTGATGTCCAGAAACTTCTCCTAATTGGCTCATATTCGATGCTATACATTGTCGGTATTTATCAAAAAGTTTTAAAAGTTCGTGCTGATGGGAATCTGTGTCAAAAACTAATTTTGGCTCATCTATGACATTGCAAAATTCATTAAAAACCTTCATATATTGAAACGTAAGATTTTCTCCGATCCGTGAATACATTAAGTCGGATCTTTCTGTCACGTTACGTCCAATCAAAATATCACATCCAGATAATTCGTCAAGAACATACATTTCAACGTCATTAATTTCGACCGAATCCAATTTTATATTGACACGAACTATATCAGTAACAGTTTTCAAACTATCCTTAGAAAAACCTTGCAATGTCACAGGTGTAGCCAAAGAAATTTTCCTAAATTTTTGTTTGTGCACCAATTGCGACGATATAATTGAGCAACTACTGCCAGTGTCTATGAAAGCATATTTTTTCTATCCCATTTATAATAATTTTTTTACAAAATTTACTTTTTGAGTCAGTTAATTGAATAAACTTTGTCTCTTGTTTGTCAGGTTTTTCGGATTTATCTACTTTTGTATTTTTGCGAAAGCATGTTGTTTCTGTGTGTCCTCTTTACCGCAAAATTCACATTTTACCGAACATTGTATACGCTTATGATTACCGCCACAGTTATAACACTCAATAGGCTTGCGAACAAAAGTAGAATTTGAACCGGTTTGAGTTGACGAAATGGAGGGTATGCTTGACGAACCTGACGATTGCAAATTTACGTTCGTAGTTTGAGAAGTTGATTTCGAACTGCTGTTATCACGCACATTAATATGAGATGTTTGTTTACTAGATTTTGATTTGTATATGTCGGCAGGAGTCATCGCTCGCCTTCATTATAGAATGAGTAACAAGCTGCACGTGCATCGAGTCACGTCACCGACCAGCTGCGTCGTTAGTCACTCCCCCTCGCCGCTCGACTCGACTATAAAAGGCGCTCACTTTGAACAGTGCAGGCAGTCTTGGCTCTGGCGTGGCACGGTGCACTCGTTGTACAGTTGCAATAGCTTATCCTAGACACCTTTGGATAATTAATTCGATTGTCGAATTAATTATTATCGTTAATTATAAAACTGCTGCTGAGCAATTTGTAATTAATAAATCAAACTCTAATTGTAGTTTATGTCTTAGGCATTTGCTACAATTGCTAAGATTGTTATTTGATAAAAGTGATAAGTGATGGATATGGTTCTCATTATGGAAATTAATAAAGTATTAGCTCGGTTTCTATATAACTGACGTATTATTCAGTATGTTGTAATATTGTATCCCTTCTTCCTACATCAGAAGTGGGATGAGATCCACACCCACTACTTGGTCAATAAAAAATGTGTTACAAGAAATGTCTTTTAAGGGTTTATATGGTCGTAAGGTATAAAAAAAGAGAGTTAAAAAAAGAGCAGAGTTTTGAAGGGCTGTTTGCCGGACCAAAACTGGTATAAAAAAAAAGTAAAGTAAAAAAAAAAAAAGAGTAAAGAAAAAAAAGTAAAGTAAAAAAAGAGCAGAGTTTTGAAGGGCACGTGGCCGGACCAAAACTGGCTAGTGTTGAAGGGTTCTTTAAAAAAAGGGAGAGAGAACCGGACCAATACTAGTGGATTTTGAAGGGTCTAATTAGAGACCGGACCAGAGCAAAGTGTGAGATATACGAAGGGTCGATGTGGACCAGACCAGAACTATTGTAATATATCTGAAGGGTTAATTGTAATAATATTTCTGAAGGGTTAATTGTAATACATCTGAAGGGTTCATGTAGACCAGACCAGAACTAATTGATTTGCAGGGTCATTATAGACCGGACTAATTAATTTTGTCAGGATGATCGAACGATTCTTTTGTTACAGAAATCTAGACATGCTTTAGTTGAAGCGTTCGAGGACGACCGCTAGTCAGGTTGGCCGTGTCGGCAGGAGTCATCGCTCGCCTTCATTGTAGAATGAGTAACAAGCTGCACGTGCACGAGTCACGTCACCGACCACCTGCGTCGTTAGTCACTCCCCTCGCCCGCTCGACTCGACTATAAAAGGCGCTCACTTTGAACAGTGCAGGCAGTCTTGGCTCTGGCGTGGCACGGTGCACTCGTTGTACAGTTGCAATAGCTTATCCTAGACACCTTTGGATAATTAATTCGATTGTCGAATTAATTATTATCGTTAATTATAAAACTGCTGCTGAGCAATTTGTAATTAATAAATCAAACTCTAATTGTAGTTTATGTCTTAGGCATTTGCTACAATTGCTAAGATTGTTATTTGATAAAAGTGATAAGTGATGGATATGGTTCTCATTAAATAAATTAATAAAGTATTAGCTCGGTTTCTATATAACTGACGTATCATTCAGTATGTTGTAATATTGTATCCCTTCTTCCTACATATACTCGACTGTGTAAAAATCCCGCTAAACTGTCGCACGATTTAAAATTACTAGCCTCTACCGAGGCGGTTATATTATCATCCCCGATATTTCCTAATATTATTGAAATCACATCGCATTCAGAGAAATTCAAACACAAACTATCTATTTTCGATTTTTGTTCAAAGAAAAAGTCATACAAAGACTGATTGTCCTTTGGTTTGCACTCAATTATTTCTCGAAGTAATTCATACATGTTTCTTTTTACTCTAAATGTATTTGAAATTTTCTCCATCCAATCCTTCCACAACCAGGCCGTCCACGTGTGGTCATTCCGTAACAAAGCTTCATACCATATTTTAGCCGAACCTTTGAGCTTATTTAACGCTTGATAACGTATCGTACTATCGGACCACGAAAACGTTGACGAATATGATTCGATCACTTTAAGCCAGGACACAACATTGTCCGTCAGTGGGTCAAAAGTAGGTATCATACTGTGTAAAGAAACATTTTGCGTACTCACAGAACAGGCATCGTTAGTGTGGGATACCTTCGTCCTTTTCCGAGCGTGGGTCGCCACCGGTGGAGTTCTTGCACCATCGTCACTTGATGATGACCTGCTGCTACTTATAGACGACGAACGGTCACGCTTTTTCCTATATTTGCGCCTACTTTTGTGTTTTCTTTACTACCCATTATGTTATCGATCGTTAGTGGGAGTGGTATACAAGCCGCTTCTGATGTAAACTAATTTGACGTATTAAGAAAACCCCTCTTAATTATCTGTATAGTATAATAATAATCAAAGTACGATTGACACAGACAAGTAAAATAAAAAGCGAAAGTAAACTGATTTAGCAAAATAAACACAAAAGCAAGCTGGAGATCCGTCACATTCCGTTGCTCGAACCAAAGAGGCCCCCGTCCTCGCGCTGCGCTCGGACAAAGGCGTGACGTCACGAGGAGTTGCCAACACTTTATTCTTAACTTATAATTACGAGTATGATGTAACTTACTCACCCATTATATTTCTTAAACTTATAATTTTTGTTATAATTGTCTGGTTAATATTATTAGTTTCCCAACTTAAATGTAACCCCCTCGTCCAATTCAAGATTTAATTTAGGATATTGAAAATTTGCGTTGTAACACCAGAACTAATTGGTGACTCTATTCTTTGCAGCGTAATCAATCTCTACGTGGAATCCTAACCTTCCTTCATTGACCCAATATCCACCTACCGACTTAATACTTTACTAAACTATACCCTGATATTGACCAAAGCTCCACTTGTGATTCCAGCGGAATACATCCTGCCGTGCAGTCAAAGCGACCCTCAACTGGACACGTGCATAAAGCACTCGTTTAACCACCTGCGGCCGTACCTGGCGGCGGGGCTGCCGGAGCTAGGCGTACCTCCAGTGGAACCGCTACTCATCGAGCGGCTGGTGATGGAGAACTCCGCCGGGCCGGTGCGCGTCACCGCCGCCTTCAACAACATCACCGTGCAGGGGCCCAGCAACTACACCATCACCAAAGTCAGGTGCGGCAACGGCTTTTGTTTTGTTTTTGGAAACCTGCTCTCTTGCTAGCTTAGGCTACAACAATTGTAACCTGCCCAGAATCTACATCATTGCCAAAATAAAGTATGATATCACCTTTTTCAGCAAATTCATATAAATTTAAAAGCTTGGTAAAAATTAGACATGAAAAGTTTAGAAATCACTACTAGCTTCAGGGACGTTTATATTATTCCCAGTAACTTCATCATCGGGATATTAAGGTATAACCCTTGCCATTTGAGTCACCCCCCGAAAAGCTGAAAAGGACGCTAGTCAGGTCAGTGCTTGTACGTTAAAGTGATCTTCAACTGGACACGTGTATCAAGCACTCGTTCAACCACCTGCGGCCGTACCTGGCGGCGGGGCTGCCGGAGCTGGGCGTACCTCCAGTGGAACCGCTGCTTATCGAGCGGCTGGTGATGGAGAACTCCGCCGGCCCGGTGCGCGTCACTGCCGCCTTCAACAACATCACCGTGCAGGGGCCCAGCAACTACACCATCACCAAAGTCAGGTGCGGCATCGGCTTTTGTTTTGTTTTTGGAAACCTGCTCTCTGCTAGCTTAAGCGACATCAATTGTAACCTACCCAGAACCTGCATCATTGCCAAAGTTGAGTATAACATCACCATTTTTAGCAAATTCATATAAATTTAAAAGCTTGGTAAAAATTAGACATGAAAAGTTTAGAAATCACTACTAGCTTCAGGGACGTTTATATTATTCCCAGTAACTTCATCATCGGGATATTAAGGTATAACCCTTGCCATTTGAGTCACCCCCCGAAAAGCTGAAAAGGACGCTAGTCAGGTCAGTGCTACTACGTTAAAGTGATCTCCAACTGGACACGTGTATCAAGCACTCGTTCAACCACCTGCGGCCGTACCTGGCGGCGGGGCTGCCGGAGCTGGGCGTACCTCCAGTAGAGCCGCTACTCATCGAGCGACTGGTGATGGAGAACTCCGCCGGCCCGGTGCGCGTTACCGCCGCCTTCAACAACATCACCAAAGTCAGGTGCGGCATCGGCTTTTGTTTTCTATTCAGCATCAAACGGGCATAAGTACCATCATTCGACGCTTTAACGGTGAAGGAAAACATCGTGAGGAAACCTGCACACCTAAGAAGAAATTCTAAGGTTGTGTAGTCGACCAACCCGCACTTGGCCAGCGTGGTCGACTAAGGCCTTATCGCCCTAGTTTAGGGTAGGCCCGTGCCCCAGCAGTGGGGACGTATATGGGCTGATGATGATGATGATGATCAAACGGGAATGGATTGGAAACTGCGTCTTTACTGTCTTAAGCAACATTAATAGTGACCTACCCTGCAACTGCATCATTGTTCAAATTAGGTAAGACATCAGATCTTTCAGTAGATCCTTGTAAATTTACTGGCTCGAGAAGACAGACGACGTGAGAAGCTGGCATATCACTGCTGTCTTCAGGGACATCTTTATTTACCCCAGTAACTTCATCATCAGGAAATTAAGGTATGAACTTTACCATTTGAGTCGACTCTTGGCAAATTGAGAAAGATGCTAGTCATTAGCATTTCTCAGCTATAAACGACGTTCCAGTGTTTGATAGAAAAATCACCAATTCTTTAGCTCCTATAAAACATAGCAAGCATATAATTAAATAATTAATATAAATGAATAAGAATACTTACATAATAATTAATAATGTTTACTGAAGAGCCTTTGTCAAACATCCGTTTTATTATTATTAGCATCTTTGCAGTAAATATAAAGTTTAGTAACGGCGCCATCACAAATGTTGGGTATTAATGATTGATGATGCATAAAGTTCAACGACATCGGAACCGACCAACCAAACCAAGACCAAAGCCATTAACCAAAGACCTGTATCTAACCGGAGGCTGCATTTACCATTTCCAGTGCAATTAAACCTATTAGGCTTAATGTGACGACAATTTGTAGTTACTGACACATCCTCTGTTTATTAAACACACGCAAATCTATCATTAAAGTGACATAACTTCTTTAGAGATGTCAAGGCCAAGGTATCTTTCAACTCTATAAATCAATGCACTGTGTACGATACGACACACCACACCCAGCGATGGCATTATGCCACGAGTCCGGTCCAACCGACAAATCAGGGAGCGCAAATTTTTGTAAGGAAAGATGCATGCTTTAGGATGAGGTAGGAAGATCGGCAAGCCGAAGCCAGCCGACCGTAACCACAGTGAGCACAGTATCTTATTTAAATTATCATATTATAAACGTGTTTGTTTTTTACTTTGAATAACAACAAATGAAGCATTAGTACGTGTAGTTTTGTACAAAATAAAATGTCAAATTAAAATATTACAGAGCCTGTCTACTTGTCAGGCGTCATCAATATTGCAATTCAATAACATTTTCAACAAATCATCGTCGCTTTAAAATTCTGTCCATCAATCAATCTAGTCAGACAGCAAGTAAGTAAGCAATAAATGCAAATATGTTTACAAATTAATTATTATATACCGTTAAACATAATTAGGGTTAAAGATTAATTTTAGGTGTGCAAATTCAATTCAAATAAAACACACATATCATAAATACCCTTAGGTATAGCAAGATCTACCTACATGTTCAGATACCTATCTCATTAAAAATCTCACCTAAACAATCAACTGAAACAAATGCCTAAACATATCCAAAGTAAATAGACGCTAATCTATTGCAAGCCGTTTGAAAACCGAATTACCCAATATTGTCTTACAACACAGTGGTATCGTAATTTAAGTAATAAGAGGATGTCACACCGAGGCTACTTAACATACCATCGCCGCAATCTGAGATGCCTCAAATCATGGGCTCGTTGACTAATAGCCTAGGAGCTGTTGCAACACGACGGTCGGATGACAAACAATTGCAAAAGTAGGCGCGTAGTTATTCATATGCCTAATGTCAACCATCTGCGGCCTCGGCTAATATATTCAAGATTTTCGCTAACCGAGATTGGTTTAATATTGTTCAAGATTTAATGAATAATTTCTTTCACAATATCATACCGATTTTGGATATTTCAGAAGTCCTGATCTCATGAACCCTGATATTTGATTTTTTTTTTCTTTTGTGTACTGTCGTTACTAAAAAATCCATGCAAGAGGGCAAAAAGAGCTGCCCAATGCCCGGCAGTACAATTGAGCTATCAATTATTTTGAAAAACTGGTTAACCCAAACTCAAAATTTTTATTGCTTTTCCATAATGAACAAAGGATTTGTGCAAAAGCTGCGTGTTAAGGTATTTTAAAACGCTGCGTGTTAAGGTATTCTAAATCACTCGAGAATAAACACTCTAGTCGTAGGAATATGCCGCAGCCAGTGCTGCGGAATACACTAGTACTGAATAATTAGTTATTCTAACTCCAAACCACCACAGTACAACAAATTTAAAATTATTATGTACGAACATTAGACGCTTTTACGGTAAAGAAAAAACATTGTTAGGAAACCTGCGCACACACCTTTGAAGAAATTCTAAGTTTCTATAGTCGACTAACCCGCACTTGGCCAGCGTGGTTGACTAAGGCCTGATCGCCCTTGTTTAGGGCAGGCCCGTAGCAGCGCGGACCTTTATGGGCTGATGATTCTGTACTCTAAATGTGACCCTCTCTCGTTCCAGGTCAGACCTGAAGAAGCTGCGGATCGACATGGGCCTGGTGCTTCCTCGTATCGAGATCACCGGACGCTACGAGGTGTCGGGGCAAGTGCTGCTTTTCCCCGTCCGCTCACAAGGAGACTTCTGGGCTGCCTTCAGTAAGAACTTGAAACTAATTCCAATACAAATCATGGAATGCCCTTTCAGCTCAAGTTTTCCCTCCCTCCTACAATCCCGGGCTCTTCAGGCTGGAATCATAGCCTAAGGGGTAAGCGCGACAGCCTCGAATGGGGTAATCGTGCCAATCGACCTCATATGTGGACCTCATGGTTGTTTACTCATGTAGAGTAAACACATCCTGAACGTCTCTTAAAGATAAAAAAAGTCAAAATGCCCTTATTTATGTAGGCAATTTACATGCACTTATACTTACTTACTCGCATTACTAATAATAAGATTCTACTATGCACCGGTTCACCGCAGAAAAAATTGAATCAGTTTCTTCATGTGCTATAAGGTTAAAATTTAAAGTTTTTCAATTTTGATTATGTCTTTTCTATAAAGATTTAGAAATACTATTAATTCGATAGTATGTAATACTATTACATACTATCGAATTAAATTCAAAGGTCAGGGTCAGGGAACATTGAGTAGTCTTTTGATGTTCTCCTCACATTTTCTTATTGCAATTAATCCGGCACTGGCTTATTATTTTTGGAGAACTAATAAACCAGTGCCTGATTAACTATACACCAAGAGTAGCAAGTGCTATGGGTCCCGCGCTTTGGGAGGACCCGCTATGTAACTTTACTGTGACTACCGGTCGAATATGGAACGACAATCGATGGTTACAGTGTTTATGTATTATCTCCACAGTGTTCATAGATCATGAACTCAATCCGCCAACTCCAATGATTCCAGGTGACGTAGCAGCGATCGCGAAGATCTTCGGAAAGGAGATCGAACGGGATCAGATCAAGTACATGATGGCTGACCGCCTGCTGGTGGACTTCAAGCTGCGAGGGGCCAGGTTCAAAGTCAGGGACACCGTCAACCACGGGAGTGTTATTGGTATGTCACAGAGTATCGCTAGATGATAGCTTGGAGTAGCGTTGTCATTATTGGACTTGAAGGGGAGCAGATGGCTCTAAATGTGTATCAAAGCAATACGAGAATATAACATAGATTTTTTGAGTAATAAAAAGCTCTAATCGTGTGAAAAAGACCTCTTTAGTGCGCGCAGCATTTTAAGTTTTTGAGCTCTCAGTAACAATAGAGTAAAACAAATACAAATACGAAAACAATTCTGTTTGGGCTACACTCAACGAACCTTAATTCAATTGTGATGATAAAATATCCATATTTATTTGAATCAGTAAGAAAATTAGGAAAAAATTAAAACTATACTCAACCAGTTCTATTTTAGAACCTTTTTAGTCATATATGTAGTACATCAATACTGAATTTTTGTTTCATATGTAGTTCATTTAATGGAATGATTTGGAGGAGACCTTTGCCTGGCAGTGTTACTTTAATGACTACTTCATCATTAGCCTATATACGCCCCCACTGCTGAGGCACGGGCCTACCCTAAACTAGGGCGATAAGGCCTTAGTCAACCACGCTGGCTAAGTGCGGGCTGGTTAACTTTATTCTATGAATTTCTTCGTAGGTATGCAGGTTTGCTCACGATGTTTTCCTTCACCCTTAAAGCGTCGATCAACGGTGTTTGAACTGGCGATCTCTCACATGGCAAGAAACGACCTAAACCACTCGGCGATCGACGCTTTTATTTTTGGGTACTTATTAACCTTAAATTTATGTCTGAAACCAGGTGAGGCGATGAACCAGTTCCTGAACAACAACGCCGCAGAGATCATTGACGAGATGCGTCCGGCGGCGGCTGTCGCCATTGCCAAGCACTTCAAGGCTTTCCTCAACACCGCCTTCACTAAGATCCCTATGGACGTCTGGCTTAAGGCCTAGGACTACTAACAGGCCCTAGGATGTCTACTTACACGGCCTTGGACATCAACGAGTAAGGCCTAGATTTATACTATTCATTATGGACGGTAAATCACACGATGAAGACATTAGCAAATACATAGCTACTTATTACTTTGCTAGTATTTGAAGTGTGAAGCTCCATATTGAATTATATTAAATCTAATGGAACACAAAACTCTTAAATCGTATATTAAGGCCCAGGACGACTGCTATTAATACTGATAAGTAACAGAAACACAAAAATGACTAGGTCTCTGTTTGAACCTTTATCTTCCTTACATTGGACGATGAAACCCTTTATTTGTAGAGTATTTCCCTCTGGAAGGGCCTTAGACTCCTACTGTTCTTACTAGTAAATGACTACCCCTAGTCCTAATCACAAATCTTAAAAAAATACTTGGTTAATATAAAATACCTAATTAGAGGATGAAAAGACAAAATCTATCCAAATATATAAGGTGTGACGACCAGCATTTCTTATGTATTTACACATTACATAATGCCAGTACAGTAATAATATATCGTTCTGCAACTTATATTTTGTTAGACTGATGTATAATTTCGGAAGTAAGAGAAGTCATATAAACTTCCTTGTTAATTGCAACCGAGTTTCGAGTTAATTAATTAATTAAGAAAGACAAATATATTGTGTTCTAGTATGTAAGCGTTAATCTTACTAGAACCCACCGTGTCTTTTAAAAGAAAAAAATACTGATAGCTACCTAGGTACAGTTATATAACGTATCTTTGAAGTATTTCAATGTTCAAGTTAGTATATAAGGAATCAGCAAAAGCATTTTGTAATACTTATGTTAGTAAAACCTCCTAATGTCTCTTACTTGATAGGTGGAGTAAAGCCGTTTCTGAAAATACAGCTTAACGTACTTACCCGTACTTAAGTTTCTACTTTTTGCTGCAATATCTTACTTCGATATACTTAATTGTATTTTTGATTTCCGCTACCCCGAATTGGTACTATTGCCTCGATCTAAGGCATGTAATTAAGCTTTATTTATTTGTGTAAGTTACCAAAACTAGTTCTAATCCACTTCGTTTGTAAAGTAATTATAGATATGCGCACTAGATGTAAGAGTGTGAATGACCTGTTTGATATAGTTGTTGAAAGTTAGATTATGAGCTGTGATCGATAAATAAATAGAATATAATCTCTCTCTTTTATTTGTGTGCTATTTAGTCCTAAAAATATTATCATTTAGTCCTTAAATAAGCTACTCAACTGGAAACAATTGGTAGCTTCAAATATTCGAGACAAAACTAAAATTAACTTACCCTTATTCATTCTACCAACTTCATGTATACTTAAAACATATATGTATGGACTATTAGAATTATTAGAAAAAAAAACAAAGGTTGTAATTAATAATTTAATAAATCAAAGTAACAAACAACAATAAATTAAATTGAGGCCACGCGATGCATTGACGATACGCATTGCTTGTAACATGCATTTGTTATTAGTGCTAAATTACTTGTACGGCGACCTCATTCGGCAAATTTTAAGCGGCTTAATTACCACTTTTTATAAACACATAAATGCCTATTCAGTTTGATATTAAATCGGACAACAGTCGCAAACAAGGATGATGATAAATATGATTATTTCGATAGAGTGGTTCAATCTTACGACTAAACATTTAGCTTAAATCCGTTTCTTGTAATAACTGTAATCCATGAGAATCCCATTACATTGCAACTAGAGGAACCAATAGATCATAACTTTAATAAAAGAGGAGGTCCTATGATCGACTGCATCAGTATTCACCAATTTCCTGCCAATTTGTTTAAACGGCACTAAACATTTTGTTTTTTTTTTATTCTAAAGAGTCGTTGGTAGATCCTTCAACAAATCGTGTGGCCTGACCCTTAGCTATCCTACTTCTGAGTTCGAAGGTCATCGAGTCAGTATATCATCAGCGTTGAGGGTGGAAAAGGCGTGGTCAGCCAAGGGCTTCAAAAAGTCATGCAGGGCTTCCTCCATTGGCGCCTGCAGTTCGTGCGCCAACTTCTGCCAGTTCTCGTTTAGGAACTTGTTCATTGCGTTACCTGTAAAATAATGACTCATTATGACCAACGTTTTATTGTATTCATTGTGTCTTCTGACTAGCAAGTTCGAAGCGCAGCCAGACGGTGTTGACAAAGCGATCTTCATAATTATTTCAACCTAAGCATGCGAGTCTACATCTCGCTGTTAAAGTTACCATTGAAACTTGAGAATGCACGTAAACTAAATATGTTCCTTTGAAACATAGTCCCCCAGCTACATACCTTGGGTAAAGATCTTTTGATATTATTCCAAAATATTATAATTTCTTAAAATTCAAAGAAATTCCCTCATAGTATAAACAATCCTTAAAAATGACCAAGATTTAATACTTAACAGACCAATTATACGTATAGTTAAGCATAATATCAAAATGAAATGTTAAAAATAGACTGAAATATAAAAATTTGTTCAAGGTGCATAGTATTGTCTATTATTTTTTGCGCACACACTACACACATTTGAAATAAAACTAATATTACGGAATAAAGTCGCGTGTATACCCGACCGCTGTACGGAGCTCGAAACGTCTCTAAATAATATGTTTAGAATAACAATACACGCGAGTATAATCCGTAAAATTAGTTTTATTTCAAATGTCGTTCAATGCAATTTACTAACTCTGTCCAACATAGCCTTCAAATTAAAACCTCAAAAGC
The DNA here is from genome assembly GCA_039566165.1 of Maruca vitrata. NCBI lineage: Eukaryota > Metazoa > Arthropoda > Insecta > Lepidoptera > Crambidae > Maruca > Maruca vitrata. The sequence continues at coordinate 12,803,608 of CM076912.1, read as the reverse complement.
TTCCCAACCGTCAAAGTACTAACCCAAGTCGTTGTTCCCTCCGAACAAGTTCTCCAGCTCCATAGAAGCGTGTCCCATGTGGAACTTGACGTCCAGCTTCTCGCAGGCCAGCGCGTCCACGTCATTGGGCTGTTGCTGCCGGCCCAGCACGATCGTCACCAGGGCGTCGATGTCATCTGAATAATTCACAAATAATTAGTAATAATAATAATAATAAAGGCGTAGGGATGTGACGACCCCACCGCCCCCTGGTGAGAGTCGCTGATTTTCGCACTACGAAAAGTAGCGACTCTCTACCAGTGCAACCAGTCTCCCCAGGGCAGCTTGTGGCGGGCTGAATGGGATTGACACCCCTTGGGACCCGTGCCTCTGAGAGTCGACCAGGCCCCTCTCTCCGCTTGCCTTAGTTGGCCGGTAGGAGTGGACCCCACGGGGGCCGCAGGACTCTCACCTCTGCCTTGCCTTAGCCGGCCGGACAGAGTGGGGCGTCAGAGCTACATGCTCGCAGGGTGGAAGTGAAACATGCATAAGTCGCGAGTTGGCACAGTGGCGTTACGCCACTGGGTAGAAAGCGGTGTACACCTCTCGGCACCCTGAGCCGCTCACAATAATGTTGCCCCCCGTCGCTCCGGCCTCGTGCCTTGTGTGTGCGACCAATGGGGGGCCCATGACAGTGAGTGGCGAGTCACCACCTGTCCATTTTATTCGTGTTTTTTTAACATAGATCGGGGCAGGTGCTATAGTCCTTCCCATAGTCCCAGTTACCCAGTCCACTAACACCTCAACCCTATAGCCCAGTTTATCTCTTCCATTCCTTGCCATAGTCCTGCACTGACCGGGGGTTGACATTACATATTAAGATCATACTAGTCATTAAAGGGCCTCTACGTGTTGGCTATGGCCCCACGCACGCCTCCCAAAAATCCGGGACTCTGTAGTCCCGAGACGTTGGTAATGACTGATAATAATAATTATTGTACCTACCCCAAGGGGTAGAGAGTTGAAAAACTAAAAATGAATAATAATAATTTTATTCGTGTTTTAAACATAGATCAGGGCAGGTGCCATAGTCTTTCCCATAGTCCCGGTTACCCAGTCTACTAGCATCTTAGCTCAATAGCCCAGATTCTTTGTTTTTCCATTACATTCCATAGTCCTACACTAACCACAGTTTGTCCTTGGCTGCGTTTTATAGTGTATACAGGCATAATCATCGGCTGGGGCCACATTACATATTAAGATCATACATGTCATTAAAGGGCCTCTACGTGTTGGCTTTGGCCCCACGCACGCCTCCCAAAAATCCGGGACTCTCTAGTCCCGAGAAATTGGCAATGACTGATTCAGGTGGGAGACATTTTGTCGACCGGTTGCTGTTACCACCATACAGTTGTGTAAAACCCGCCAAGTGACTCTGACCTCTCTCGGTCAGGTCGCGTTCCGGGATCAGCACTGTACGAACCGGAGCCAGGGGGACCATTGTTGCCTCAAGCGCCGGACCAGTGGAGTCATAGCGGCGGTATTGTGCGTGCGGAGCGGGTCAGCCCGCCGGCCAGGGAGACCCGTAGAAACGAGGGCCCTTCCGTCCGGCGGACTGGCCAACTCCGACCCGCACAGCTCAATACCAATGCGAGACTCCACGCCTTGTCTCGTTGTTGCCGCAGCAGTGGTCTCCTTTTTCACGGCTTTCAGGGTGAGTGCGACAGGCTCAATATGGTCTATTGTGCCTGTCGACCTCATATTTGGATCTCACTACCGCTTACCATCAGGTGGAGTGAGGTCATCTTGTTAGCCTCTTTATAAAAAAAAAAAAAAATAATAAATATTTATTGACCACAAAACAACAAAAAAAACAAGGAAACAACATGGAACACAACATTTATCAGTGGTCAACTAGGTCCCAGCCTCAGCATATGCCTCAACGACATGAAGCCGCTGTGGCGTTGGTATTCTGGCTGGAGCCTATTTGAGCGACGTAAGTAAATAAATATCAGCCGTAGAACCAACAACCGCTGGGGTAAACGGGCTCGGCCTATCGGGGGTGATGGCTTAGAGTAGCCTTGTCATCATCACCGGACTTGCGGGGAAGCGGATTGCTCTCACCCCTATTATAAAAGTAAGTGTAAGAAGATGATAATTTGATAAATGATTGAGAATCGTTGAAACCGAAACGGAATCACATATTTTCTGCAATTATTATAGGTAAACATAAACATAACGACGGTTTCCTGTGTGAACATTTTCATTTATTCGAATTCCACTTCTATTCGATAAATTCTTATGTGCCTATAGTAGGTTCCAACACGTATGGACAAATAATGGCAATCGTCAATCGTCTTATTGTATAGCTTAAAGTAAATGAAATCGGCTAACCTGTGACTAAGAACGTTCATGCGCGTATTTTACGGCAAATTAAACACAATCGATTTTAAACTAATAAAAATGAATGTTAGTATTATAACTGATTTCGCCAGAACCAGTTTTATAAACCGGCCGGCCCATTTATTCACAATCGTATATCTAGCCTAAATAGTTACAAAGCTAGACTATCCTATCGATATCTTATCTATATCTTGGTAAATAGAGAATTGGGTCACACTAACATTATTCCCAGTAATCCCATGAAATGTGGCAATTCTTTGTTATATCATCATCATCATCAGCCCATATGTCCCCACTGCTGGGGCACGTGCTTACCCTAAACTAGGGCGATCAGGCCTTCGTCAACCACGCTGGCGGGTTGGCTACAAAACCTAAGAATTTCTTAGTAGGTGTGCAGTTTTGGTAAAGAAAATGTTTTCCTTCACCGTTAAAGCGTCGAATAATTGCACATTACCGTAAAGTTTCAAATTTGAAAAACACATTCTGAACGTGGCAGGGTTTGAAATAGCGACCATTCGCATGGCAAGCGACGCCCTCGGCTATCAACGCTTTTGATGATCTGTGTTATAAAATAATAATAAAAAAAATATCTCACCATATTTAGCAGAGAACTTTCCCTCTCCTTCGATGGGCAACATGAGGAGCTGTCCAGACAGGTTATAGTTTCCTTTCATCCTGAGTTCCGGGATATGTAACTTGGCCACCACTTTACGATTCATGGCGTCCACTCTAAAAAACATAGCATATTTCTTAAACTAACCAACAAAACAGAACAAGCGTAATCATTCAAAAGCAATTTTGAATCTAATGCTATAGAATTTAAAGCATTCCCTGACTCTGAATAGAGTAACTATGTCTACTCAGAATAGTACTAAATAAATAAAAGTAGGTACTAAAAAAAGCATAACAGTAATTTCTTCACAAAAAGCGCACACAAATTTTGCTTTACTCCGACTCGAACCGGTGACCTTTCGATCCTTACGCAGCGCTTGCTACCAATAGACGACCGAGGCAGTCGAACATTAGTACAATATAAAATAGGTAAATAACAGCATATAAATTAAATAGATCCTTTAAATTCAAGCATCAAACAACCTTATATGCTCCAAATCTTAGATGCTCACTAAGTCCTAGTACTGTTTTTCAAAAGAATTGCTACTTTAATATACCAACATGCTATCTTAAGATTAAGTAAGTTCAACATCAGTTTCATAAAACACCAGGAAATACGTATAGATGACTCTTACTGCACATCTTTGACCCTCATGCGGGCAGGGCCCCGAACGGTGACGTCAGAGTAGGCGGAAGTGACGGAGATGGGCCCTGTAGACTGCTGCACGGACAGCGAAGGCACCATCAGAGGCTCGCATGGTGGCACTCCGTACTCGGGTACTCCTGAAATTCAAAAGGTAGGGAAACTTTTTATATATAAAATAGGCTAGATGACCTCACTCCACTTGATGAAAAGCGGTAGTTAGATCCACATATGAGGTCGACAGGCACAATAGACCATATTGAGCCTGTCTCACTCACCCTAAAGCCTGCTTAAATGCCGTTTCACGCTCCGCCTGAAGAGCTCGGGATCATCGGAGGGAGGGAAAATATGAGCTGGAAGGGCATTGCATGCCTTAATGACACGTGGCATCTTAGGGTAAAAGAAAGGTTGCCAACTCTCCAGGCCAGGCTCCAAGCTCCTACTTTCCCGAACAACAATGTTTTTGGGTTCCGTGCCTAAAGGGTAAAAACTGAAATCCTAAGTACTAAAAGCTACTAGTAACTTACCATAATTTTTTTTACATAAAGGGTATATTTATGTACGTACTTATCCAACAACTGAACTTGGAACTTACAGAATCAAGGTTGCTATAATTCAGATACTAGAAATGAAATCTATGTATGTATTACTATCCAAAAAGAACCGCATGTACTTTATTAAACAAATCATTAAGTGTGAATTACATCAGTTACAATGTGATCATAAAAATTGAAATGATATTGTGTATGTTCGTGCCATTCAATGTAGAGTATTGAATTAACTTATTAGTTTCATTATCACACACCCAATAATGCCAAAACCTCCCAATTTTCCACGGCAGTAGGTTAATGATAATAATATTGTGAGTTAATGAGATGACTCCAATTTTCATCGCGTCACTGGATCTCTATTATTAGATTAGGTACAACTCTAGCAAATTTTTCCAATTACCGTTTCTATGTCAATGTCATTCACATGAAACCGTGTCAAAATACAAAGTCAAATGCTATTTGGCTAATTTAAATCCCCCATTTAAGGATACTTATGCTACGGCAGTCAACAATGATATAAGCGGCAAATGATTGCCTAAGATTACTGCAAAGTATGTGAACCTCACACACATAACTTTGTGCAAAAAGGTGCTGATACAAATAAAAAATATGACTACCTACTTATTCATTTGTTTTTCTCTAATGACAATCGCTCAAAAACTGGGAATTTAATCTACAATTTGAACGTCACGCTGCTACTATGAACTGGCCAGAAAGACAACAAATGATATTTAATAGAGCTTGCCTTAAAAAGTATCGATAAAAGGCAAGGTATATAGCAACACTTTACTAACCTGTGGCTAATCTGGGTATGTAGGTATTGAGGGCGTCTCGTAGACACCGCCCCAGGGCTTTCTCCTCTCGAGGGCACGTGAACCCTCCGACTGAGAAAATAGACACATAATTTGTCTTAGTCAATACATAGTATAAAACAAATTCGCTTTCGCTGTATGTCCGTATGTATGCTTAGATCTTTAAAACTTCGCAACGGATTTTGATGCGGTTTTTTTTAATAGATACAGTGATTCATAAAGAAGGTTTGTATGTAAAATTTACCCGAAGCGAAGCGAGGGCGGGTCACTAGTTACAAATAAGTTAAATACGTTAGCATGGTAACTGCTTTGAAGTAATAAATATCACACAACATCACGCACATTGTTTAGGTTCCAATATGCTTGAGGGCTTGTGTTACGGGTTTCAGAAACCACAATAGTATACACAGATATATTTAACTATAAATGAAACACCCAGACACTAGCACCCATGTTCATCACTCAAACATTTGTCGTGGTTGGGAATCGAACCCACGCCTCACGCAAAGGACATGGGCACTTTTAAAAAGCACGTCATCTTTTAATTGACGCGGGTAGAGCATTGCAACAAAGAGGAGCCTTCTTGGTTTTCCTTAAAATTTTTATTACTTGCCCTCCTTCCGTCAGTAAGTAATGAAATAAATCCTTACTAGTCCATACTAATATTACAAATCTGAAAGTAACTCTGTCTGCCTGTCTGTCTGTTTATTACGCTTTCACGCATCTGTACCGATTTTTGGTACAGATATGGTCCAAGGCCTGAGAAAGGACATAGGCTACTTATAACCGACTGCGCTATAAAGAATTATGTTTTACCCGTTAAACGTCTCTACGCGGACGAAGTCGCGGGCGGAAAGCTAGTACTATTATATTTTACACATATATAGTTCCAACAATATGCTCAAATGTAATACTCACAATTAATAAAGCTTTTTCCTAATCCACCATACACTAACCCGACCATGGATAAAAACCAAATTAGTTTCATCTTAAACACTGTTCACTGGACTTTTCAAAATAAAAAATGAAGTCATGAGTTTTGATTTAAATATCAAACAGAACGTGATAATCGATGGAGTCATTTCTAATCTAATCTATCAGTTCACCGTGGATATTCATCAGCTTATCAATACATCTGTTACGAAATAAGGAAATGAAGAAACGGATGTAATGATCAATGATATACAAAAAACCGGCCAAGTGCGAGTCGGGCTCGCGCACAAAGGGTTCCGTAGCAGCAAATATAATAAAAATCAACCTATCTCAAAAACTATAAGAGATACTTTGATCAAACCAAAAATCGTTGAAAGAGTTAATTAGCATGCATCACCTCTATTTTTTTTAGAATTTTATACCCCGTAGTTATAAAAATAGAGGGGGGGGGACATACTTTTTACGACTTTGAGAGCTGATATCTCAAAAACCGTTCACTTTAAGAAAAATGTTTTTAGAAAACTTTATATCATTTTAAAAGACCTTTCCATTGATACCCCACACGGGTATGTACATCGAAAAAAAATATTTCATCCCTCAGTTACATGTATGGGGGGCCCCACCCCAATTCTTTTTTTTACTATTTAGTGTCATATTTTTGTAGCGGTTCATACAACACATATTCCCATCAAATTTCATCACTGTAGTACTTATAGTTTCCGAGTAAATCGGCTGTGACAGACGGACAGACGGACAGACGGACAGACGGACATGACGAAACTATAAGGGTTCCGTTTTTGCCATTTTGGCTACGGAACCCTAAAAAGTATTCAGAGCGGAGAAGACAATGTGTGAAACATATATGGTTATATTTATATGTATTGATTTAATTATCTTTAACTGGACAAGTGGCGTTATGGAGGCTTAAGGACGCACGCATTTCATATTTTTTTTGTTATGTATGCCAATGTGTAGATATATTGCATATTTTTTTTATTGGCGAAGTAAGGGAAAGGAACACTCAACAAATGACACCCTTGAGAGATGCGCTTATATAGTAAATAGCTTTCCGCCCGCGACTACGTCCGCGTAGAGACGTTTAACGGGTAAAACATTACTTTCTTATAGCGCAGTCGGTTGAAAAGTCTATAACCTATAACCTTTCCTAGGCTCGGGACTATATCTGTACCAAATTTAATATATAGTAAATTTAGGCTAAACGTGGCATAGCCATGTGATACATACGTACATAGTCAGTCACCAATGCTTGTCTAGCCTTATTTTAGGTCCAGAACTAAATTACATAATAAAGTCTTACTCACATTATTAAGTATAAACATTACATAAACATTGAGACCAGTAAACTTGTTGGACTAGCCAGTAAGTAAATATAACGCAACAGTATTTATTTGTCAGCAAATCTCCCAAAGTATGTCAGACACTGCTAAGGTCAGACTAAACGTTTATTTATAAATTAATAATATATTTAGCCTCTATTATAGTAAAATTACGAGTACAGCGATGACAATGCAATCGGCTTGCACTTTTAATATTACGCGTAGTCGTAGGAACTCGACCCAGAAATGGAAAGTTGTTAATTAAAACTCACTACTTTGTAGTGTAGTTAAGGTCGAGGTTTGTCTGTCAGCTGTCTACAATGTTGTAACCCTAGTTCGGTCAGGCCTACGGCAGTGTTACGTCAAGTAAGTGTCTACTCCAGCGTAGACAGGCAAGGGAATGTAGGTCCGAGTATTATAGACCCACTAATAAAAAGTATTTGATATAACCTAATTCATGTACCTAAGCTTTAAAATTTGTAAACTACGGTATTTGATTCAAATTAAGTAAGACTATGGAGTATTCGTCGGTGAAAAATGAATATAGTAAAATGGAAGCAACAAAATTTATTCAAATAAATTATTTATACAACAATAAAATTACGTAATTATCTCATAATGTAGTTTTATATTTTAACTTAAATATTAATTAAATAAGTTTTACTTAAATATGACTGCTTATGTTATTTATTGCATTAGATATTATGTTGGTGTTCTCCGCAAAACAAAAAAAAACGAGTGTAACTTTATCTACCGCACCTAACGAAACATGCAATAAAAGATACATTATTATAGAACTAGGATAGCTAAACAAGCTCTACATAATGGGTTTATCAAGATTTTTTCTTAAAAAGTTTACTGCATCCTTCGTTGACAGTTGCAGTATCTTCCACTTGTGCTTTAGTTGGGGAAGACCATCTCCGAAGGTATGTTCTTGAGGAACTTGTTGGCGACGTCCTCCAGCACCATGGCCAGTGAGGTCTCCACGGCCGGCTGGATCTCCTTCACCAGATCTTCCGAATGCATGGCCGCTATGTGGTCTGTCACCATTTCTGGAAAGATACAATGTTGGATTGCAAGGCGAGCAAGAAATAATTGATTGTTACGTTTCACGCCCCGTCTGAAGAGCCCGGGTTCATGGGAGGGAGGGAAAATAACGGGAGCTGGAAGGGCATTCCATGCCTTAATGACTCGTGGCAGAATATAGGAACTAAACCTCTTGGTTCGAGTCACCAGCGCCGGCATTGTATGTGGATGGCAGCGCTGGCCAGCGTGTCGTTCAGGAGTGGAAAGGGGAGGGTGGGACAAGGTCATGGCATTACTAGCGCTGACGTATACCGCTGCACACTAAGCGCTTAAGCACGCACACCCCCAGCGTTTCCAGCGCTACCTCGGCCGCTGCCCATGTATGCTGCATCGGTATATGTCGTAAGTACCCATCTCGCCGGTGGTGGATTGCGCGTCGTCGAGCCACAGCGCGCCGGAGCACCGTGTCATCACGGATCACCATGCTCTCGAGCACGCGTACCTCCAGCGCTTCAAGCGCTGCCTCAGCCTCTGCATGCTGCACGGGTATGTGTCGTACGTACCCATCTCGCCGGTCGTAGAGTGTGCGTCGTCTAGACTCGCCCGGAGCGCGCCGGAGCAGCGCAAGCGCACAGTCGCGTCGCGAATCACCATGCGCTTGTGAACGCGTGCGCCCAGCGCTTCGAGCGCTGCCGTGCATTCCGCTGCAAATGCAATAAATTCTCTGTATTTGTTAGCTTCTGCACGCACTGCCAAACACTATTTTTGAAATAAAACTGTAAGCCCTTGCTTACAGTTTTTAGTGTTACTAAACACTAACTCCCTATCCCTACATTTTTTAAATAATTAATAAGGCGTTCGACCGATTTCGGCCACGGCGGCCGATCTAAATTAACATCAGCCAAGTGCGCAGGACATACATATTATAGTGCATAAGTAATCAAGTATGCGTGTAAACACAATTGCACACTGTGTTCCCTTATTCCCATAGTTCGATGAGACGGGAATGCAACACGACCAATGAGAGGTCGGGCGCAGGACCACCGCCTTAACGTGCTTTCCGAGGCACGGGGCAATCGCCAACTGCCAACTTCCTAACTCCACGCAAATTTTTCCCGACCCCGGACTCGAACTTTCGGTCCTTCTTAATAGACCAACGAGGCAGTTAAAAGTACATAAATAAATAACAATTGACTCTTGTTTTTTTCCGCACTACGAAAGTTGCATACAAAAGCCCTGATTTCCGTGGTACTAATGTCGGTATGAGATGAGTCAATTATGAGGTTTAACAAAGGGACAATCATGTGGTTATGACCTAATTTATTTTGTGACTGGAATATAAACGACTGCTAAGTATAATAGATATCTATATTATATGTATATATAACGGGTTATATTTTTGAACTTATAAATGAAATTTTAGAATTAGTTACTGCCATGCATTAGACCACACGACCACCAACCCACACTTGGCCAGCGTGTTTGACTAAGGCCTTATCGCCCTAGTTTAGGGTAGGCCCGTGTCACAGCTACATTGCTTCTAATACTATAACACCCAAATATTGCTTGTTAAATATTGGTGTATAACAAATTAAGGTTCAATGTTTTTAACCGATGCGATATGAAGAGAGGGTTATTGGATGACAGCTATCCGCTCCCTCGCAAGTCCGGTGATGATGACGATTGACAAGGCTACTCCAAGCCATCATCGTATGTCAGTTAGGAAAAAAATATCAGGCTATGTGTGTCTGTCCGTCAGTCAGTGCTTTTCTCTTACTGAAGTTAGCAGACAGTTTCCCGGTAGACTCCACGGGGAGCATCTGGAACTCGCCCAGCACGACGTAGTCGCCGGTCATCTCCATCCGAGGAAGGCTTATGTTGGCAGTCACCTTCAGCTCTTCAGGGAACACGCTGAGGAGAAAGTGGTTTATTAGGCACTTTGTCGATACGATCTGTGTGCAGTTTCTTTGTAGTGAGTGAATATTACTAAGAATGGTTCAACTACTTTAAATAGAGCAGATTTTTTTCATATAAAAATAATAAAATTTAAGCAAAAATCACGTTTGTTTCGTCCTAAGAGCCCCCTCGATCCATATAATTGTCTTAAATAAATAGGTAACATGCTGTTGTAACAGATATAGATCATCTGTGATTTAATTATTACAGTTCATCAGAATAGTAAATAATATAATATGTTCTTTGAACGTGCTGCAGAGGTTGCAAACAAAAGTTACAACATAGAGATTTACATACAAAACAGTACTTACTCCAAATTATTGAAGGTATAATTAGTCAATCCTCTGAGCATGATATCGGACAACCAGGCGTCGTACTTGAACCCGTTCTTGGGCATATTGTGCTGCCGGAGCCTGATGCTGGGCACCTTCAGGGGTTCCAAGGGTTGGACCCCGAGGGATGGAACCCCTTGGGCCAGCAGGTGGCGGGTCTGTTCGGCCATGCGTCTGATGCAGGATGCCACGTCAGGGTCGCTGTAGTGGCACAGCCCTGGTTTCTTGGTTTCTACATAATACAATTGTTTATGGTGACAACCTTTTTAAAATAGGTAATTAAAAATATTAAAGTACACATGGTCTATGCCAAGGCATCCAAATTGTGCGATTTATTGCAAGTTTTAATCTCTATTCTACCTTACCTTTAGAATCGGAAATAAAATTGATATATGTATTATTATTGTAAAAATACTCAAGAGCCTACGAAAATACAGATGCACCATCATAAAAGTTTTGTATATTATGATTATAAACTCTTTTGTGTGAATAACATATACCAGAAGCAGGTAGCGGAAGCAAAAAATACGTACTTGACTGTAATCAAAATTAATAATTAAAATACTTTTTAATTTACCATCCAAACGTTTTCGATAGGTAAATTTGTTCGCAATAATATTCGGTGTTATTGGTTTTGCTTTATGTTAACGAAAAGTGACGCTACCTACTACTGTCTGATAATTAAATGTTACATATTTGTAGACATTTACGTATTTAGATCATTTATTACTAGTGACCCGCTCTCGCTTTGCTTCGGGTAAATTTTACATACAAACCTTAAGAATCACTCTATCTATTAAAAAAACCGCATTAAAATCTGTTGCGTAGTTTTAAAGATCTAAGCATACATACGGACATACAGCGAAAGCGACTTTTTTTTATACTATGTATTGATTTATTACTTTAAAAATGCTATTATACTTACCAACTTGTTCATCATTTGTAGAAACGTTAGCCACTCTTCTCCCAAAGGCTCCACTCACACAGAATCCGATAAATATAATTTTGATAGGCGTCCACATTTTCACTTGTCTTACTCCTGGTCAATCCACGATCTAAGCTGTGTGATACAATATTGTGCCTTTATAAAAAGGTTAAGTAGTATAATGTGTGCCATATGTGGTTCGAATATGAGGTTATCCTTGCCACTAGGTCTTAGGATAACGGCCATGTGAAATATGTTAAATGCCGCCATTACGCATTCCTAGGTTTAGCTAACATCTCCCTAGTACATACGGAAAATGTTTTATTAAATAGGTGTCAAGGTCTGCTTGCTAAAATAAACAAATACGGCATCCATTATGTGTTTGGAGAGAGTATTCCATTCGTTTCCTGATTCGATTTATTTATTCTTTAAACTGTCAAATTAATAAAAATATGTACATGTAAAAAATGTATCTTTGAGAAAAGGACATAAAGGTCAGAACACTTTGAAAAATAAAATACAATTTTATGTTGACATAATTTATTTGTCCTGTCCATAAATCATCGTTAATTTTAACTATTTACAATATATCAGAGACATCACTCAAAAGTTCTTTGGTGTCAATAGTGACGAAACATACAGCGGAGTCTGAGTGAAGAAAGGTTAAATTTTAAATTTAAAGGACAATACCTATCTACATTAAGTATCACATTTGAATTTTGACGAGTATGCATCAACATAGCATGTATTTACAATCCTTATGAAACTAAACGCATGATATAATACCCTAAGTATCTAACTAACAATTACATAAACAATATTTTTAGACGACCTTTTGATCTAATCCTATGTATATTGTATAAGTTATCAGGTTCAAATAATTGTCTCATAGTATATTTCAATCCCTGTTAACATACCTAAGTAGTCCCTTTTTGTACTTATCAACTTAATGTTATTTCACAACAGGTAATTTACGCATTCCTTATTATGTAAATCAGATATGGAGTCATCCAATATGGTAACATTCAATTCAATTCTTAATTTACATAAAATCTAAATATTTAACTTAACTAAACTATCAGCAAAAGGTTCAGCCTACAAAAGATCTTAATTTAGCACGTAACACTTATCACCTAATGTTCAGTCGATCAACACTTCGTTCAAGGGAATCGAACTCAACACCTTGTTGGCGAATGCCTTAATGACGGCAGCGCTGGTCTCCTCCACAAGTGGGGTTATGATGTCCAGTACGACTCCTGGGCTGGCGTTGAAGAAAGAAGCCGCGGATACAGCTGAAACAATAATAATTGGACACATTGAATCTTTAGATATAATGAAAGAATTTATTTTACTGAATAAATAAATAAAATTCTTATGAAAATTGAGTTACTGTGGTTACTCTAAATGCGTCAATCAAGTTGCTTGATTAAACATGAGTTGTGACACAGTGAGATTTTTATGTTTCTTAAGTAGTAAAATTAGGGGAAACCTGTTATTGGCTTTGCTTAACGCTAACCACAATTTGTTAAATTTAATATGTTGAAACTGTTGGTTTTCTTATAAAAAAAAAGATACAAAATTACTTAATCACTTGCCATCGACATGTCAGAAAGAACCAGGAGCTAGACAATTGGGAGTCTCAAACTCATTCCCTCTTTTGTTATCAAGAACTCAGAAACTAGTGCTAAGAGTCTCGTATAGAGAACATAGGCGGCATTTTGCAAAATTCAACCCTTAATCTAAATAAGCTTACGCATCTCACATGCAAAATTAAGTCGTGGACAACACCTAGTTCTTTCTGAAGCTAATAGCTATCAAAAGGATATAAAATTGAGGACACGTGGCGAGTCTGATTTGCAATAACTCCTCAGCTATGTCGTTACACGGATTTGATGTCGGTCTGTTTGGAAACCATTTCCCTGGTTAGCAAATCCTATGTTTACGTGAAAACACCATTTAAGTATCACCGTGCAATAATTCTTGCGATAGATACCGTTTCGGTCGTGGTCTTAGAGAGTTTGATAATAATCGGCGCGGAATTTTGTAAGACTCAGCAATTTTGGACATAATGTTACCGTCTCGTTGCAATAGATACTCTAACATTCGAATTACTCGTTGTTGTAATATGATTGCCTCGTTGTTATATTGGTAGTAGTTTCCGCTTTAAGAGCGACAGGACCTCTGTTGGGATTTCGAATAAAAACATCTTATTTTCAACAAAAGAAGCCGGTACATAAGACATTTTTGCAAGCCCGGTTTTTGAAGCACTCCGAAACACGTTTGGGTGTAAAACTCAGATCCCTCAGTCATGTGAGGTAGCCGTTTAAGGGCCGATTTTTCAATGGCCAGATAAAACTAATAGGTGACGTAAACTATAAGACGACCAAATTATGGGCGTTTTATTTCTAAGAGTGAGTGTCAGTAGTGACGTGTCCTTATTTTTGCCGACTTATAGTTTATTCCTCTGTTAAGTTTTATCTAGCCTTGTGAAATTGGCCCTAAGTGAACTAGAATAGTGAAGGAAGAGATAATGCACCTATCGTTGCACACTATAATATATCCTGCGCAGTAGCCTAATGTCCATTGAGATTAGTAGCCGCATGAACGGCAAGACAATTATTGTTGATGTTACAATACTTAATACCCACCTTTACATTCAATCAAGGCGTTACGCGTATGTAGATGCGCAATGCATTTGTAAACTGTATTAGGTATTGTTGAATGGGCCAACTTTACGGTCTTACATACCCTCAAATGGTATTTAATTAAATGCTAGTACGATTTCTGCATCTGAAGGACTGTATAATTGCTAACGACCGACCACAGCATTGTACTGCCGTTTAATTGATTTCCACGATATATTTACATAACATGCACATGTGGTAGTTAGTACCCTCTTAGCATTTAATAAAAGCAAACGTCAACTTAATTTTATAATGCTCTGGGTTCCCTGTTAGTTTGATTATATAAAATAGAAAGTTATAGTTAACATAGGATAACGAATAAGTCAACAGGTAAAGTGAGCCACGAGTGGTATCTATCAAATTTCTTAGGACACCTTCTAGAACCTCAGCACCTTAAGGGAATCCTTGGGGGATTTTTCTTAGGAAAGACATCACATTGTTTTCCGGAGTAGGAATCGAAATCCCCAAAGACCTTGACCCCAGAAACAGGGGCACTATCCAATGTTTTGATTGGCTCGGTGGAACATCAGTTAGTGACCCTGGCTGGCGGTTCCAAGAGTCGTGGGATCGATTTCCACTCGGGAAAAATATTTGTGTGATGAACATCGGTGTTTATTCCATGTCTGGGTGTAACACGTTAATGCAACTGTATCAGTCTCTGACGCCCATTGTACTGTGGGCCTCAGATACTGAGGAAGCTCTGCTTAGTTTGAGGTCAGGTGACCGTGTATGGAAATGTCTAATATATACACCGTGAAATTTTAGTGGTTGTTTTCCCGTGGCAGAACGACTTGCCTTTAGTAATACTATCGAATCATGCAAATTATTCCTCGAAAAAAAAAAATTTTTTTTTCGATTTTTCAGATTAATAATTTTCCAACTCGAAAACGAGAGATGCTATCGTTGTTTTTGAAGATGTGACGTATTCAGGTACTGCTTGCCGCATGAAATCGATGCTCAAAGCTAAAGAAGCTCTACACCCTAAGTCATAAAGCGGTTCGAACGTGTTTTCGAGTTACGGTTAAACCTTTCGTAAAACCGGCATTTATTGATTTTACCAAAAAAGAACTGCACACATCTTTTGTACTACTAAGATAGAATCATTTTACTGCGGGAAAACAACCACTAAAATTTCACGGTGTATTTAATGTGCACTCACCAGCCACAGGTCGCTCAGTGTCATCGACCGCAATCTGCCCGTGGTTGATCTTGATCCTGGTGACGACCTTGTCCACCTGAAGGTACTCCACGCCGTCTCTCTCCACCGCCTTGCCGACTCCCTTCGCCACCACCGTTATACCGGCTGGAAATAATAATGAGAAGAAGAAATTTTAATAAAGAACATCGATTTAAGAATCGATTTTGAACGCGAAGCTAGAATACATGGTCACGCTTAGAATGGTGCTCTATTTTAATATGTATGTCCAGAGATATCTAAGCGCTCTTTTATTATAAATATTAAACATTATTATTCTTGTATATTTTGTAAATATCGTGGTACATTTAACTTAATATCCCCGGAACAATTTATTCTTGTATCGAATTCGAACTTAATTTTCCGAGTTTTTCTTAGCTAGACTTTTTATTTGATACCTTTAAGGTGGGAATGAATTTAAATAGCAATACACAACTCAGTAACTTCTTTGGACCTAAGATCATTTCCTAAGTCCCTTAAACCTTAGATGATTAAGTTAATTACAAAGTAAAATTGATAAACTTGACTGGTTATTTAGTAACATAGATCTGCAAGGAATGGCTGGGTTTGAAAATGTATGTTGTTAAGACTAGACAGTTCTCATTAATTTAACAGTTGATTCATAACAAGCTTCAAAGTTGCAATCGAAACTATCTATGTATATGAATGATTTACATAATGCAAATTATGAACCGTATAATTAAGTCTAATCTTGGTGTGTAATATTTTTGCAACCATTTCAAAATGACACCGGTTGCAAAAACTGCAAGTAAAAATATATCCGTGTTCATATGTATCATGTTCGTAATTTATCCATGTTACTGTTGTAAAAAGTACACTTAATCAGTAACCCACATTTTTAAAAAAATTTATAACTTTTGAAGAATAAGATTTGTTTTACAAAACTCTTCAAAAGTAAGTACAATTATTCAAATGTTATGCTGTATTGAAGATATTATTACTGAAATTTCGCAAATGAACCAGATAAATTTGGTTTCTTATATTAAGAGACTAGCTTTTCGCCCGCGACTTCGTCCGCGTAGAGACGTTTAACAGGTAAAACATTACTACCTTATAGCGCAGTCGGTTAAAAAGTAGCCTATAACCTTTCCTAGGCTCTGGACTATATCTGTACCAAATTTCATTTAAATCGGTCAAGTACTCTATGCGTGAAAGCGTAACAGACAGACAGACAGACAGAGTTACTTTCGGATTTATAATATTAGTAAGGATAAGTAAGGATAAGGATTTTTCGAAGATTGTCGTCAAGACCTTGGTTAATTTTGTCAGACCATTTCAATATTGACGAAAACATAGATTATTATTTTCATAATTCTTTAAAACATTGCGATGTAATTAACTACGATATAATACAATTAACAGATTCTACATTGTTATATACACATCCCTAATGTATGCGGTTATAGGTGTATCTCTGTGAGACCAACACACTGTAGTGTAACTACGTTAAATTCTGGATAATTACGTTTGCATTTAACGACTATCAATCTCTTAGTCAGCGTGGTTGACTAAGGCCTGATCGCCTTAGTTAAGGGTAGGCCCGTGTCCCAGCAGTGGGGACGTGGGCTGATGATGTGGCAATGGGCTGAGTCTTAAGTTAGCTAGTAGCCGAATGTGCACGGCACAGGAGTGGTCAATGGCATTAAGGCTGATATGATAACCTGGTGATCCTCGGGAAAAGCCTTACTTATGCTATCGGGACTTACTGAAGTTGCCTCTGAGGTGTCCTTTGCCGCTGATGTCCAGGGTCAATAGCCGGGAGCCGCGCACGTCGTAGTCCACTGATATGGACAGCTTCGGCAGCACAATCTTCATCTCCGCTGAGTACTTGTTGTTCAGGTTCAATCTGGAAGGTTACCATGCTTTGTTAATGATCGAAAAAACAATTGAAGTAAATTAAGGTCGGTACATCTTTTTTTTGTTCCTCAAATATGCACTGAGTGGAAAGCTCTATCGGTAAGAGCTGTGGCCAAAATAGCACTAAAAGTATCTTATACAATTTTTAATTTGTTTTAGAGTTTGATGAGGCAATTTGAACGACTGGAATCATAGATTCATATTCAGATTTGACGATAAGGACACATTTTAGGATGCGCATTGGCAAGCATGATAATCATACGTTGTCAATCTTTGGCCATGATTAAATAAGCATAGATATGGTCCAGAACAGATATAAGAGCATAACTCACTTCAACTTCTCTACTCTAAAGTCGGACCCGCCGTACGCCTTTCCATGCTTGATGGTGGCCTTAATCCGAAGGTTGGGTGCTGTTCTGTCCAGCTTGAGGGTCGGTACGGAGAAAGGCTCTATGGGAGGGATGTTCACTTCCGGTATCCCGGTGATCAGCTGAGGCCTTACTGCTTCGATCGCATTCAGGACGCATTTCTCTATCTGTGGATCGCTCCTCTTGCAGGTGGGAAAGTAGTCCGCTGTGAACAAGTTGAAGTTTTGTTTTTATTGCCATATAAGGTTTGGTACTAAGTTTTTACGACTTAATTGGTTAAAGTGGATATGTATTTCCTAATGTAGTTGTTGTGGCATGAAGTGATACCTGATTTTTAACAGATTTTCAGAAATATTTTTGAACTACATACGATTATGTTAGATCCTCATGTTGTTCAGTATACTATAGCATGCTTTTAGGCATCAAATTTCATATTGAGTAATGTAAAACATAACTCATTAGACGTATGTAATGTTTATTTTTTAATAGACAAAAAAAATAATCGAATGATGTTCTTTTGATTGCTATTAACAAAATAAGAACCTAATAAGATTTATATTCACTGATTTGCAATTAAAGTACGTAAATTTTATTTAATTATTTCAATTGCCAGTGCAAACACAGCTTTAAACATTATTTCCGATCAGTCCCTTCTTTGCCCTTATTGGCCCTAAGGGACGGAAACACCTTGTCCCAGTTGCATTTCCTTGCACTAATGCGCTATGCACCGGCGTCGCTTACACTAGAACTAGTCATTACTAATGATGCGGACGACAGCACATACGTTTATTACATACGAGTACTTTGTCAAAGCAAAAGTAAGTACGACACGAGAACATTCATCAGTTACAATTGAATTACCGCATTACTTTATCTCATGCTGCTGAAAAGCGTTCTGTCGGATTTCTATTAACTTTTTTGATTTGACATTTCCTTAAATATTTGTAAGGCAATTAGACCTTATAATAAATTTATTACTAGGTTAAAATGCATTAAATAACATGTGTGTTTACAACAGTGCTGGCTTTAGAGAGGCCGCGGCGAACACCGAGAGAGCGCAATGTTTCATAAAAAATAGTTGTCTATAGTTCTAGCATCTATATTTTAGACTTCACCCAGGTCCCATTGATTTTTGGTGATTGGGTTTTGTTTTGGCGTCGTTATCCATTTTTCGGATAGGCCAGTCATGAAAGTTATAGATTTTGAACGAAAAAAATATCGCCACCGGTCTATACAAAATACCCAACCCCTTTTAGATTGCAATTGAATAAGAATAAAATTTCAAATTTCCCTCCGTTGTAATAATGTCTGTGAAAAAATCTATACAAAATATTACTAGTCATAAACATTTTGTAATTTAAATATCTACAAATAGCGTCATGTCTTTTTGCCTTGTTGAACGTGAACTTGAACGTTATGAACAGTCGGCTTAATAATAAACATAGAGTAATAGAGATAAATGCAGTATTTCTCATATTTTTCCGCCACTCTACTTTATGAGCTCACAGTTTTCAGGGTCAACGAATTGTCTTAATACGAAGAAATTAACATAATCCAAAGGTTGAAAATGACAAATTGTTTTCTTCCACAGTTGAGGACAGTTTTTTTTCGGGCGGACGTAGCTCTGAAGGATTCTTCAGCTTCATCGGACTGGCGAGAGAGCGGAAGGCTCTCACCCCTAAAAGTTGAGGGCAGTGATACCTAAATTTCAGAATTACAACTTCTTACATTTCAGATAAAGAATTATGCAATACCTTTTCACTTTCCTGTTCTTATTGATTTAGTGTAACAAAATTCCCACGTTCATAATTAAATTCCCACGTACAAAAATACCGCTTTTTGTGAATCGACAAGTGCATTGGTGACAACAATGTAGCTGCAAAGCAAATGTACGTGTATAACGAGAAAAAAACCTTGCTCAGATCGCGATCAAGGAAAAGTCATTTTAGGCGCAAGGAATTGGGCCAAGTTTTGAAAGGAACCAACCTTGAATGTCCTGCTGGTTCACTTCAACGAATTAGGATATTAACGATTATCGAATATTCAATTCGATTAACAAGTAATTTATGTGCCGCAGCAATTATTGCACGATTTATTTTACCTAACACGAAATACTTAAATCGGTAATTATAACTTTATTTAGTACATAACAGAACTATAAGTAGTACACGTTGAAAGAACCCAGATTTAATTAATAGTTGGTAATAATTATACAAAAAATATTTGGGAAAACAAATTTAGTTCAGAGCTAAATTCTCAAACTACAGGACAGTCAGAAGAACAGAACTGTCATTTAGTTTGCGAATTTAATGTTCAATAAGACTGGACTAATTGTCCTACTTCTTTCTACTAATCATGGATGACATTTTACTAACGAAATTAACAATAATGAAGGCTTTCATTTATTGTGTTACCCGTCTTCATCAACGTGGAGTTCTAAAGTACAAAGTAGCAAATGACTGGCATAGAAAAAGCAATTGAAATCTTCTACGTAGTATAAAACAAAGTCGCCTTTTCTGTCCCTATATCCCTATGCGCACTTAAATCTTTAAAACTACGCAACGGATTTTGATGCTGTTTTTTCCAATAGATAGAGTGATTCAAGAGGAAGGTTTTTATGTAAAATGTAAAACGGGTCACAAGTATTCAATACAATAGAACTGGATACTGATTTAGTACTAGAAAGCTATATATATGCCCATCCCTTTGTAGTTTTTTTTCCTAACCGACATACGATGATGGCACCGGACTTGCAGGGGAGTGGATGACTCTTACCCCTAAGTACTTAATTAAACGTATTCATTTCCATTGTATTAAACAAGATTTCAATCGATTGCGCACTTGCGCAGTCCCAGTTTGTACAAGACCTAGGTGTCATCATCATCATCAGCCCATACTTGTCCACTGCTGGACATAGGCCTCTCCAAATGCACGCCACTTCTTTCTATCCTCGGCCACTCGCATCCAGCTCCTACCAGCCGTCCTGCGCAGATCGTCACACCACCTGGCCTGCGGGCGTCCTACACTACGTTTGGCGAGACGCGGTATCCACTCCAGAACTCGTCTACCCCAGCGGTTGTCGGTTCTACGACCTACAAACCTACCTACCCTAGGACCTAGGTGTAGCTGTAGGGAAATACCCTAAAGGTTATTATGACCTTGCGGAATGTATTAAAATAAGCATTTCAGATTACCGTTTTAAATGTGACTTAACTTTACTAACTTTAGCTTATTTTTTTATTGAGCCATGAGACCGCGAGATTTTCAATATTATGTATTAACTAGCTGTGCCCGCAACTTCGTCTGCGTAGAATAGTAACTTTTGCCTGCATTTTGAATTTCAGGAAGATTTTTTTTAAGAAATTACAGGAAAAATAAATAAAGATACAAAAATTATAAAAACTATTACAAAATAAAATATAATTAAACTTTGTCATTGATTTGATAAATATCCATTAAAGAACCTGAAATTGTTAACAGATTAATAGGTGATAAACAACATACATATCACATTTTTCATTACAAATCGGCCAACTAAAAGATAAAATTCACTCGCACAATACATTTTTTTTGTTTAAGCAATAATCTAGCCTGAGAGGAGAGTGGTAGCTAGGACTCACAAAATAATTTTACGCATTTTAGTACTGAAACCACGATAAAAACTTTAACTTATTTGACAGGAACAGGGTTCAATGGTTGCAAACAGCATACTGTACCTATGTAGTGATGTTTGATATCAGGATAACTTCAAAAGGTAAAAAATACAAAACTACCGATCCACTGTCTCAAAATATCTATAAAGAATGTGTGTCGCCATGTGACGAATTTATCAGTATTTGCTTTGCTACTTTGTTTTGTGCCACTTTTGCGCATTGTTTTTGTATATTTCTCGTAGATTATATTGTATTCGTAATAAAACACTGAGATACGTAAAGCGCAATAAAATAGGTATAACTAATGAATTACTTTTTGTATTTGAAACAATATTGCGAAATAATAGAGCATAGTGACATCTCTTTAACTAACCAAGAACTAAACACTCATCACGTCATATCAAATCTGACAGCATTTGACATGACTTGCCAGTTAAGAATGTGATAGTTGGGGAGCCCAACGGGAGTTTTTGGAGTATTGATCAGACTCAGACTCTGTCTTGTAAGATTTTTAAATGGGAGACTCCTTGCACCCTTTCATGTACCTCTGCCGTGTATGTACACTTCATACGGGAGGGAAGGGGTGCGTGATCGTAAATAGGATAACTGCTGATGCTAATTACAAAGACACTGTTAAAAGAATTGGGCAGAATTATGAAGAACTAATAATCTCTGATGGTTTCCATCCATCCGACCGTAGAATCGCGCCTATAACAACAATTACTAAAACCTTTGACACAACAAAGATCCAAGGGGCACTTGACCAGTTTTCTAATGATCTATGTGATTTTATTTGTAACGATCTGTATATACGATAACTTTCTTTAATTTTATAATGTCCAACATTTTTACGTGAATGTTTATAAATTTCCATTAAATTTGCTTAGAAAAGCGATATCCCTATATAAACATTCAGATAATATCGAACAGTCTATCAATTGGAACAACACAACCCACCAATGTAAGCCAGCAAGCAAATATCGGACAACTGACCACCTCCATACCGAAAACCAGGTAATAGAGAAATGTAGCGAATTCAATAAACCTTTGAACCTGGCCTTTGTGGATTATTCAAAGGTTTCGACGGTATCACCCACATCAACCCATTTAGCTTTCTCTTCTACAGCAAAACATCGAACCCACATATAGAAAAACTTCTCCAAATCATTTAACAACAAAGCACAGCCGATATCAAACTGCACACTGAAGGCCTGACATTCAAAATACAAAAAAAGTTAAACAGGCTGACTCCCTATCACCAAAGCTTTCAGTAGCACGCTCCAAGAAGTCTTCAGGTCACTATGATATTCTTAGGAAACAAAAGGAATTGGTGTAGAGGATAGGCGACTGATAAACTTTCGCTTTGCAGATGACATTTTCCTAGACGAAATACGTATACATCGACAGAAATTGAATAAATGCTCGAACAACTGAGTGCAGAAAGCGTTGACGTTAGACTGACGATGAATAGATCCAAAACCAAGGTCATGACCAACAGCATCACTGATTTGGTGGATTGCAGTCAACAGGCAGGTGAAGCAATATGTAGAGGAGCATACTTGAGCTAGGCAGTCTCCTTCGAAGACAGGCAGGACAAAGAAATAATCCGTAGAGCAGACAACGCCTGGAAAAGCTTCTGGTCCATGAATGGGTATATGAAGGGTGATCTTCTTATATCACTGAACCGCAAACTCATGGACATTTTCATACTGTCAATCCTAACACATCTTGGTCCCCCACCGAAAATCAGAAGTCCAAACTCAAGGTTTTACAAAAAGCTATGAAGCGGAGTATCAAAGGTATTAAGTTAAAATAAAATATACCACCATCCACTCCCGTACTGGTATTGTTGTTGGTTAAAACTGATGTATCAATGGGCGGGGAATGTGATATGAATTGTGCGAGGATGAAGAACAATAGATGGACCAGACTTGTTACACATCGCGTGCCTGAAGACGATTTTCGCCGAAGAAGACCTGAGAAAAGGTGGTATGACGATCTGGTCCATGTACCAAAGAACTGGCAAGTCCTAGCATTGGACAGAGAGCAGTAGATGAGTTTGAAGGATCTTTGCCCAGCAGTAAGGTGATACAGGTTAAGAAAAAAAATACAGATTATTATACAGCAGGACTTCGATATCAACTTGAACCTCCTGCATAAAAATGTAACGCGCTGAAGTATCTCAAGATTATGGATTTTTCAACAGACACAAAGATTAATTATAACTTTGTGGTCCAAATCGTTACAATGTCACTTTTAGGGATTATTTAACATTTACTTTGAATGACTGACACGGTCAAATAACTTTTTTTTCAACAGCTTGTTACCAGGTAGCCCTCCGGCATTAATCGCTGTCCCCCCACTTATAAAGAAAGTGTAATATACTTTTTCTTATTTAGCGTAATCTTCCTATTCCGATTCCATGTTGTTCTAGTAACTCCAAATCTAGCCATTTACCTTCCCTACTATGACGTTTTGCTCAATAAAGTAGTCCGTATAGTCCTAGTCAGAAGGTTCATTTTGGTCGATATACTTTTACCATTTTTGTACGTGATCTAATAAAGTAAGATTTTTTACTATCCTACAGGAATTTCTGTGACTAAAAGTATTTAAGATCTTGACCGGGGATGTATGGTACCACCATGCAAAATTTCATTTAAATCGGTGTAATAGTTTCAGAGATCAGTCAAATATTTGGGTTTTTTTAATATCCCACGGGAACCAGTTAACTTTCAGTGATTTAAAGTATCCTATGCATTTTTCCGGAATTTAAAATACCTTCGTGAAAACTTTCATTTTAATTGGTTCAGCCGTTTAGGAGGTCAGTCGAAACAAACAAACAAACAGACAGAGATACAATTTTTTTTAAGTATGGGGATGTGTTCTACTACTCTCAAAACATATCCCTGACTTGTTTTTTTTTGCGTTTTTCAAAAAAGTACAAGAATTTTTACCTCTACGTTTTTTTTATAGTAATTTAAACTAGATACCCTGACATCCCTTAGGGTTACGTAATGGACAAATAGATGTATTTTTAGCTGCGCCCATGATCCCACAAACTATGGCGGCACATGTTCTATCCTTCACTTTTTCATGTCATAGATAATCACTTATTTGAAAGAGGAAAAATATAGAGTTGAAATCACATACGTGTAAGAATACCTACACATTAGGTGATCTTATAGTCATTATCTGTTAATTGTCAACAATTTTATATAATTAAGAGGAATTACTTATTTACTTACTGTTATAATTGAGTAAGGCTAAACTTAGAAATCATTCATTTTAATAAAGCAAGTAAGCATCTGGGATTTTTTTTAACCGACTTCAAAAATGGGGGAATATCGCAATTCGCAAGTTGACATAATAATATCGCTTACAGTATACCATAAGCATATATCCCTGCATCTGCTAAGTTACTAAAAAGTCGATATAAACTTAAATGAACAGTATCTAGTGAAAAGTCATATTTAGGTCCAAATAAATGCAATATTACGATTCGCAATAATATTCGGTACTAAAATGAGTATTTACGATTCGCAATCCCTATAAAACGCAATCAACCACACCGTTTACGTAACGCAAACGAAAACGTAAACGTTATCAAAAACTTACGCGTGACTCTCCCAAAAGCACAGGCACTGCACGCCACAACAAGGAACACAACCAAACTCATTATCACTGAACGACACTGAAAGTCCGAAACGAACCGAGGTGCACGCTTGCTGCAGTGAAGTGTGCGCCCGCGCCGAAATCGACGATATTTGTACGACGCCGGCCGGCCCGGGCGTTGGGCAATTGCAGGATACGAAGGCGGATTTTGACTGGAGCTTTTTTCCTCTGAGATTGAGAAAACAGGATGTTTTTATTGATGTGTCAATTTAATTTTAAGTAGGGGTTTTGAAGCTTCAGAACTATTGGTTTCTTCACATTGTTATTGTACGACGATATGCAAGACATAGGTCTTATCTGAATCCAGATTGTAATCTGAGCACCTACAACTCCAATTTGGTGCACTAGTTCGTAAAAGTAATGCAGTTATTTAAAGATATTTTTAATCGATTTATCATTTACATAGTTTTACGTAGAATTAGTGCAGCAAAACGCTAAAGGAATAAATAAAAAAATTACCCAAAATGATTGCCAATCAGCATTTTTTAAGAAAAAGAGACTCGATGGTGTAGAATGAATTACTACTTGGTTGGCATATTGGTAAAACGCTTCACCTAAATTATCTGGATGGTCAAATTAAAGTTCATTTATTAATTTAGGAAATAGAAATTGAAGTAATGTAGGTCTATAACCATACCAATTCTGAATCGTACTGTTGAACTGCATTATTCACAATTGCTTTTTTGTGAACGCTTCAGGAAGAAGAATGCATCAAACAGTATCATGACTATCAGACGGCAGGTTTTAAGGTCAACCAGAAAAAAAAATAAAGGAAAACTACAGTAAATTTTGTCGAGATTAAATCCAAGACCAAAATGTTATTTTGTCTAAAGTGCGTTCGCTGAAGTCAAGGATTGAGGAGTATTTCTGTATTTTCGTGCATGAAAACCATTAACCATAATCAATTAATTTAGGAATAGTATTCAAAGTTATTAACTAAGTATGTAGCTATTAGAAGAAATTATCATCGTTGCATTGCAGAACATACAAGTTAACACACGAAATGGTTTGCCAAATTAAACTAACAAATGACTGACCAAATTGTTATTAAGTGATAGTTGTATAACAAATAAATAATAACACATGATTGATGATAACGAACATGACATAACCACCTAAAAGTTTTGCGAAGGTCACTTAGTAAAGAGTCATGTAATCTTAATCTGCTAAATCTAGGTCCATGATAGAGACGCGTTTTTTATATATACTTACATTCTGAAATGCGTTAACAGTTATTATGAGTCGTTAATTTATCATGTTACAATACTCATTACGATGATCTGATGATGATGATGTTTAACATAAAAAACTGGGATTTGAACCTTCGCCCTCTGGGTGAGAGGCCAACGTTATGCTTTTAAACATAAAACATGTAATACCAGAGCCAACTAATTAAATAGTACAAGTGTTTACATAATAATAACATAACATTCTTAACTGCAAGACGCAGACATCAACTCATTATTTCCTGGAGCTACTTTTCAACGGAGATCGACTGTAATAATATTCCTCCACTAGCAATCATCGACCGAGATGACAAACACAACACACATGAACAGTAATGCGACAATTCAAATGACTAAAATAATATGGTTGGTTATGGCGTTCTTACCTCTCATCGGACTGTGGAACTCCAGCATACGCCTTTGACACTTTAATGATCGTGAAAATTTAAACTAATCGTGAAAAGGACAAGTTATTGACATCATTTTTAAACTTTATACCTAGTTTCTAGCTGTAAGTAGAAGGTTATTTGAAAAACGAGCACTAATAGGTTTATCACTTTTGTCAGTACATAAGAAAGAAAGAATAAGAAAGTAGTAGGGGTAGAAGTAGCGGTACCATGAGTTGGCTATCGAAAACTTACGTACTTAAAAAACTTATCGAGTTGTTTTTTCATACGACCGATTTTAGTTCTTAGCGTAACCACCAGGGGCGCTGTACAAGTTTTTCATAGACATATTTACGTAGGCGATATCGAGTCCCTAACTTTTAAACTCATGGTAGCGCTACCATGAGTTTAAAAGTGACGGTGTATCTTCATGTTTACAGCCAATTGAACGTTAAGAGGGAGTAACAAATGTATTCCTGGTATTTAAAGCATAGTTTAGAAGGTTTCATCTGGACCACAAGTAGAGTACTAGCACTAGCTAACATAGTCTTACCAGAAATGAATGTCACCTAACCAATAACCACCAATTTTAAACCGGCCACTCCTTCCATTGTCATAATCGTCGTCTACTTCTCGTAATTATTGTCAATCAGTAAGGCAAGCCTTAGTAACTCTATGTTTCAATTGTCTTTGCTTGAGTAGTTAGGTAATGCATGGTTGGCACCCAAACTTCAAGGTCAAACAAGCAGAATAGGTAATTTATTTGAATAATAAGTTTTTGTTATTCTGTAAAATTAAATGTTAGTGGCCTATCCAACATGCAGCATTTACGTACATTTTTAGCGGGTACGTTTGTACTTAACAAAAATAATTTAATAACTACCAAATTTGACGACGCATGTTCTGAAAATGTTCTTTAAAGGCCTTTAGAATAGTACGTAAGACAATTTTTTGACTTTTGACTGGCTCTGTGGAACAGTGGCTAGTGACTCGGACTGGCGGTTCCAAGAGTCGTGGGTTCAATTCCCTCTCGGAACAAAAATTCGTGCGATGAACATCGGTGTTTAAGTATGTATTTATAAAAATAATTGTATGTGTAACATTCTCTGACGCCCATAGTACAAGCTCTGTTTAGTTCGGGGTCATATGACTGTGTGTGGAAATGTCCTAGATATTTATTTTTTTTAAATAAAAAAATTAGATAGAATAGATGCCTTGTTTGTTTCGTTTTAGTCGACACCTAAATTAGTGTTGCGTTGTGAACGCTGACCTCTATGGCATAACTAAAATGATTTATCAGTAGCAGATTACCTTCTGCCAGACATTTAACAAATGACCAGAACACTAACCGAAAGCATATTTCATATCGATCTGCGAAATGATAACACTTTCACAATTTGGGTCATGAGGCAAAATATTGCAGAACACACATATATTTGATTTGGATACTCGTTAGTAGTGGTAATAGTTTACACAAGAAACAATCAAATGGGGGTTATTCGTTATAATCCTACTGGCGACTTCATTCATAGCACAGTTAACTGAATATCAGTATTACTTACAATTTATTTACGCGCCCTTCTTTCTCCGAGTTCTTTTTGGTATCTTCTGGATCAATATGAAGTGGTTCTGGAAAGTCAAATACATGACTTAACAACTCTGGTATTGTTTTTAATATTTACGTATGCCATGGGGACAAACATAGAAAAAGCATAGTATGGTCTATGACGACTTTTGACTGGCTCGGTGGAACAGTGGTTAGCGATCCTGCATGGCAGTTCTAAGAGTCGTAGGTTCGATTCCCAATCGGGACAAACATTTGTGTGATGAACATCGGTGTTTCTTTCGTGTCTGGGTGTGTTATTTAAATACATATTTAAGTTTATTAATGTATCCACTGTCGTTTCTGATATCCGTAACACACGTACTTAAGCTACTTACTTACCGCGGGATCAGATGCACAAATTGTGCACAGCACAATGGTCTGTATCGCGACTGCATAGTTGGCTCATAGATCAACATCCTAATATGATATCTTCTCATACCACTGGTACCAGTGTATGCATTTCTATACTGTGCCATAAAATGCAGCAGTGCGTCTCGTGTCGCTCGTAACGAGATCTCCTCGTTTCCGTGACCCGTTGCATAAAAATCTGAGTGCGCCAAGCGCTTGCGCAAACCGCGACTAGTTATCTCATAATGCACTAATTGAGAACTGTCGTGACGTAAGCACCGTAGTACCTAGAGACTGGCCACTTGTTCTGTCGTCACCCTGGTCTAGGGTTAAACCAAGGTAGTAAACCTTTCTGGCCGAGTGGTTAAAGTGGTTGCTTGCCATGCGAGAGGTCGCCAGTTCAAACCCCGCCACGTACCACTATGCACTAGCATATGTGTTCGATAGCTTTAACGGTGAAGGAAAATGTCGTAAGGAAACCTGCACACCTGAAGAAGTTCTTGGGTTGTGTAGTCAACCAACCCGCACTTGGCCAGCGTGGTTGACTAATGCCTTATCGCCCTAGTTAAGGGTTTCATTCCCCAGCAGTGGGGACGTAAGTGGACTGATAACGATGACGATTAAACCCGTACTTGGGGTAAGGGTGTCAAGTATTTCCAAATATAGGTACATCGGTGGAGATTTATGGACGTACATGGAAAACGACCTGGTAAAATTAAACAAAATATTTTTTTATATCTGTAGGTACTTCATTCAAAATGCGAATGTAACAAATGTTGTCTTTGCCTTCCTGTCTGTCTGTCGTACATTCATGCCAAAACTATCACACCGATATACATTTTATCGTTATACCTACCTTTACCTACTTACCTACTCGTAGTAGGTAATCTCTTATTTTTTTTATAGAGAAAAAAAAACTGGAACATTAAATTTGTATCGTTGACCCTACTTCAAATGAATGTTTATTAAAATCTTGAGATTTGATCCGTTTACTTTAATCATAAATTCAAAAAGTCCTTAATGTATGATTTTATTACGGAAAGCAGACAGTACAATGAAGCGATTCCTGTCTGACATCCGAAACCCAACAAAGGAACTGGACAAATTGAATGATGAGACAATCTGGACAACCCTGAACGTGTGAATTCACTCATAACATGATCCTTACATGAAAATACATGATTAAACTGAATGTCATTTATTCTATTTATCAGGTAGTACATTCGTCTAAATCGACCTTTGAAAGTGCCTTAATATGTATTATTGAAACATATAACAAAATTTTTGTTTCTTTTGACATATTTGCTCACTTTAAAACATTAGGCACAATGATGGATAACGTTATTACCTACACTGTTAATTTTTTTTTTATCTAGCCCGTGATGTCCTACTGCTGGGCAAAAAAAAATATTATATTAGGAATATCTTTTCACATGAAAATGGTCTCTTTTCAAATTTATTCTTCAGGCCATAATGATCTAACGTGAATCTGTCAATCTCGTCCAACCAAGCTAGATATCCAATTGCATATTTGATACCAATTCCTATTAACACTTGCAGGGCATTGCTTGATGTAGGTTCCAATATGTATGTCATTTGCTTATCAGGAGGATGTGATGATCCACCCGATAGCATCTGAGTGCTTCTGAAGTATAGAACTATAGAACTAGTGCCAAGATTGAAAACTAGACTAGATAGGCACCCGTTGCCAAGGAGACAAATCCAGGCTTACAATCTAGGTACTACTGCAGCCTCATTGGTTTTGTAATTTTTACAATGATGGGATAAAGTAATTCCTTTGTTCCCAACGAGTAACACTGTAACCGGTAACACTGTGACTCGTTGGGAGAACTTTTTAAAATTAGTCCCAACCAGTAACACTGTGACACGTTGGGAGACCTTTCTTAAATCATTCCCAACCAGTCACACTGAGTTATTAGGCCAACCTAATCTTACTTAGGTGTATTTTTTGTATGATCTGGGGGTATGATTACTGTTACGTCTTAGCCCTAATTTGACTAAATAATCAGCTACGCTAGTTAATGAATAGGTAACAGGAAAATAATATTTTTGCCTATTATTGCTTACTATCATCAGCTTACGATAATTTTTGTTTGGTATTTAATTTAAGGTTCTTGAAATTGGATCGTGGATGATTCATACTTACGTTCGTACAGAACGAGCCCACCTGCAAAAGTATTCTATTGTATTACCAGACAAAGAAGCGCGAACTATCATACCCTTTCGGCTACTTTTTCGGAGACTCCAAAAAAACATTTTGCGTAAATAAGTTGAGAGCAATAAAACACCTGTTCTTTTTAACAAAACAATATGATTTATGACAGCGGCAAGACAAAATATTATGTAATAGTGTGACTGGTTGGGAATGATTTAAGAAAGGTCTCCCAACGTGTCACAGTGTTACTGGTTGGGACTAATTTTAAAAAGTTCTCCCAACGAGTCACAGTGTTACCGGTTACAGTGTTACTCGTTGGGAACAAAGGTGATAATTCAGTCCTATTATTAGGTTTCATGATTTGTAAGATAATATTTATCTGTCGACCAACCCGCACTTGGCCAACGTCGACTAAGGCATTATAGCCCTAGTATAGGGTAAGCCCGTGTCTCAGAAGTGGGTGTATATGGGCTGATGATGATGATGATTTATCTGTCATCTTTAAAACTAAAGAGAGACAAAACTGGCGGCTTAGGCTAATCGAACTCGCCTGCGAAGGTTTCCGTGCCAATATTTTAATTTTGTAACAAGTCACGTTTCTTGTATGGGAGCCCCCCGTCTTAATTTATGTTTAGTTTTATGTTGTTATAGTGGCAATCTTAATACATCATTTGTGAAATTTCAACTGCCTGGCTATCACCGTTCTTGAGATACAGCCAGGTGACATACGGACGGACAGCGACGTCTTAGAAATAGGGTCCCGTTTATATCCTTTGAACCCTTGAACCCTAAACATTATTAAGAGGCCAAACTATACAGGGTGTAACAGGAGGGGTGGATCATCGTAAGTCAATCGATGGGGGACTTCAATACCTATCGATATAACCCCATGTATGTTCAGCGATTTTCTCTAGTTCCAAGGTTATTGAGTTTTTTGTGAACTTTTTGTAAGAGGCCGGAATGCAGTATAAAAGTCTTCACTGTCGCTTAGCTACTGGACCTGCGTGCCTGGTTTTTTCTAGAAATAGTTCAATAGGGGGTCTTTATAATTACGATACCGATTTGAGTCAAAACCCTATCATATTGGAGTAAAAAAATAATTCTTCACAAAAGTTTTACGAATCGAATTGTGTCTACCAACTTTCAAAGCCTCCAGTGAAAAAAAAATGCCTGTGTTTTTTTTCTAG
Organism: Maruca vitrata; assembly: GCA_039566165.1. Taxonomy (NCBI): domain Eukaryota; kingdom Metazoa; phylum Arthropoda; class Insecta; order Lepidoptera; family Crambidae; genus Maruca; species Maruca vitrata. The sequence continues at coordinate 12,771,720 of CM076912.1, read as the reverse complement.
AACTTATTTTAAAAACTACCTACATTCATGGATAGTATACCTTGAAAATTTCATACCGCTACTAACAGAGCATCAAAACGAAAAATGAACGCGAATGGCACAGGTGCCATAAATCAGTGTTTTTATTTTTCATGTAAAACTTTAATTTAAAAAAACAATCGATATGTTTCAGCAAATTTATGCTATGTTAGTAACATTAGTAGCAGTAATTTTACAGAATTGCAAATTGAAGGGGTGAAAATCAAACAAAGAAAATTTAAATAATTTTTGTTAATAATTTTTTTATAGTAAGTGTTCATAATGAGCATTATTATTGGCTATGCATTGCTTTTCATGGAGGTTGTGGAATGCGTCTTTTTTGTAAAAAAGTTCAGGGGCCCAAATTGTGATAAGGCTAAATGTAGTAGTAGCATTTTAAACCTTTGTAAAAAGGTGTGGTACTCGTTTATGCATAGCTCCATTATTTGGAGCCCATTATGAACACTTACTGTAAAAAAAAAAAAAAATTACAAAAATTATGTAAATTTTCTTTGTTTGATTTTGACCCCTTTAATTTACAATTCTGTAAAATTACTGCTACTAATGTTACTAACATAGCATAAATTTGTTGAAACATATCGATTTATTTTTTAAATTTAAGTTTTTCATGAAAAATAAAAACACTGATTTATGGGACCTGTGCCATTTGCGTCCAATTTTCGTTTTGATGCTCTGGTAGTAGCGGTATGAAATTTTCAGGGTATACTATCCATGAATGTAAATAGTTTTTAAAATAAGTTCTAAAAAAAAACACAGGCACTTTTTTTTCACTGGAGGCTTTGAAAGTTGGTAGACACAATCCGATTCGTAAAACTTTTGTGAAGAATTATTTTTTTACTCCAATATGAAAGAGTTATGACTCAAATCGGTATCGTAATTATAAAGACCCACTATTGAACTATTTCTAGAAAAAAAATCACGCAAGCAGGTCCAGTAGTTAAGCTACAGTGAAGACTTTTATACTGAATTCCGGCTTCTTACAAAAAATTCACAAAAGTCTCAATAACTTTGGAACTATTGAAAATCGCTGAACATACATGGGGGTTATATCGATAGGTCTTGAAGTCTCCCATCGATTGACTTACGATGATCCACCCCTGTTACACCCTATATAAATTCAATAAAATTAATTGCCTAAGTAAAATAAATTTTCTCACAATATTAGCCAACCAAAATGGTTATCACAATAAAACAATTTGTTTATTATATTTTTTAATAAAATGTCTCACAAAATTTGTCTTAAAAGGATTAAAAATCTTCAACAAATCGATTAAGTTTTATAAAATGTACAAAATAGTATTACTGGTTGATAGTGATTTGGGTAGGTACAGTTTAACAATAAATTATGGTTTAAGTATTTACATATCTTAGAATGCATTTAACGAAATTTTAGTGATATAAAATGTGATTGAATTATATTATATCTGTTATTTCGTATAAAACTGAAAATATTTACTTATAATTATATGTTTTGTATCTTATAATCGTCCCACAATCCCGTGACGTAATAATATTACTTATGGATACTTAAATTAAATAAAAGAGCATGCCTTTTACAAGATCATAATTAAAAGTTATAAGTCATAATACTGGGAAATTGAAAACATTCCTTTTAATGCAATAATTCAGATCTCCATAAATATAAGAATCAATGGTAAAAATATCAAAATCTTCTAATCAAAAGATATTAAAACTATTTGTAACTAAAATCTACTGAAACAATACATAATTATGTAAGTAGGTCTTTAGTTGATAACGATTAATAATCTACGTGAAAAATATGTAGGCTTATAGTTAGGGATACTTTGTTAAAGAAAAAGGAGCCTAGTTTACTACACAATAAGTCTTAACTTCTTTTAATAGGGAATTTGTATGTAAACCTTTATTCACCGGTATAATTTTCTGTCACTTTTGATCCAGCAGTAGTCCTCTCATAATTGTATTACTTAAAATAAAAGTTTTTCATATTTTAGCGTTTTTGATACAAACAAACACTCATGGCATTAATTTTTGGAGGTAAACATGGCAGGAAGCGATCTCTGCCTACCCCTCTGGGAATAAGGCGTGACTATATATGTATACCGTAAATTCTATGTACATTTTTACTAACGATAGGAAACATTGAAGGTTACAATCATAAGTTTCGATTGATTTCGAATCATTAGACATCGCGGAAGTTGCAAACCGTTATATCCTTGCCAATGAACAAGCACCTCATCTCACTGGTACAACAACACCAAGGCTAAAAAATACACATTCCCTACTAAGAATCCTATACAAAAAATACTATCACATTCGGTTGACCTAACGAATGACCTAAATCTAACACTAACTCCACACAATCACGGGAACAGTTCTTTATACGTAAACTTAGACGTGATCTTATTGGCCATTTCTCTGAAGAGTTCCCCAAGGCTCTTTTCCAGGACCGGACTTATTTCTTGGAGGAAGACGTTGGAGTTTTCGTTGATAACTCTGTTGGTGGCAGGGCCCAGGACTGGGTCTCCGTCGAAGAGGTTTGTGAGGTAGATGGAGGACTGGCCGACGCGAAGGCGGACCTTGAAGGGGTCGAACTGGAGGTATTCGTCCTCCCCGCGTATCTCTTTATGTCCCCTCATGGTAACGTTGCACGCGTAGTCCTCTGCAATTTGAGATTATGGTGGTTAGTTTCACATATTATTACAAGCTGGACGCGAGGCCGAGTAGAGAGAGAAGTGGCGTGCATTTGGGGAGGCCTACGTCCAGCAGTGGACAGAAATGGGCTGATGATGATGATGATAATTATCATTATTATTACGAGGGCAATAGGTCTGGGGAATATGCAGAATCCAAGGAGCAGTTAGACTGACATACATAAAATCACGCCCAGAGGGGTAGGCAGAGATCACTTCCAGCGATCCACTTTTCACCTCACCATCACCTTTTAGACTGACAGTTGAGGATATAAATGGAATTTTTATCTTTTTTTGACCTTTCATCGTAATGTTATGGCACCCAGGTAGATATGGAGGATTAGATGGAGTTTTGTCTCCTACAGCTTTTTTCACAATGGTATCTCTGCATCTTTCATGGTCCGAGACATTTAATTGAAGTTGGGTTGGGAACCTACTAATCATAATACAGGCAAGACAATTTTGCTATACTACAGACTATCATGTAGTCTGCCTAGTAAAAAATAAATAAACAAAAAAACAGACATAATACGTTTAGAAAAGATAGCTTTTACGATTTGCTTAACAAACATTTCACGTCATGAACAAAAAACACCAGTCTCCAAAGATTTTGACCTCAAAAGCATTTCAAGTGTAATAACAATAATTTCCTTCCATTATTGTATTGGATTCGAGCATGATGAAGAAATGTAGTTAATGGTCAATATACCGCGTTACGTCAGCGAACAGGCCGCTGCGACCGCGATGTCGTCAGAGACGGTAAGGTTGGTCAGCTTTTAATTTTAAACCAAGGAAAAAAAAGGTAGTTAGTAAATATTGGTTTAACGGCTTTGATATTCATCTTGAGTTAAATTTATTTCTACTAGCACACACACACACACACACACACAGCCACACACATCAATCGCAACATTCACACTCGATGGAAAAAAAGGAGTAGGTTCTACAATTAAACTTTTTTTTAAATTGTTTTCAGACAATCTATAAATTCCATCCAATATGATGGAGTAAATTAAACAATATTAAAAAGCTATTTTTTAAATAGGTAAAACAAGATAAAATTACAACAGGAAGAAATTATTTAAATGAGTGGAAGAACAAAAGAAAGTCAATAAAATTAGAACTACATACGCATCCAGCCAAGCCAAAATGGTCCAAGGAGGCAAGATTCAGAATTGAAAAGAAAAGAAAATTTTTGCATTATGCAATTTGATTGCATATTGTGAATTGGCGTTGGCATTATGTATTATTCTTTTTCCTTTTGCCATCAATAAATGTCATTACACATTAATATTACTTTTGAAGATAGTTCACAAAATGTGTATTTCACTTTCTTGTAACCTAATATTTATATAGTATACTATTAAGCCTGAATAATAGGCTTCTTGGCAGCCCTATGTGCGTCGCACTGCGTGCGCAATGGGTTATGCGCTGTAACGGTTAACACGTATTACTGCACTTCACAGCTGCCAATAATTCCAGCATCAACATACACATATCATCATAAACTTTTGTAAGAATAAAAAAATCCCATTATTAATCATCAATAAGTTAATAAGGTGTATGGACACAAGCTTCTTAGCTTTTAGCATTTCAGCTTTATTAGACAAGGAATTGAATGCATGAGGTTATTTATTTATTTAAGATCACCAACAAGATTACATTAACAATATGATATAAGTAACATGGCCAGATGAACACTACATGCATTTCAGACAACAGACATTTTAAATTTTATCTAGTTTAAAATACAAGAAGTGTTTAGAGGTGATATTTTTTTTTTACTAGCCTATACTGTCCCACGGCTGGGCAAAGGCCTCCCCCAATTCACTCCAAAGCTGTCGAGATCGACAGAAGTGATATTATGTTGCATAAATAAAATTGTTTCAAATTCTTTTAAAACCGCATAAAAATTCCATTACTTAACATGATAAGCAAATTGATTTTGATTGTAACTAACTTTGAAATATAAGTTAAATTACGAGCGTATTATTCCTATGCATTACTAAATTTTTCTTTTTGAATTTCTTTCACCCATTATAGCTACTTATATAAATAACTATTTTTGAAGTTAATTACGTTCACACATACCAACATCACACTTTCTCGTTTAAGAAAGTATCACATTAAATGAGGATTAAACATTCTAATTAATTTAACGAATTACGTAAGAAGTAATAAAACAAATGCATCATGCTACTACTTTCCACTTTTTAAATCTGATACTTTTACCATTCCTCCGATAGAGCTGGATAGATTAATAAGCGTATCGAAGGAAATTGGACACAAAAATCTATAAAATAATAAATTATGAACTTTTCCCTTACGTGGTCTCTATAAAGACCTATTTAATATTGGCGGATTCACCGTGTGTCGGATAAGTCCATAAAAAACATTTCCATATGGTCAAAATGGAATGTCTTCTTGTGTTCAATATTTTATTCGATTGACACGTTCGTCTCAATCGGACATTTCATACATTATGTTTAAGTATGGAATATCACGTTCTATAACAAATTCTTAAAAAGGTAGGTAAGGTACATACATCACATGATTTGTATGCAACATCAACCGCGTTCAATGTACCTTAACTCGTCAGAAATAAATACACTTGTCATTCGTCAGTAGCAAGATATTACATGGTCCCTATAAGAGACAATTCAAAATACACCATTGATGCAACAAAGAAGAAGAAATATTGAAGTAGCCTACTAATTTCTTTTCAAACAGAATATTGGCGTTATCCTATGGGGTATGGATCATCTTCATCAGCCCGAGGCGAGGGGCGAACAGGCTTAAGTCAACCACCAAGTCAAGTGCTGGTTGGGTATTATTTGGGTTATACTAACTGAAGGACCTGGTGATGTTCCCCAGACCCTTATCAGTTGCCATTTGAGTTGCCGTCAGAGTGAGTGAATAGAGAATGCATGTATGATGATGACTTGGAGCAGCCATTATCACCGAGCTTGCGGTGATCTATCAACGCACAGTCCAAACCACTGGCTGGATCAGATGGATGCAGGTAGATGTTATGACGAAGGCATCTGCTAAGAAAGGATTACCCGAAGCGAAGTGAGGGCGGGTCACTAGTTAGATATGAGCAGAGCCGGCGTTAGAATAGGGCGCATATAAATAATAATAATAATGGCATAAAAAGGGCTGGGTATGGGTACTTGGGTTATACTAACTGAAGGTCCCGGTGATGTTCCCCCGGCCCTGCAGCCTCAGCAACAGCACTTGGATGTCCATCTTGTACTTGCCCGCGAACTTCAGCTCGGGCAGCAGCAGTTTGAAGTCGAACCGGTTCTTGTCCAGGTCAGACCTGGAATCACCAGCAAGATATATATTAGTTTACAGACATTTTTATAACACGATATTACAACAGGAATAGTTTACAGTGGCCAGGGATGGGCTGATGATGATGATAATGATGATGATTACAACGGAAACTGGCTATGGATTTCTTGACTTGACTTGATACTTGACATGCATTGACCAATAAGCCAGCGTTATTTATTGGTGGCAAGCGAAAAATTTGACAGAAATCTTGATAATATTTTTTTTTTCATCACATACATTGATCTGATCCTGTGGTAAATAGCTTTAAGACTTCTGTTACAGATATCAGAATAAACAGTGGATACACAAATATACTTAAATATACAAACTAAAATTTATGTTCTTAATTTTAGTTTGTATATTTAAGACACATACGTTTTACGTCCAGACACGGAACAAACACTGATGTTCGTCACACAAATATTTGTCACTGATGGGAACGAACCTTGGAATCGTAAGTAGTGATTCTAGGTCACTAACCACTGTTCCACCGAGCCAGTCAAGGTATAAAGGTAATAAAGAATATTGTTTATTACCTTTATATGGTTAATCAATTAAATTTATTCACGGAGCAACTAAGATCCGCCAACATTTGCACACAGATCAAGGTATCAAAGGGAATCTGTATGCACTTTGCTTGTAACCCTTCAAGGGTACAACGTGACTAACCACCGATGTTTTCTTTACTTGGTTTAAGTAAAATAAATTACGATATAAATATACTTTTATCAATATTCTGCTCACAAACCACTGTGCTTGCGATTAACATAGGGTATTCCACTTTGTTGTAAATTAAAACCTGGCTTGGCTTGGCTGGCTTAACAGGTAATATGCGGGAAAAATTCGACGGCTTCAATACATAGCTGCTGGTCTAGTGTGATGGTAATGCACGCCAGGGCGCGATTCCTAGAAGGACGGGTGTTCGAGTCCCCGGGTCGCGGTGAGGCAGTGGAATTTTTTCCGCTTTTCTAAATATTATATTCTACTTTGTTCTTCCAAGCTGCGCCACTGAATACGAAAAGATATCCTTTTCATTACAATGGGGCGACTTGATCCGTACCAAGACGCCCAAAGTTAAATATAGGTAACTATAAAATAATTAAATAAATATCTACGACATTTGCACACACGGTCATCTGACCCCTAACTAAGCAGATATTGTACTATGGGCGTGAGAGACTGATATAGATACATGGATATTCTCTTCTTATCGTGTGGTTGATGAACAACCTGGTGTCAGAGTTTAAGCCGCCCGTAGGCCTCTGACATGGCTTCACACACCGTAGAAAAATCTCTCAGGTGTGCTGGTTTCCTCACGATGTTTTCCTTCACCGTTAAAGCGTCGAATGATGGTACATATGAATTTCAAATTTGAAAAACACATTAGTACGTGGCGGGGTTTGAACTGGCGACCTCTCGCATGACAAGCAACGACCTTAACGACCGTAACATGGATATTTATGAATACATAATCACACTTAGACACCGAAGATCTATCCAATCTATGAAGACTCAAGAAACTTTTAAGTATTCAATTTAACATTTTGTTTAGTTATCATTTCTGTTTTAATTTAAGTTCACTCAGTTGTTATTTTAAATTTAAATTTATACCAAATAAATAATTTCCACCTTTCTTTCTTTCTTAAACTCAAATGATTGTCTAACCACGTAGAAAATACCATTAGTAAACCTCTACCAGTGTAGTTACAGTATTGATAAGTGCCTGCGCAAATAAGACCACAGTCAGTCCACAACTTTCATTGTACGTTGATGGCAATTCAATATGACCGGAAGGAAATCGGATGCTGGACGTAATTCTTAGTTCTTGTTATTAGGATTGGTTTGAGAGTTAGGTATAGGCTAGTAGACAGCGGATTACTGGCTTGCTCTTGACAACATTTTTTTTTCGAAAGGACTTAGCTGTAGTGTGTAGGCTCAGACGGCTTCTACAACTTCACCGGCCTGGTGGGGGAGTGGACTACTGACTACAGACGAAGAATTCATTACAAAAAAAATAACCTTACATTCAATTAAATTTTGATAGTCATAATACTCTCACGCTATAAGCGTAGTGATGTATTGATAAATTAACACTAACTCGTTTTGCTAGTGCGAATTCGCAGAAGAGGTCAAAGAACTGTTCAATGGTAGGTACTGTTAGCACATGCAAAACATTGTCTGCCATTATTAAATGCTTAGAATTTATTTCTGCCTTGATTTCCTAATTTATTAAGTTATCACACTGGTCTGCACGCTTAAATTAAAATTGTTACACAGTTTTCTATAGAAAGCATAAATAAATTACTACATAGTACAAAGGAAAGTCACTTCCCGCGTCTGTCTGTCCCTATGTATACTTAAAACTTCAAAAGAACACAACGGATTTGATGTTTTTTTTTAATAGATGGAGGGATTTAAAAGAAAGGTTTCTATGTATAATATACCCAAAGCGAAGCGAGGGCGGGTCACTAGTATATTATATAAATAAGAACCTGAATAAAAAGTAGAGCTACTTTGACCAGCCATGATGAAACAAATTGTAATTTTTCTGCACAATATGTCTTACAGCGTGTTCACACCTAGCGATTTTTCGGCGCGCGGCGATTCACGGCGATTATTTAATCGCAGCGAAATTGCGGCGATATCGCCTCGCCGTAAAATCGCCCAAAAATCGCTAGGTGTGACCAGGCACTTAAACCCACTACGGCACACACGTAGGCACTTAGGCTTAATAAAATATAACTACTTTATCTGTATCTTTCTCCTCCTCAATGTTGCGGTCTCACAAAACTACAGCCAACACTATGTCATATACTCACTTGAGTTCCTCAATGATGAAGTTGCTAGGTCCTAGCACTTTGACGTCGTTGACGACAGCTGTCAGCTTGGCGCCCTGAGGTCCCCGCGCCAGGGCGATCTGCCCCAGGCTCAGGGGCTCCAGGCCTGGCACGTCCAGCTCCGGGATGCCCTGGAACACGAGTAGGGACGATGTGAATAAGAGCGGCATAAAGCGCAATACACACTGAGCCCGCCGGGCCGCCGACACCGGCACAGAAACTTTTGATTTACTCATAATAGGGAATATGCATAAATCTGCAATCTTGAATTTTTCAACAGCTTATGAAAAAAGGCTTAAACATATACTAAAATGTGAAATAAAAATGAAAATCGGTTCACAAACGAAGGATTTATAAGGAATTAAAGTTAATTTTCTATCTCTTTCTTACAAAACGGAGTTTTTTTTGGATCGCGTATGGCCGTAGTGTAATTGTGACGTCATCTGCCATATCGGATCTCTCTGTCCACCCGGGAACTTTAAACAGCTATATCTCGCTTGTCGTTAAAGTAAATTGAAAAATAGAATTACATTCATATTTCTTCGATATTAAAGATTGATTTCTATAATAAAAAAAAATGTGTGCATATTCCCCATTCTTTTCATAATATGGCCGCCGGGTTGTGTCGGCGGGCTGTGTCGGCGGCCCGGCTGGCTCAGTGTGCATTGCGCTTAATAGTCATTGATTTGTCGCGTTCCGGAACTAACTTAGCAACGGTAATAGCAGAACCAAGATCGGAATGACGTCGGATAAGTACGACAAAGATGAGTGGGGAAATAGTCACAAAGTTACTAGTCAATTATATTATTTCAGTGGTTTATGTTGTCTTAACGGACGAACATTTTACAAAATAAATTATTATTAAATATTATTTATTAGAACCGTTTCCACCATGCAGGCAACATGACATTAGCATTTGATGACCATTATTAGTCATACTCGTCTTCTTGAAGGCGTTAAACGGTTATTCCGTATGCAACTCATAAGCTTTTGCAATCTTAAATATGTCACGTCTAGAATCAGATAAATACGTAATTAACAAGGATCGCAATTGAACGGCCTTCAGACAGAAAGCAAAAGACATATTTGTTCTGCTGTTGATCAAAAAGTGTGTCATTGTCGCGTTTCAACACTTAGGGCAAGTGTGTCAAGATGATACTGTAAAGTACTGTAAGGTGACGGTCAATACGACAGAGACAGGCTACCGAGACCGAAGACCTACCGCCATTTGGCATGTATACGCGACAGTTCGCGAACGAGACAAAAGCCTTTTTATATCGCGGAGGAACTCTTGATTAGTCGTCACTCCAGGCAGGAGTTTGCCCAGAGCGGTGTGCGTGACTTCCGGCAAGCTGCTCCTGAGAAGGTGTCTCATGTACCCACTAAAACTCCGCGGTGTGATACCCCATGTGCAGCTAAAATGGACACTCACGAGTAATTCTAATTACCAATAAAACCGCAACAAGACATTCAATCAAAACACGTAGATCTGTAGGGCTACCATGAGTTCAAAACTTACGCACTCGATATCGCCTACGTAAATATGTCTATAAAAAACTTGTACAGCGCCGCTGGGGTTACGCGAAGAACTAAAATCGGATGTATGAAAAAAACAACTCGATAGGTTTTTAACGTACGTAAGTTTTCGATAGCCAACTCATGGTAGGCCCTCTGTTTGCTGATTGTAAACATCGATCCGGCGTCGAAGATAACTATTATTCGAAATTGGAATTACAGATTGGCTTAATTCAAAGAGACTCCCTACGTGGCTGTTATCAGACTCTATCTACTTGGTTAAATGATTAAACGAATAAGAAATCTTCTTTGAACTAATGATTACTGACTCATAACTACATAAATATCATTACTTACGTCTCGTTATGGGTAATCCTTTCAATCTTTAAGTTCAATATTCAAATAATTCATACATCCACAAACTTACAGATTTCTTTGCTACGTCAAATAGACACAATCATTTACCTAAGTATACCTACGAGAACAGTCACTTTCAAAACACTGCTAAGGACTAAGTATTCATTATACCGCTAAGGTCTTTTAGTTGCGAAACCCGAATGTTTATTGGTCGTTCATGCACGGCAAATACGAGCGTAGGTTAGAAGAATATACCTATGCCGTTTAGAAGAATATACCTACAGCTAAAGGTTATCTTGTAGGTATATTCTTCTAAACGGCAATGTATAAAAAACTGTAACATCGTTTGTCAGTATGAAGAAAAAAAGGTTCAATCTTGAATTACACTTTATGTACGCGGGAGAGGACCTTAGTTTTCAGGTAACTTATAATAGAATTTTAATGTTGAGATCATTTCCAAACTTCGAATAAGTTTATACAAGATCATAGGACGGACTCATTGTTGACATAATTCAAAGTTATTGACCTATAATAAAATCTGCTTTAGATGCGAGCACTCGGTAAATGCTTTCATACACCGTAAAATTTTAGTGGTTGTTTTCCGGCAGCAAAATGATTCTATCTTAGTAGCACAATAGATTTGTGCAGTTCTTTTTTATTAAAATCAATAAACGCCGGTTAAACGAAAGGTTTAACCGAAACTCAAAAGCACGTTCGAACCGCTTTATTACTTAGGGGGTAGAGCTTCTTTAGCTTTAAGCATCGATTTCATACGGCAAGCAAGTCACATCTTATAAAAGAACGATAGCTTCTCTCGTTTTCGAGTTGAAAAAGTATTATTTTAAATTTTTTTTTTTCAAGTAATAATTTGCATGATTCGATAGTATTACTAAAGGCATATCATTCTGCCACGGGAAAACAACCACTCAAATTTCAAGGTGTATTTTACGAATTACCAAGCAAACCAACAACACTAAAGTACAAATAATTATTTCATAAACCAATAAATGAAGCAATCGTTTTATTAAACTGATAAAGTGCAGGTGTTATAAAGTTTCCTGAACAACGTTCACCCCGGAGGGCCCAAGGATAAAAGAGCTTGCACAATCCAGCACCCTTCTAAATCTTTATCTAACAAATCTATATTATATCCTGTCACTTCAGGGAAACTATGACAAATTAAATGATACCTCTGTGTCTTTTTTTTGCCCCTACTACATGAGTAGTAGAATTATGCGAAGAATTTCATGATAAATGTTTGTTATAGTCAATAAATCCACTGAAGATACCAAGCAATCCAAGAAGTGAAACTTCTTTTAATCAGACTCATTTATTTTCAGCATAAAGTTAATAACGGTCAAAGTCACTACTTTAACAAAACATAACAAGGCGTCCGACCGATTTCGACCATGGCGGGCGATCGCAATTGAGATCAGCCAACTGCGCAGGACATATTATGGTGCACAAGTGTACGCGCAAACACAAGGGCACCCTCTGTTCCCTTACTCTCATAGTTCGGTGAGACGGCAATCCGACACGACTGATGAGAGATCGGGCGCAGGGCAAGACCACCGGCTTAACGTTTTCCGAGGCACGGGCGTGCCACCGCCAACTTTCTGACTCCGGGCTAAGTAATTTCTTAACAGAAAAACTAACACAATTTTGCCCGACCGCAGATTCGAATCGGGGACCTCTCGGTCAAACAAAACAACTAGACTGTTAAATGTAGAGGAATCAGAAAAAAGTGCTTTCCTATATCCTATATGACACTAGCCTTAAATGCAGATGTCACTGGACGGATTGGGCTAAAATTTTGCATACAGGAAGACGTTATGATATAGGCGTCCACTAGTTTATTATATTATTTAGAAACACCGGTAGCTAGTATTGTTCAATATAATACAGATTTAGAAAAATGTCCTTCGAAATTCCTATCTTTAATTACCCCTTATAACTTTATTCAATTGCTCAATTTGGTGTTGCAACGCATTGCCACCACGTGTGCTTATCAATAGTATGAATGAACGGAATCCACGTTCTGCATGAATGAGACTAAAATATCAATAATAGTAAATAATATTATTGTTGTGCAACTGCGTAACCGTTGCGTTTACGCGTAATGGCCTAATTTTGTTGGAAATTTCTCGTCTGCATCCAAGGCCAGTGCAGTACAAACGATATTTTTATAAGATCACCAAAGAACACTTCAAATGAAGGAAATGTCTGCTAAAATTTAGTATAAGTCTTTAATGTAGCATTTAACTACTTTTATGACTTTCTAACTGCATTTTGCACAACTTTAATTTGCACAAATGTGGGCATTTGTAGCAATAATAAAAGTTCTTATTTCTATCGCTATCTAGATTATCGCTATGAAGAGCTCATATTCTATTATGAGAAACAAACCATCATAAATCTCGTAATTCCAATTTATTCGAATTTAATTTAAGTTATCGATTGTTGAGAGTAATTACTAAATTTATAAATAAATTTTACCACAAGTCCTAAATTTACGTACACTACACTCACTTTTCTTAACACCTACAACGTTGCTGACAACAAAAATAGAACTAAATCGACAGCCACATAAAATTGTAGGTAAAGGATATTTTTTATCAGCTCTATGTTAAACGAGACTATTTCAAAACGCTACCAATTAGAAGAACACGTGGCGTTTATCTCTCCTTACTAATATAATTAAATTACGTGCTTATAGAAGAGATGATAATGGGTATGGAAGCACAGGTGACGAATCGGGCCTCCCAGCGAACTGTATATAAGACCGAATAGGGCTCAGCCACGGAATTTATTCAACCAACCATGGGTTGGTACAAAGGGCTATTGGTTGTCTGCGTGTGCTATTTACAGGTAATATTTGGTTCTCTATTTTGTCATAAATTTTTATTCATAACTAGCTGACTCGACGGACTTCGTCCTGTCAAAAAAATGTGAAAAAGAAAAGGGCTGCTTTTAGGGTTTTCCCGGCAATTATTCGATTCTTTCGCCCTAAGAACTATCCTTGGACTTTAATGAACATTTAAAAAAAAGAATTGGCCAAATTGGTTCAGGCTAGGCATCGAGCCCGGGTTTACCCGGTCCTAAAAACCCGGGTTTTTCCAGGTTTTAAGAGTCACAAAAAACCCGGGTTTGAAAAATCAAAACCCGGGTTTTTCGGGTTTTTTAAATGCTTCAAAAACACGAACTATTCTGTAAATGTTGGTGTTGCCATCACCATCAGGTGATCCGTCTGTTCGTCGACCACCCATCATCATCATCATCAGCCCATTTCCGTCCACTGCTGGATATAGGCCTCCCCAAATGCACGCCACTTCTCGTTTTCGGCTACACGCATCCAGCTCCTACCAGCCGTCCTGCGCATATCGTCACTCCACCTGGCCTGAGAGCGTCCTACACTACGTTTGCTGAGACGCGGTCTCCACTCTAGAACCCATTTACCCCAGCAGTTGTCGGTTTTATGGCTGATGGCAGCGCACTGCCACCTCAGCTTGCTGATGCGATGAGCTATGTCGACTTTAGTTCTCTGCTGGATCGCCTAACTTCCCGATTTGATTTGATCCCGCAGAGAAACACCGAGCATAGCTCTTTCCATAACCCGCTGAGCGACTTTGAACTTGTGGACTAGCCTTGCCTTCAGTGTCCACGTTTCGGCTCCATACATGACGGGTAGGACGCACTGACCGTCTTTAGGCTTTGTGGGATTGACGATGAGAAGACTCTGCGTAGTTTTCCAAATGCCCAGCTCAATTCATCTATTCAACTCGTCCTCAAAGATATTTCGACCCAATTGCAGAGTTTGCCTAAGGTAGGTACACATATTTTTGAACACCTTCGAGGACGGTGCCGTGAACGTGACCTTGGTTTTGTCCAAGTTCATCCGTAGGCCGATGCGTGCAGAAGGTTCCGTCCGGTCGCTGACTTTGTTTCTGCTGCATGTCAATGACATGTTGTCAATAGGCAATATCCATTGCTATGCAGATGACAGCACTGTCCACCCACGTTATTTCGGAAGACCTGGGGTAAAGCAGACCGAAACCAAGGAAAAGAGGAACTTTCTTCTCGCCGACCTTGACGGCATCTTGAAGCGCATTTCCAAAGGGGGTGCATGCAATGTTGTCTATTTCAATGTCAAGAAGACACAGGTGTGTATTTTTGTGGTAAAGTGTCTCCTTTCCTTTCCCATTCTACTCTTCAGAATCCTTACAGGACAATACAGGATAGCCTTAGCATCCTGGGCATCGATTTTCGTTGCGACCTGAACCAGCGGGATTACAATGAGAGCGTTATTAGAACAGCCTCCCGCAAACTGGGGATCCTGAAAATAGTGCAGCGATTATTCACACCGGTGCAGCTCTGCCTTTTGTATAAGGCACAAGTTGCTCGATGTTTGCAGCTATCCGTGTTGTCGGTGATCTGGAGGTGTCCGAAACCATGGAGCCTCTACAATCACTTAGAGACATTGCCGTTCTAAGTGTTCTCTACCGTCTCTATAATGGGGAAGGCTTTGAAGAGCTATTTCAGCTAGTCCCTTCTCTCCTTTCCACTCCCGAACGACACGTGCTGGACAGTGATGCCACCCACATACGATGCAGGCGCTGCGCTTCCTCAATTTTCCTGATAGTAAGTGATAGTGAGATCCACATATGAGGTCGACAGGCACAATAGACCAAAATAAGCTCTCAAGGGCGCATTTTTGCCAGGCGATTTAAAGGCTAGTTACGACACTGTTTCAGACACTTGCAGATCAACGACAATACGGATAACACGTCACTGCAACCTATCGACGGCATCAAGCAAGTATTTTACTCTTGAAAATAGATTGTAGACGTGGTTTAACACGGAAATGGGTAGATAGTTCTTCAAAAGGGTTTTGTCACCCTTCCTACTCCACGCTTCCAGAGTTCTCCCTTCGAACAGGACAGCGTTAAAAAGCCTTTGAAACTCCCTCACTACGGGTTTACCTCCAGCTTTTAGCATGTATCGTAATAGAAATAAAAAAATATACCAAAAAACAAGAAGCTCGAAAACCCGGGTTACCCGGGTTTCAGTTACATTGGAACCCGAAAACCCGGGTTTTGAAAATTGAACGGGTTTTCGATGCTCTAGTTCAGGCGTTGTTGAGTTATGCGCTTACCAACACATTTTGCGATTCATTTTTATATTATAGATTTTACATTTCATAATGTTTTGTGACATAATCACAATTTGTCCGAATGATAATTAGCCATACCTAAGTATTTTTTAACCTATAATATTTTGTCATAAATATCACAATCTATAAAATTTAAAAGACATAAAAGGCTTTTCTATAACCGTAACAAGTCCGAAAGTACAAATTCTATAAATATAAAAATAATATTTATTTTCATTATTTTACCAAAATCCCTGTATGTCGAAGTAATACAAGCAAATATGATGCAAGCATGATCCAAGCACGCATGCAGCATGCAAGCAAAAATATACCAATACAAAATGAAATGTTATTATCGATTTTACTGTGTACCATAATAAATAAATAAATAAATATTGATACCATCGTCACGTATTAACATATAACTTTAAGAAACAATTTCTCACATTCTTTCATTCATAATCAACTGTAATATATTATGTAATGAAATGAACTTAAAATCATTAAACATTATCTATTTAAATGCAATTTTTATCTTATTTTTTCAGTTTCAATGTTACCAATCGCGGGTCCTCGGAAAGAGAGACATCCTCACACCAGTAGCAGTTCCTTTGGATACAGATCTGACAAACATCGAACATGGTACAAGATACCGAAGGCAAACATCTTACTATCTTCCAAGGATCCCTCCTAGATCAAAAATACAAATAGATTTACTTGTATATGGTATTAAGGAAATCGTTTTGGATTTCTCTAAATCACCAAAGAGAGATGCTACTTCAAATAAAACACCTTGCGAAGAAGACATAACGGTTGTAGATGAAACTTCAGTTACAGAAATAGAAACTGTATCACCTGATGGTGAAGAAACTACCGAAATTATAGAAACAGACGAAACCTTAATTGAGGTAGATGAACTGGCAGATGACGACAGTGATACATATCCAGGCGATGATTCTGATAAAGATACCACAAGTGGTGACGCTAGCACCACTTTTGGTAATAAACCAACTGGTGTAACTGGTGTGAATACCGGTGACGAATCAATTTATTCTGGAGGTTCCGCTCAAGAATAAATTAATTACCTTTTTCAAAACAAAATTATTTCGAAATAAAAATACACCCGCCATATTGACATCAAGATGGCGGGTGTTCTATAATATGTTATTACTTGACAATCACTCATAAAATGTATATAGGGGTAAACCAGATAGTAATTGCCCACAGGCAGTGATTGCCCGTTTTTAGAAAAAAAATCTGAATCAAAGGGTGTGTTCTCACTTAATATTTGTCTTTATGGGTCTTCACGCGTTAATAGGAGTAGCAAATTACATAGCTACTTACTGCCCGACGTTTCGACTGGGTTACACCAATCGTGGTCGCGAGCGAACTCAGTAGGCAGTAAGTAGCTATGTAATATGCTACTCCTATTAACGCGTGTAGACCCATAAAGACAAATATTTAGTGTAATGGAACGCGAAAGTCTAAAATTGTGTTCTCACTTGTTTCGAATTTAATTTACTAGGTTACTCTATGGTCAATTTTAAAACGACAAGTGGTAACACCGAAGAAAAAAACAGTAATGCCGCGGATTTTTTCAAGACGGGTGAACGTGTTACTCAAACAGGTAAGCATTTTAGCAATTTTCTTAAGGAATTACTTGCTTAAAAATTGTTATTTTTTTGCATTTTATTTGATATTTCATTATTGGTGTATGGTTATGACGAAATCATTCGTGTTATGTTATGTTTTCAATTAATTTTTGAAATCAGATTAGGTTCAACGGTTTTTTAACGGTGGGCGATCGCTGTACGTATTTCGGCATATTTTTAGTTATTGCCCAACATAATTTTAGTGATTGCCATGGTTAATATCCATAGTTATTGCCCAGGGCAATCATTAGTGGTAATTTTTTTGATTGGATAATAAAATCGGCTAGAAAGGATTTCCTCGAAATAAAAAAGACCTTTTAGACATTCCGTGCAAAAGATGTTGAAGGAAAACCCGCGCCCTAATTAGTTTTTAAAGAAAAAAACTGAAAATACAAACATAAAAAAAGTTAGTGAGACTGTTAAATCTAAGGAAATAAATACGAGTTTAGAGGATAACCGCCCCTTGGTGAGAGTCACTGATTTTCGCACCATGAAAGGCAGCGACTCTCTACCAGTGCAACCAGTCTCCCCAGGGCAGCTTGTGGCGGGCTTGAGTGTCGACCAGGCCCCTCTCTCCGCTTGCCTAAGCTGGCCGGTAGGAGTGGACCCCACGGGGGCCGCAAGACTCTCACCTCTGCCTTGCCTTAGCCGGCCGGCCAGAGTGGGGCGTCAGAGCTATATGCTCGCAGGGTGGAAGTGAAAGATGCATAAGTCGCGAGTTGGCACAGTGGCGTTACGCCACTGGGTATTAAGCGGTGTACACCTCTCGGCACCCTGAGCCGCTCACAATAATGTTGCCCCCCGTCGCTCCTGCCTCGTGTGGGTGTGCGACCAATGACAGTGAGTGGCAAATCACCACCTGCCCATTTATTTCGTGTTTTTAAACATAGATCGGGGCAGGTGCCGTAGTTCTTCCCAGAGTCCCAGTTATCCAACCCACTAGCACCTCAACCCAATAGCCCAGATTATTTGTTCTTCCACTCCATTCCATAGTCCTGCACTGACTGGGGGTTGTCCTTGGCTGCATTTTATAGTGTATACAGGGATAATCGTCGGCTGGTGCCACATGGTGTGCATGTTGCACACAATATGACTGATAATAATATTTTTTATTTCAGGCAGGCCCATAAAATATTAGTAACAATTTGCTTATGATACTAGTGTTAGTAGGTAATACATTTAACTAAGTTTAAATTATAGCCTTTGTACGACATGTTCCATCTGTCAATAAAAACCCTCAGGATACTGATGGTGCCGCGCAAGCGAGCCATCGCTGACGCGCACCGCTTCCGAATTATTGCAGCTAAGCTGTCCACCCGCATCTGCGCGAACATGCCGAACGCTCTGCAATGCCACGGCAACCTCAACAGTACCCTCAGTGCATTATTGTACTGGACTCGCAGATCTAATAATTGATCGCTAATTGCCCGCTGGGTATAACCCGCCCATAGGACAGCCAACGATCTACGTTCCCGCTCTATATCCATATTGTCCTTCCTGTCCTCGGTGACCCAGTGACCAAGATATTTAAAGCTTTGAACACGTTTGAGAGATATTTCACAGAGTTGTATTTCTAGAATATGTGAGTAATTCAGAGACTTTGATTTAAAAAGAAGCCATTCACTTTTTCTAGTATTATACTTAAGTCCATGGGCCACCGCATAGGATTCACAAATAGACAGGAGCCTTCGTAGTCCGCTGACAGATGGACTCAACAGCACCATGTCATCAGCATAACTGATGTTATTCATGCAAATACCATCAACTGAGCACCAAACATTGGCAATATTGAGTTCACCTATCAGCTGATTAACATACAGGTTGAAGAGCCGTGGAGAACTTAGCCCCCCCTGCCTCACACCGCACTCCAACCCATACGCATCAGAATAACAACCTGACCATCTGACCTGATTTCTTTGGTTACCAGACCAATAACTAAATATTGCAACTATCTCCTTTGGTACCGTAATCAGACAACATAGTTTATCCCACAATAAGTCATAATTAACTAGGTCAAATGCTCTGGACTAGTCCAAAAAACAAGCGAGCGTGGGTGTCTTCCTGGCCGTGTAGTATTGGACAACCTGCTTTAGACCAAATATAGCACTATCAGTAGATAGGCCAGGCCTGAAACCATATTGATTGTCATGTGAGTCTATGTGATTTGATAATATACCATCCAGCAGACTGTCCAACACCTTAGATATGATGGTGACCAAAGAGTCCGAGGCGTCACCTGTTTTATTTTTGATCACTGGCACAACAACGGTTCTAGTAAGTTCTTCCGGTAGATAACTATGACTAACACATAAACTAAAGAACATAGCCAATACACGTGGCATGCGAACACCCGCATACCTCAGATGTTCAACGCTCAGGCCGTTGTGCCCAGGAGACTTTCCCCTCATCATCTTCTGATTCATTTTATTGACATCCTTGGCCGTGAAACTCTTGGGGGGATGCTCGGTCTCGGCGGCCAGAGCGTCATTCAACCTGGGTACTACCAATGAGAGTAGTTTCACTTTAAAGCTATTCATAAACTTGTTTGCTATTTCAGTGAGTTCGCTGACTTGATAATAGCCAACAACTGATTGAACTTTTTGAGCAACAACTGATTGAACCTTTCAGGCAACAACTCGAATCGACTCCAAGGAAGATAGAAAATGAAATAGGCATAATTCTATTTCTATTTCTAAAAAGTAAAGAAATATCGGCAAATAAAAAGATAACTATTTTTAGTAATCTTTTAATACAACCTTCTTGTAGTAACATTCTGCCAAAGCCTACTTGTAGAGTTTGTCATTTCAATGTGATAAAAATATGCAATGCCTGTTCAAAAATCTTTTGTGTGCGTTGCATCCCACCAAAACTATAAGGAACATATACCAGACTACTCCGATTTACATTATTCTTGTGTCATCGTTGTTTTGAAGTAGATGATTCTAATTGTGACAATTCTGACTCATCAACATAAGCAAAATAAATGTTTGATATGGTTAATAAAGCCAAACGCAATTTAACCTTTTTTTTTGATTATTTTATTTAAGTTTAAAGTCTGATTTATCATTTTAAGGTACTGGGCAATTACTGTGCTGTGATGTGGGCAATAAGTGTACGCAATGGGCAATAACTGTACATTTTTAGATAATTTTATTTTCGTTTAATTATTTTCTAAGCCATGTAAGTTTTGACTAAAAACCGTTAACACTTTGATGGAGATTGTATTTAGATATAAAAAAAAAATAATAAATGGTTAAAAGTTATAATAGTTTTTTTATTGTTGGAAGCCAAAGTGTTTGAAGTCCTTAAATGGGCAATAGCTTGAAAAAAAACAAACGTGCAAACGTTGCAAAGTTTCTTAGAAATACTTAATTTCATACTTGTTTACTACTTGTTTACTTAATTTCATATGTCCGTATATCCAGCAGGACCCTTCGCCTGATTCTAATAGGAACCAAACTTTCACTTCCGTAATAAATAGTACCTTCCGAATTGTGTAAGTAAACAATTAGTACCTTAACAGTTAAACCAAAAAATTGAACTTATTTCCAGCAGGACCCTCGGTGGTTTGAAGGTCTGCAGACCTGTAGTGTATGTCACTGTATAGCGATGAATTAGTACCTTTAGATTATCTTTGTTTTTGTTCAAAAAAGTGATCAGTTTATTAGAAATATACCGACAAACATTAATATTTTGCCAGCAGGACCCTATTTTGTTTTGAGCCTTTCAGACCAGACAATCATATTTCCTAGTAGCATTCTATTAGTACCTTCAAAAAACATATCGCTTAATTCAAAGAATGAGCAATTATAAGTAAATAATCAGGTGAAATATTTTAAAAAGCAACATTACTCCTATACCCAAAGACGACTTTACGTATAGTCTGATTTGTAATTCAAGATCAAAAAAACTACTACAAGGTTGCCATTGCAATAAAATATTTTCACAATAGTAAATTCAGTTTTTTGCAAAAAACAACCATATTTAACAAATTTGTTGGTAATAATAATCCTATGATTTTCAACAGTAATTCCAGTTATTTATTTTTCCATAAATGCAAGACGACTTAATAAAAACTTAAACATCGGTAATTTTTGGTAAGTAACATGGTATTGTACTTGTAACACTTCAGGGATTCATAACATTTGGTGCAATAAATTACAAGCTAAGTTAAGAACATACTCGGACGAAAAATAGTGTGTAACTGTTCCGAGTTAAATGTTTTTGCTCCGTGGTGATTTTGTTTTGTTTTAAGTTTATGTTTTGTTTTAAGTTTTTGTAGTTTAAATCCGTAACAAAGAAAATATTTTTTTTATTCTCCCGACTCCTCCAGTATTGCTCAAAATTATGTCTTCTTAAAATTTGTTGGACATGAGTTATTAATAAGTTTTTCACTAGAAGTTATAATACGTAAGTAATAGTCAGGCTCAATACAATTTTGAGAACGTATAATTTATATCTAATTAATGCATTTAATTATTATTTATTTATTAATACACACGACAGATTACAATCAATATAAAAATATACATTAATTATACAGGCAATTTTGATCTAGATCATAATCCAGATGTATGTGTATGCATAAAATTGTACATAAAGAATTAATACTAAGTTCCCTAAGTGAGGAAATTGACGTATTCCACGTCACATTGTTTGGTTTCAAGAAAAATGTACTGTTAAATTTAAGAAGTGTAGTTTAAGTTTATCTTTGTAAGTGTTATAGAGAATGTAAATTATGTTTAAATTATGTTTATGTTTTGTTTAGCTTTCCAATAAGTGTTGTCAGTATGACTTTTGCGTGCATGATGTGACACCTTTAAAAGCTTTGCATTGTACCACATTATTTTAATTGTTCATGTTACTTAGATATATAATTGAAATGTAAAAGCTACTGGATGTCCAAATAAATAAATAAATAAATAAATAACTTAACAGTAATTTTAACAATTCAAAAAACAACAACACTTAGCATATATGCCGGCCAGTCCCAGAGCTGGGTCCGACGGGAGCGGGATGGAGGACACTAGTCACTATTTTAATATATTGCTTAAATTCTGCTTCAATTATTATATTGACGTTTGACGAATAATTCGTTATATTGACCAGCCATTCTAACTAGGGGACTATAAAACGAAGTGTTGTTTTTAAAGGTAAGGAGAGCAAAGACATTGGTTTTATTTGATCTACGAGTGCTGTGACTTGTGTTTATACATATTTGAGAAAGCAAATGTGGGGTATCTAAAATTGAGTGAAGTATTTTATAAAAATAGATAAAATCGAAGTATTTTCTACGTATCTCTAATTTCTGTACATAAAATTTGGACAATCTAGTATCGTAGTCGATAAGCGAACGTCCCGACTGCAAGCGATAACATAACATTCGCAAACATTTTTTCTGCACTCTCTCTATCTCGTCAATGTGAGCCTTGTAGTATGGTGACCAAATAGGGCTGGCGTACTCCAAGACACTTCTAACTAGTGTATAGTAAAGATAAATCAGACTATGGGGCCTTTTAAAACCTTTTGTTGATCTAAAAATGAAACCTAGGAGTTGATTAGCTTTTGTGGTAATATGCTGATAATGTGGTCGAAAAGATAACTTCCTATCGAATAAAACTCCTAAATCCTTTGCAACATTGGATCTTGAAAGGACCCGATTATTAATCGAGTAGTCATAGACGATTTCATGCTTTTTGTTGGTGAATGTTATAATAAAGCATTTGCTAATATTGAGGTACATATGGTTAAGTTGGCACCAGTCGTTTACAGTAGTAAGATCTTTTTGCAAGAGTCTGCAGTCGTTCTCGGAAGTGATTGTTTTGAATATTTTTAAATCGTCTGCGTATAACAGACACTCGCAAGAAAGACGCTCAACCAGGTCATTTATGAAAACAATGAAAAAAAGTGGACCTAGGTGCGACCCTTGTGGCACTCCAG
Source organism: Maruca vitrata (assembly GCA_039566165.1). Taxonomy (NCBI): domain Eukaryota; kingdom Metazoa; phylum Arthropoda; class Insecta; order Lepidoptera; family Crambidae; genus Maruca; species Maruca vitrata. Next base: position 12,748,220 of record CM076912.1, on the reverse strand, counting down.
AAGTAACATGTATTAAAGACGAGGTGAACCCCTTCAGCACCACCATTTGACTCCTATTACTGAGATAAGAAGTTATCCACCGAAACAAGCTTCCATGGATACCGTAAGCTCCAAGTTTGTCACAAAGTAATCTATGATTAACTTTGTCGAAGGCTTTTGAGAAATCGGTATATATAGAGTCCACCTAGCCACCAGCGGAAAAGCTACTACAAAGATAGTTTTTGTAATCTACTACAAAGATAGTTTTTGTAATCAATAAAAACCGTAACAAGACATTCAATCAAAACACGTAGATCTGTTTGCTGATTGTAAACATCGATCCGGCGACGAAATAACTACCTATTATTTGAAATTTCCGATCAGATTGGCTTAATTCAAGAGACACACTACGTGGCTGTTATCAGACTCTATCTACTTGGTTAAATGATTAAACGAATAAGAAATCTTCTTCGAACCAATGATTACTGACTCATAACTACATGTATATCATAACTTACGTCTCTTTATGGGTAATGTTAAACAATTTCTTTCAATCTTTAAGTTCAAAATTCAAATAATTCATACATCCACACACTTACAGATTTCTTTGCTACGTTAAATAGACACAATCATTTACCTAAGTACTCTAAGTATACCTACGAGAACAGTCACTTTCAAAACACTGCTAAGGACTAAGTATTCATTATACCGCTAAGGTCTTTCAGTTGCGAAACCCGAATGTTTATTGGTCGTTCATGCACGGCAAATACGAGCGTACAGCTAAAGGTTATCTTGTAGGTATATTCTTCTAAACTGCAATGTATAAAAACTGTAACATCGTATGTCAGTTAGGAAAAAAAAGGTTCAATCTTGAACTTTACACTTTATGTACACGGGAGAGGACCTTAGTTTTCAGGTAACTTTTAATAGAATTTTAATGTTGAGATCCTTTCCAAACTTCGAATGAGTTCATACAAAATAAAAAATAAAAATGCATTTATTCTTTCACACGCAAGTTTACAGTTTTACACATTACTTAAAAATTTAAATGGTAAGTATTATTTAATGTAACAATGTTGTCAGATTAACTCAATGCGTGTGAAACTGGAGCCTAAACTAGGGAGACCATGTATTTCAGGACTCCAAAAATCATGGGACGGACTAATCAATTACAAATACAAAGTGATTGACCTATAATAAAATCTTTAGATGCGAGCACTCGGTAAATGCTTATTTATTTATATTTTACGAAATGTCCAAGCAAATCCACAAGCGTAAAGTACAAATAATTATTTCATAAACCAATAAATTAAGCAATCGTTTTATTAAACTGATAAAGTGCAGGTGTTATAAAGTTTCCTGAACAACGTTCACCCCGGAGGGCCCAAGGATAAAAGCCTTGCACAATCCAGCACCCTTCTAAATCTTTATCTAACTAATCTATAATAAATCCTGTCACTTCAGGGAAACTATGACAAATTAAATGATACCTCTGTCTTTTTTTGCCTCGACTTTTTCTTTATGCTAAGCTAACAAGATTACCTCACTCCACCTGATGGTAAGCGATAGTAAGATCCAAATATGAGGTCGACACTACAGGCACAATAGACCATATTGAGCTGTCGCACTCACCCTGAAAGCCCGCTTAAAGAGGAGAGCACTACTGCGGCAATAAAGAGACAAGGCGTGGCGTCTCGCAATGGTATTAAGCTGTGCGGGTCGGAGTTGGCCAGTCCACCAGACGGAAGGGCTCCCGTTTCTACGGGTTTCTTTGGCCGGCGGGCTGACCCGCTCCGCCCGCACAATACCGCCGCTAAGACTCCACTGGTCCGGAGCTTGCCGCAACAACATCTACTACATGTGTGGTAGAATTATACGAAGAATTTCATGATAAATGGTTGTTATAGTCAATAGATCCACTCAATACTCAATACTTTATTGCTGAAGATACCAAGCAACCCAAGAAGACAAACTTACTTTAATCAAACTCATTTATTTTCAGCATAAAGTTAATAACGGACAAAGTCACTACAAATTTAACAAAACATAATAAGGCATCCGACCGATTTCGACAATGAAGATCAGCCAACTGCGCAGGACATTATGGTGCACAAGTGTACGCGCAAACACAAGGGCACCCTCTGTTCCCTTACTCCCATAGTTCGGTGAGACGGCAATCCGACACGACTGATGAGAGATCGGGCGCGGGGCAAGACCACCGGCTTAACGTTTTCCGAGGCACGGGCGTGCCACCGCCAACTTTCTGACACCGGGCTAAGTAATTTCTTAACAGAAAAACTAACACAATTTTGCCCGACCGCAGATTCGAATCAGGGACCTCTCGGTCAAACAAAACAACTAGACTGTTAAATGTAGAGGAATCAGAAAAAGTGCTTTCCTATACGACACTAGCCTTAAATGCAGATGTCACTGGACGGATTGGGCTGAAATTTTGCATACAGGAAGATGTTATGATGTACTTAGGCGTCCACTAGTTTATAACACTACTTACTTACTACTACACCGGTAGCTAGTATTGTTCAATATAATACAGATAATTAGAAAAATGTCCTTCGAAATTCCTATCTTTAATTACCCATTATAACTTTACTCAATTGCTCAATTTAGTGTTGCAACGCGTGGTCACCACGTGTGCTTATCAATAGTATGAATGAACGGAATCCACTTACTGCATGAATGAGACTAAAACATCAATAAAAGTAAATAATAATATTATTGTTGTGCAACTGCGTAACCGTTGCGTTATTTTACGCGTAATTGCCTAATTTTGTTGGAAATTTCTCGTCTGCATCCAAGGCTAGTGCAGTACAAACGATATTTTTATAAGATCACCAAAGAACACTTCAAATGAAGGAAATGTCTGCTAAAATTTAGTATCAGAAGAAGATTGCCTGAAAATGCAAAATGACATTGATCGCTTGTCCGATTATTATATACGCAATAAGATTAATGTAAATATAGACAAGTGCATGCACGTTACCTTCTCACGAAAAAAGAAACCGATCGTCTATAATTACAACTTAAATGGAAAAGTCATCAAAAAAAGTAATCACGTTCGCGACCTCGGTGTTCAGTTAGACAACAAGCTCGTTTTCTCAGAACATATTGAAACAACAGTAGACAAAGCGTACAAGAATTTAGGGTTCGTAATGAGAGTTTGCAAATCGTTTACGGATACTGCTTGTCTCAAGGTAGTGTACTACGCCTACGTCAGAAGCCTCTTGGAATTTGCCAGTATAATCTGGAATCCCCAATATAACATATACAAAATAAAAATAGAACGCATTCAGAGAATTTTTGTTAAGTATCTTAATTTTAAAGTTAATAAAAGGTTTTCATCATATGAAGAAGCCTGTAAAGTATCATGGTCTTAGCAGCTTGGAGAACAGGAGAACTTTGCTTGATCTGTCTTTTTTGCACGATGTTGTAAACTCTAATTTAGATTGCTCAGTACTTTTATCATTAGTTAATTACCACATACCTAACCGCCCCCCCAGACAATGCACAAGCCAGACTCTTCCATATCCCGTTCTGCCGTACCAACTATAGGAAAAATGACTATTTTCTACGTGCTACTAAAATGTACAACACATGTTTCAATGATATTGACATTTTTGCTTCATCTAAAACAGTTTTTAAACATAAAATCTTGAATAAAATCAGCAACACTACATCTCTACAATAGAAGTAATTGGAATCTTTATATATTTATTATATTGTATGTATATGTGTATATATATCTTGTATTATATATATTGTATGTAATTGTGTTTCTAATATAGTCCTATAATTTTAACTAAGTTCCACATAAACAGTCTTTCAGACCACTAGCACCAACACACAGCATTATTGTCCTGTTTTTTATTTTATGATGTATTTTTTTTTCAAAGATGTCTATATATTATTAATCATCTTGTGATATCCTGTTATTGGCTAAGTTATATTTATCATGCGTTTGTAAAACTTTATCTTTGTAATTTTGCTGTTGGATATCCGAATAAAATAAAATAAAAAATAAAAAATAAAAATAAAAATTAGTCTAAAATGCAGCATTTAACTACTTTTATGACTTTCTAACAGAAACATCATCATCATCTAACAGGAAGAAAGGATTGATTTGCGCAAATGTGGGCATTTGTGGCAAAAATAAAAGTTCTTATTTCTATCGCTATCTAGATTATCGCTATGAAGAGCTCATATTCTATTATGAGAAACGAACCATGATAAATCTCGTAATTCCCATTTATTCGAATTTAATTAAAGTTATCGATTGTTGAGAGTAATGTCTAAATAAATAAATAAATTTTACACAAGGCCTAAATATTACGTACACTACAGTCACTTTTCTTAACACCTACAACGTTGCTGACAACAAAAATAGAACTAAATCTACAGCCACATAAAATTGTAGGTAAAGGATCTTTTTATCAGCTCTAGGTAAACCAAGACTATTTCAAAACGCTACCAATTAGAAGAACACGTGGCGTTTAACTCTCCTTAATAATATAATTCAATTACGTGCTTATAGAAGAGATGATAATGGGTATGGAAGCACAGGTGACGAATCGGGCCTCCCAGCGAACTGTATATAAGACCGACTAGGGCTCAGCCACGGAATTTATTCAACCAACCATGGGTTGGTACAAAGGGCTATTGGTTGTCTGCGTGTGCTATTTACAGGTAATATTTGGTTCTCTATTTTGTCATAAATTTTTATTCATAACTAGCTGACTCGACGGACTTCGTCCTGTCAAAAAAATGTGAAAAAGAAAAGGGCTGCTTTTAGGGTTTTCCCGGCAATTATTCGATTCTTTCGCCCTAAGAACCATCCTTGGACTTTAAAGTACATTTTAAAAAAAGAATTGGCCAAATTGGTTCAGGCGTTGTTGAGTTATGCGCTTACCAACACATTTTGCGATTCATTTTTATATTATAGATTTTACATTTCATATTACATTTCATCAAAGTACAAATTATATAAATCATATAAATAATATTTTTTATTTTCATTATTTTACCAAAATCCCTGTATGTCGAAGTAATACAAGCAAATATGATGCAAGCATGATCCAAGCACGCATGCAGCATGCAAGCAAAAATATACCAATACAAAATGAAATGTTATTATCGATTTTACTGTGTACCATAATAAATAAATAAATAAATATTGATACCATCGTCACGTACCTATTAACATATAACTTTAAGAAACAATTTCTCACATTCTTTCATTCATAATCAACTGCAATATATTATGTAATGAAATGAACTTAAAATCATTAAACATTATCTATTTAAATGCAATTTTTATCTTATTTTTTCAGTTTCAATGTTACCAATCGCGGGTCCTCGGAAAGAGAGACATCCTCACACCAGTAGCAGTTCCTTTGGATACAGATCTGACAAACATCGAACATGGTACAAGATACCGAAGGCAAACATCTTACTATCTTCCAAGGATCCCTCCTAGATCAAAAATACAAATAGATATGCTTACACATGGTATTAAGGAAATCGTTTTGGATTTCTCTAAATCACCAAAGAGAGATGCTACTTCAAATAAAACACCTGGCGAAGAAGACCTAACGGTTGTAGATGAAACTTCAGTTACAGAAATAGAAACTGTATCACCTGATGGTGAAGAAACTACCGAAATTACAGAAACAGACGAAACCTTAATTGAGGTAGATGAACTGGCAGATGACGACAGTGATACATATCCAGGCGATGATTCTGATAAAGATACCACAAGTGGTGACACTAGCACCACTCGTGGTATCTTAAAAGTGGTGGTGGGTGGTGGTGTGAATGTCGGTGACGAGGATGCTCAAGAATGAATTAATTACCTTTTTCAAAACAAAATTATTTCGAAATTAAAATACACCCGCCATATTGACATCAAGATGGCGGGTGTTCTATAATATGTTATTACTTGACAATCACTCATAAAATGTATATAGGGGTAAACCAGATAGTAATTGCCCACAGGCAGTGATTGCCCGTTTTTAGAAAAAAAATCTGAATCAAAGGATGTGTTCTCACTTGTTTCGAATATAATTTACTAGGTTACTCTATGGTCAATTTTAAAAACGACAAGTGGCAACACCGAAGAAAAAAACAGTAATGCCGCGGATTTTTTCAAGACGGGTGAACGTGTTACTCAAACAGGTAGGTAAGCATTTTAGCAATTTTCTTAAGGAATTACTTGCTTAGAAATTGTTATTTTTTTGCATTTTATTTGATACTAGCGACCCGCCCTCGCTTCGCTTCGGGTATATCTCTATCTCTATATAATATATAGCTGTGCCCGCGACTTCGTTCGCATGGACTACAGGATTTTGATTTTTTTTTAACTTAAAAGTAGTCTTAGTTACTCCATAACATCAGCTACCTGCCAATAAAGGTCCCGTCAAAATCTTTTCAGCCATTCAAGAAGTTAGTCAACCGGAAGAAACATTAAAAACAAAATTATTTTGGTATTTATCACCATAATCTGTCTTTTATCGTGTAATAAATAAGTATATTACACAATTACACAACAATGTGATGTTGTGTTATATACTTATTTATCATAGCGACCCGCCCTCGCTTCGCTTCGGGGATATTCTCTATCTCTATGTAATATATTATTTTAACCCCGTAAGAGAAATCTATTTTTTTTTATCTAAAAAAAGCCTATGACACACAGGGATAGTGTAGCTTTCCAACAGTGAAAGATTTTTTCAAATCGGTGCAGTAGTTTCGGAGCCTATTCGAAACAAACAAACAAACAAAAAATCAAACCTTTCCTCTTTATAATATTATTATTATATTATATTACATATTACATTGACTCCCCCGTACCCCAGTGACGCTTACATGGAGCCTACATCGCATGCTGGCTAGCTGAGCGCGGTGGCGGCAACCACGCGACTTTTTTCTAATACTTGCATTTTTAAACTCGTGATATCTTCCGAATTAAATGACTGTTATAAAAAGGTATTGAAGCCGTCTTGAATATAAAGTAATTTATTTTGATAAGGATTAATACCAAGGTGCAAATAAAGAGCCCTTTCAAGCGGCGGCATATAAATTAAATTTTTAGAATAAAAAACCGCTTGCTGTGACATAACTATAATATTTAAACATAAAATATGCTGTCGCGACACTTTTTGTAGATAATGATGAGTTCTGCAAAGTCTTAGTAAATGGTTTTGTTCTATCTTCAATAGTTTTCGCAGCGTAGGCGACGTAAGGAATTTTTCAGGTCTATTTTTAACACCTTGGGTTACATTATTAGAGTTTTAGTAAGGATCCCTAATTTTAAAAAAAATATAATATAGCCTATGTTACTTCTGAATAATGCAGCTTTCTAATGGTTTTAAAATTATTGCAATCGGTCCAGTAGTTTTTGAGTTTATTCATTACAAACATACAAAAATACAAAAATACAAATCTTTCCTCTTTATAATATTAGTATAGATTTCATTATTGGTGTATGGTTATGACGAAATCATTCGTGGTATGTTATGTTTTCAATAAATTTTTGAAATCAGATTAGGTTCAACGGTTTTTTAACGGTGGGCAATCGCTGTACGTATTTCAGCATATTTTTAGTTATTGCCCAACATAATTTTAGTGATTGCCATGGTTAATATCCATAGTTATTGCCCAGGGCAATCATTAGTGGTAATTTTTTTGATTGGATAATAAAATCGGCTAGAAAGGATTTCCTCGAAATAAAAAAGACATTTTAGACATTCCGTGCAAAAGATGTTGAAGGAAAACCCGCGCCCTAATTAGTTTTTAAAGAAAAATACTGACAATACAAATATAAAAAAAAGTTAGTGAGACTGTTAAATCTAAGGAAATAAATACGAGTTTAGAGGATAACCGCCCCTTGGTGAGAGTTACTGATTTTCGCACCATGAAAGGCAGCGACTCTCTACCAGTGCAACCAGTCTCCCCAGGGCAGCTTGTGGCGGGCTTGAGTGTCGACCAGGCCCCTCTCTCCGCTTGCCTAAGCTGGCCGGTAGGAGTGGACCCCACGGGGGCCGCAGGACTCTCACCTCTGCCTTGCCTTAGCCGGCCGGCCAGAGTGGGCCGCTCACAATAACGTTGCCCCCCGTCGCTCCTGCCTCGTGTGGGTGTGCGACCAATGACAGTGAGTGGCAAGTCACCACCTGCCCATTTATTTCGTGTTTTTAAACATAGATCGGGGCAGGTGCCGTAGTTCTTCCCATAGTCCCAGTTTCCCAACCCAACTAGCACCTCAACCCAATAGCCCAGATTATTTGTTCTTCCACTCCATTCCATAGTCCTGCACTGACCGGGGGTTGTCCTTGGCTGCATTTTATAGTGTATACAGGGATAATCGTCGGCTGGTGCCACATAACATGGATATGACTGATAATAATAATTTTTATTTCAGGCAGGCCCATAAAATATTATTAACAATTTGCTTATGATACTAGTGTTAGTAGGTAATACATTTAACTAAGTTTAAATTATAGCCTTTGTACGACATGTTCCATCTGTCAATAAAAACCCTCAGGATACTGATGATGCTGCCGCGCAAGCGAGCCATCGCTGACGCGCACCGCTTCCGAATTATTGCAGCTAAGCTGTCCACCCGCATCTGCGCGAACATGCCGAACGCTCTGCAATGCCACGGCAACCTCAACAGTACCCTCAGTGCATTATTGTACTGGACTCGCAGATCGCTAATTGCCCGCTGGGTATAACCCACCCATAGGACAGCCAACGATCTACGTTCCCGCTCTATATCATATTGTCCTTCCTGTCCTCGGTGACCCAGTGACCAAGATATTTAAAGCTTTGAACACGTTTGAGAGATATTTCACAGAGTTGTATTTCTAGAATATGTGAGTAATTCATAGACTTTGATTTAAAAAGAAGCCATTCACTTTTTCTAGTATTATACTTAAGTCCATGGGCCACCGCATAGGATTCACAAATAGATAGGAGCCTTCCTAGTCCGCTGACAGATGGACTCAACAGCACCATGTCATCAGCATAACCGATGTTATTCATGCAAATACCATCAACTGAGCATCCAACATTGGCACTATTGAGTTTACCTATCAGCTGATTAACATACAGGTTGAAGAGCCGTGGAGAACTTAGCCCCCCCTGCCTCACACCGCACCCACACCCACCAACCCATACGCATCAGAATAACAACCTGACCATCTGACCTGATTTCTTTGGTTACCAGACCAATAACTAAATATTGCAACTATCTCCTTTGGTACCGTAATCAGACAACATAGTTTATCCCACAATAAGTCATAATTAACTAGGTCAAATGCTCTGGACTAGTCCAAAAAACAAGCGAGCGTGGGTGTCTTCCTGGCCGTGTAGTATTGGACAACCTGCTTTAGACCAAATATAGCACTGTCAGTAGATAGGCCAGGCCTGAAACCATATTGATTGTCATGTGAGTCTATGTGATTTGATAATATACCATCCAGCAGACTGTCCAACACCTTAGATATGATGGTGACCAAAGAGTCCGAGGCGTCACCTGTTTTATTTTTGATCACTGGCACAACAACGGTTCTAGTAAGTTCTTCCGGTAGATAACTATGACTAACACATAAACTAAAAAACATAGCCAATACACGTGGCATGCGAACACCCGCATACCTCAGATGTTCAACGCTCAGGCCGTTGTGCCCAGGAGACTTTCCCCTCATCATCTTCTGAATCATTTTATTGACATCCTTGACCGTGAAACTCTTGGGGGGATGCTCGGTCTCGGCGGCCAGAGCGTCATTCAACCTGGGTACTACCAATGAGAGTAGTTTCACTTTAAAGCTATTCATAAACTTGTTTGTTATTTCAGTGAGTTCGCTGACTTGATAATAGCCAACAACTGATTGAACTTTTTGAGCAACAACTGATTGAACCTTTCAGGCAACAACTCGAATCGACTCCAAGGAAGATAGAAAATGAAATAGGCATAATTCTATTTCTATTTCTATTTCTAAAAAGTAAAGAAATATCGGCAAATAAAAAGAAAACTATTTTTAGTAATCTTTTAATACAACCTTCTTGTAGTAACATTCTGCCAAAGCCTACTTGTAGAGTTTGTCATTTCAATGTGATAAAAATATGCAATGCCTGTTCAAAAATCTTTTATGTGCGTTGCATCCCACCAAAACTATAAGGAACATATACCAGACTACTCCGATTTACATTATTCTTGTGTCATCGTTGTTTTGAAGTAGATGATTCTAATTGTGACAATTCTGACTCATCAACATAAGCAAAATAAATGTTTGATACGGTTAATAAAGCCAAACGCAATTTAACCTTTTTTTTTTGATTATTTTATTTAAGTTTAAAGTCTGATTTATCATTTTAAGGTACTGGGCAATTACTGTGCTGTGATGTGGGCAATAAGTGTACGCAATGGGCAATAACTGTACATTTTTAACCGACTTCAAAAAAGGAGGAGGTTCTCAATTCGTCTGTATGTATAATATTTTTTTTTTTTTTTTTTTTTTTTTTATGTATGTTCACCGATAATTTCGTCAAATATTGACGGGTTTTAAAAATTTTTTTTTGGTTGGATAGTGTTCACTTCCGAGGTGGCCCCATTTTCCCCAGGCCCGGGACTGATGATGGGATCCAGGAGAAATCGAGGGCAACCTTCAAATTTTATAGGGACATGTACCGCGTTTTGCATATTATCTGAATTCATATTGGCATTTGCTTCTGGCTATCATAATCTTATGATGCTGAGCTGATGATGGAAGGTCAACTCCTTAATAGTTATGAGTAAAAGAATAATTATTTCAATACTGTATACATATTAACACTACTAGTTATAATATCAGTAGCATTACAGGAGAGCTAAACTGTTAGGTTGACCAGTCTAGGATCTGATGATGGGATCCAGGAGAAATCGAGGGCAACCCTCAAATTTTATAGGCACATGTACCGCGTTTTACATATTTTCTGAAGTTATATTGGCATTTGCTTCTGGCAATCATAATGTTATGATGCTGAGCTGATGATGGAAGGTCAACTCCTTAATAGTTGGGAGTAAAGGAATAATTCTTTCAAATCTGTGTACATATTGATACTACTAGTTATAATATCAGTAGAATTATAGGTGAGGTGAAGTAATAGGGTGTGAAATAATGTAACGCTAAAAAGGATGCAAAAAAATTGTAAACAAAAAAAAACCGCCTTCAAAAACCCGACTCACTGAAAATTGCAAAATAATATAATACGAACATTAATCTGGGTATGAATTTGATTGTTGTTGAAGGCGGTGCCAATAAAATTTTTGAGGAAAACTGCATGAAATATAAACGGCACCGCCTTCAACAACATATCAAATTCATACCCAGATTAATGTTCGTATTATATTATTTTGTAATTTTTAGTGAGTCGGGTTTTTGAAGGCGGTTTTTTTTGTTTACAATTTTTTAGATAATTTTATATTCGTTTAATTATTTTCTAAGCCATGTAAGTTTTGACTAAAAACCGTTAACACTTTGATGGAGATTGTATTTAGATATAAGAAAAAAATAATAAATGGTTAAAAGTTATAATATGTAGTTTTTTTATTGTTGGAAGCCAAAGTGTTTGAAGTCCTTAAATGGGCAATAGCTTGAAAAAAAACAAACGTGCAAACGTTGCAAAGTTTCTTAGAAATACTTAATTTCATACTTGTTTACTACTTGTTTACTTAATTTCATATGTCCGTATATCCAGCAGGACCCTTCGCCTGATTCTAATAGGAACCAAACTTTCACTTCCGTAATAAATAGTACCTTCCGAATTGTGTAAGTAAACAATTAGTACCTTAACAGTTAAACCAAAAAATTGAACTTATTTCCAGCAGGACCCTCGGTGGTTTGAAGGTCTGCAGACCTGTAGTGTATGTCACTGTATAGCGATGAATTAGTACCTTTAGATTATCTTTGTTTTTGTTCAAAAAAGTGATCAGTTTATTAGAAATATACCGACAAACATTAATATTTTGCCAGCAGGACCCTATTTTGTTTTGAGCCTTTCAGACCAGACAATCATATTTCCTAGTAGCATTCTATTAGTACCTTCAAAAAACATATCGCTTAATTCAAAGAATGAGCAATTATAAGTAAATAATCAGGTGAAATATTTTAAAAAGCAACATTACTCCTATACCCAAAGACGACTTTACGTATAGTCTGATTTGTAATTCAAGATCAAAAAAACTACTACAAGGTTGCCATTGCAATAAATATTTTCACAATAGTAAATTCAGTTTTTTGCAAAAAACAACCATATATAACAAATTTGTTGGTAATAATAATCCTATGATTTTCAACAGTAATTCCAGTTATTTATTTTCCATAAATGCAAGACGACTTAATAAAAACTTAAACATCGGTAATTTTTGGTAAGTAACATGGTATTGTACTTGTAACACTTCAGGGATTCATAACATTTGGTGCAATAAATTACAAGCTAAGTTAAGAACATACTCGGACGAAAAATAGTGTGTAACTGTTCCGAGTTGAATGTTTTTGCTCCGTGGTGATTTTGTTTTGTTTTAAGTTTATGTTTTGTTTTAAGTTTTTGTAGTTTAAATCCGTAACAAAGAAAATATTTTTTTATTCTCCCGACTCCTCCAGTATTGCTCAAAATTATGTCTTCTTAAAATTTGTTGGACATGAGTTATTAATAAGTTTTTCACTAGAAGTTATAATACGTAAGTAATAGTCAGGCTCAATACAATTTTGAGAACGTATAATTTATATCTAATTAATGCATTTAATTATTATTTATTTATTAATACACACGACAGATTACAATCAATATAAAAATATACATTAATGATACAGGCAATTTTGATCTAGATCATAATCCAGATGTATGTGTAAAAATGCGTCCTGAAATTAAAAATGCAGGCAAAAGTTACTATTCTACGCAGACGAAGCTGCGGGCACAGCTAGTTGTACATAAGAATTAATACTAAGTAATTTTAACAATTCAAAAAACAACAACACTTAGCATATATGCCGGCCAGTCCCAGAGCTGGGTCCGACGGGAGCGGGATGGAGGACACTAGTCACTATTTTCATATATTGCTTAAATTCTGCTCCAAAGACATCAATTTCGGGATGATTTTTTGCTGTTTCGTTATATTGACGAGCCATTCTAACTAGGGGACTATAAAACGAAGTGTTGTTTTTAAAGGTAAGGAGAGCAAGGACATTCGTTTTATTTCGACGGTCCCTACGTATAATCACGTAAGTGGCACTTGAGGGATTTGCATGTTTTTATTGCAAAACCTCGAAATCAACATAGACTTTCATTTAGTTAACACAGAATGTCGAAAATGTGCCTAAAACATCCTTATATCGATGCACGACAAATTACTTAACTACACTACCACCAACGTAAAAATACTTAAATGGTAGTTAGGGTGTATTACTTCGGAACATCGCCGCTATACCCGCCCCCGCTGCCCCCGCAACTGCCAGTTAAGCGCTTTTGCGCCCGAGACGGCCTAGGCTTATATTTTTCTGCCTTAAGATTGTTTTTAAACGATATTTCGGAAAATTGCTTGTATTTTTATGAAATCAAACAAACTTTGAACATTCCAAAGCCTTTATCACGATGTGGTAGTTACGTTATTTTACGTAGGAAATTTAAAAATCATTATGACTTATGTGGTAGTTGTGTAGTTTTACACCGGAGAGCCAAAATCGATGTTTATACTATCTACCAGATGGAATGTTTTTCGATGGAAAGTATTATTTTAGTCTTGCTAGTAATTACCAATTACGTTATTTTACGTCGGAAACAGATTTAGTGACTGGGTGTGATTAAAGTGTTTGGGGTATATATTTTGTTTAATAAATTGCTGTGCTCAGCAAAAACATATTAATTGTTTAATAACCATTAATTTTGATACTTATAGCTTTACTTGACCCGGTTGTTTTATAATGAATTTTATTTTCAGACATTGAAGATGATTTAACCGACTGTGAGGCCATATTTTGTGTAGGAAAACTAATTTCGCAAATTGATTAAGGCTTCAAAAGCTTTCTAATCTGGGATAATTATAGTTAAGACCACTACCACAATCATGAAAATTCTTCATTTAACAGCGCAACTGAATCAAATATTTAGTTGCATTAGGTAACAGTTCGATTGTGGTGATCTATATAACTGCATACGTCATCTGCGACAGACCTCAGATTAAATTACTCGACCCTCCTCCGGGCAACTTCAAAAAGGAGACAACCCAAGCACTGTAAAAGTTTTCTATTCTATTCTATTCTATTCACTGTTATTCTCAACTAGGTCCTGATGACATCACGTCAAGATTGTTAGTAGACGTAGCCAATTTTATCGTACTACATTCAATAAAATTAATATTAACCAAAAACAAGAGTAAACGAGTTTCTGGAGTGTAGACCGCGTCTCGGCATATACAGTGTGGGACGCCCTCAGGTCAGGTAAGGTGACGATTTGCCCAGAACGGCTGGTGGGAGTTGGATACGAGTGGCCGAGAATAGGCGGGAGAGGCGAGCATTTGGGGAAGCTTGTGGTTAACAGAAGACTAAATTATAGGCTGATGACGACTATGAACCCCACACCCTTCTAACTCCTTCAGTCAATGCTGTAAGCTAAAGACGTCTACGTCTTAAGTAGGCGGTGCCGATGTTACGGTAGGAGAGAGTTAGGCCAATAAGAGTCCTACATATTAATAATGTGCTGAACATACAGAGAGACATTTAGAGGACAGAGACATATTTGCATCCAAATGTCTGTCCCAGGCATTCTGACAATGCCTTCTGAAAAAGCAAGATTAAGCAGATTTTTAAAAATTGCGTCAAAATAGCATTTTTTCAAGAAAAGGCTTCTTATCGAATTCAATTTGTACATATTTTGGAACATAATTGGACAATTTCACTCCTCACAACCTTAGAAGAAGTTCATTAGAGTGATAATGGCACGTAGTTCATCTAATCGAAATTTTATTCGACAACAGCGGCTGGGAGGAAAATGGCTTTGAAATAATTGGTTTTGGACTCTGTGTTTGCTGATCTCAATGGTGGTCATCCAACTGCACACAATGTCCTAACATTTATTGTAATACACAGTTCTATTTTCTATTCTCGGTTAATCAGCATTCAAATACCACCCTTATAGACCAGACCATACCATAGACCACCGCCTTATCATGTTTTTTCCAATGCATGCTCGGCTCGTGTCTCAGCCAACTCCCTGACTCCAGGCCGAGAAATTATTAACACAAAAACGCTCAAGATTTCTCAAAATTTGGCCTAATCCGATACCAGGACCCGATAACTCTCGGTCCTTACTCGGCGCTTGCTACTAATACACCAACGTGGCAGTCGAGGAGGTACTGTCTCAACTTTTGGTTAACTTATTTATTCTTAAGAACAAAATTGGCAAGATAGCATATTCTAATATGCTTCTTAAATCATCTAGACTTAACTTTTATATTTTAAATATATTTTTGCTATTAAGGCGTTTTTTATTATTTCTATACACCGTGAATTTTAGTGGTTATTGTCCCGTAGAAGAACGATTTGACTTTAGTAGTACCTACTATCGAATCATGTGAGTTATTTCTTGATAAGTTTATTTTTAAATTTTCTAAAAATATTTTTTTATTTCAGAAGCGTGAGAAGATTTCGTACTTTTAAGTTGTGTGACGTAATCAGGTACTGATTGCCGCTTGAAAATTATGATTAAAGCTAAAAAAGATCTACCCCCTAAGTAATAAAGCGTTTCGAGCATGATTTCGAGTTTCGTTAAACCGGTATTTAATTTTTTTAATTTAAAAATAAAAAATTAAGATAAGAAAAAAATAAAAAATACTGCACAAACATATTTTACTACTACTAAGATAGAATAAGTTTACTGCGGCAAAACAACCACTAAAATTTCACGGTGTGTATAGATACAAAACCCAGAATCCCGTATGTGTATATTATATTCGGCGTAAAATTACCTATTAGGCAGTTAAGGTTTTGGTCGATGTCTAAAATCCCCTGTAAACAGTAGGAAGTACCAGTTACGTCGTTTGTAGTGTGAGTAATTCCAACGTAAAAGTCGGTAAGTGATAAATAGTATATAAATAATAATCCTATTAAACTTATTTTTTAGCTTTTTGCGCAAAAGAGCTCTTATTTATTCAGTGTTCCAAATTTCATAGCTGTAGGAATAATAGAACACGAGTAACACATTTTTGAAACTTCAGAGCGCTCTTGTGTAAAATTTAGGTTTTGTAGATACGGTATTATACGTTGGCACCGTCGAATTTTAATCTACGAGCGCTGTGACTTGTGTTTAAACATATTTGAGAAAGCAAATGTGAGGTATCTAAAATTGTGTGAAGTATTTTATAAAAATAGATAAAATCGAAGTATTTTCTACGTATCTCTAATTTCTGTACATAAAATTTGGACAATCTAGTATCGTAGTCGATAAGCGAACGTCCCGACTGCAAGCGATAACATAACATTCGCAAACATTTTTTCTGCACTCTCTCTATCTCGTCAATGTGAGCCTTGTAGTATGGTGACCAAATAGGGCTGGCGTACTCCAAGACACTTCTAACTAGTGTATAGTAAAGATAAATCAGACTATGGGGCCTTTTAAAACCTTTTGTTGATCTAAAAATGAAACCTAGGAGTTGATTAGCTTTTTGTGGTAATATGCTGATAATGTGGTCGAAAAGATAACTTCCTATCGAATAAAACTCCTAAATCCTTTGCAACATTGGATCTTGAAAGGACCCGATTATTAATCGAGTAGTCATAGACGATTTCATGCTTTTTGTTGGTGAATGTTATAATAAAGCATTTGCTAATATTGAGGTACATATGGTTAAGTTGGCACCAGTCGTTTACAGTAGTAAGATCTTTTTGCAAGAGTCTGCAGTCGTTCTCGGAAGTGATTGTTTTGAATATTTTTAAATCGTCTGCGTATAACAGACACTCGCAAGAAAGACGCTCAACCAGGTCATTTATGAAAACAATGAAAAAAAGTGGACCTAGGTGCGACACTTGTGGCACTCCAGAAGTAACATGTATTAAAGACGAGGTGAACCCCTTCAGCACCACCATTTGACTCCTATTATTGAGATAAGAAGTTATCCACCGAAACAAGCTTCCATGGATACCGTAAGCTCCAAGTTTGTCACAAAGTAATCTATGATTAACTTTGTCAAAGGCTTTTGAGAAATCGGTATATATAGAGTCCACCTGGCCACCAGCGGAAAAGCTACTACAAAGATAGTTTTTGTAATCTACTACAAAGATAGTTTTTGTAATCAATAAAAACCGTAACAAGACATTCAATCAAAACACGTAGATCTGTTTGCTGATTGTAAACATCAATCCGGCGACGAAATAACTACCTATTACTTGAAATTTCCGATCAGATTGGCTTAATTCGAAGAGACACCCTACGTGGCTGTTATCAGACTCTATCTACTTGGTTAAAATTATTAAACGAATAAGAAATCTTCTTCGAACCAATGATTACTGACTCATAGCTACATGTATATCATAACTTACGTCTCTTTATGGGTAATGTTAAACAATTTCTTTCAATCTTTAAGTTCAAAATTCAAATAATTCATACATTCACACACTTACAGATTTCATTGCTACGTTAAATAGACACAATCATTTACCTAAGTATTCTAAGTATACCTACGAGAACAGTCACTTTCAAAACACTGCTAAGGACTAAGTATTCGTTATACCGCTAAGGTCTTTCAGTTGCGAAACCCGAATGTTTATTGGTCGTTCATGCACGGCAAATACGAGCGTACAGCGAAAGGTTATCTTGTAGGTATATTCTTCTAAACTGCAATGTATAAAAACTGTAACATCGTATGTCAGTTAGGAAAAAAAAGGTTCAATCTTGAACTTTACACTTTATGTACACGGGAGAGGACCTTAGTTTTCAGGTAACTTTTAATATAATTTTAATGTTGAGATCCTTTCCAAACTTCGAATGAGTTCATACAAAATAAAAAATAAAAATGCATTTATTCTTTCACACGCAAGTTTACAGTTTTACACATAACTTAAAAATTTAAATGGTAAGTATTATTTAATGTAACAATGTTGTCAGACTAACTCAATGCGTGTGAAACTGGAGCCTAAACTAGGGAGACCATGTATTTCAGGACTCCAAAAATCATGGGACGGACTAATCAATTACAAATACAAAGTGATTGACCTATAATAAAATCTGCTTTAGATGCGAGCACTAGGTAAATGCTTATTTATTTATATTTTACGAAATGTCCAAGCAAATCCACAACAGTAAAGTACAAATAATTATTTCATAAATCAATAAATTAAGCAATCGTTTTATTAAACTGATAAAGTGCAGGTGTTATAAAGTTTCCTGAACAACGTTCACCCCGAAGGGCCCAAGGATAAAAGCCTTGCATAATCCAGCACCCTTCTAAATCTTTATCTAACTAATCTATAATAAATCCTGTCACTTCAGGGAAACTATGACAAATTAAATGATACCTCTGTCTTTTTTTGCCTCGACTTTTTCTTTATGCTAATCTAACAAGATTACCTCACTCCACCTGATGGTAAGCGATAGTAAGATCCAAATATGAGGTCGACACAAGCACAATAGACCATATTGAGCTGTCGCACTCACCCTGAAAGCCCGCTTAAAGAGGAGAGCACTACTGCGGCAATAAAGAGACAAGGCGTGGCGTCTCGCAATGGTATTGAGCTGTGCGGGTCGGAGTTGGCCAGTCCACCAGACGGAAGGGCTCCCGTTTCTACGGGTCTCTTTGGCCGGCGGGCTGACCCGCTCCGCCCGCACAATACCGCCGCTAAGACTCCACTGGTCCGGAGCTTGCCGCAACAACATCTACTACATGTGTGGTAGAATTATGCGAAGAATTTCATGATAAATGGTTGTTATAGTCAATAGATCCACTCAATACTTTATTGCTGAAGATACCAAGCAACCCAAGAAGACAAACTTACTTTAATCAAACTCATTTATTTTCAGCATAAAGTTAATAACGGTCAAAGTCACTACTTTAACAAAACATAATAAGGCATCCGACCGATTTCGACACCGGCGGCCGATCGCAATGGAGATCAGCCAACTGCGCAGGACATATTATGGTGCACAAGTGTACGCGCAAACACAAGGGCACCCTCTGTTCCCTTACTCTCATAGTTTGGTGAGACGGCAATCCGACACGACTGATGAGAGATCGGGCGCAGGGCAAGACCACCGGCTTAACGTTTTCCGAGGCACGGGCGTGCCACCGCCAACTTTCTGACTCCGGGCTAAGTAATTTCTTAACAGAAAAACTAACACAATTTTGCCCGACCGCAGATTCGAATCGGGGACCTCTCGGTCAAACAAAACAACTAGACTGTTAAATGTAGAGGAATCAGAAAAAGTGCTTTCCTATATCCTATACGACACTAGCCTTAAATGCAGATGTCACTGGACGGATTGGGCTAAAATTTTGCATACAGGAAGACGTTATGATGTACTTAGGCGTCCACTAGTTTATAACACTACTTACTTACTACTACACCGGTAGCTAGTATTGTTCAATATAATACAGATAATTAGAAAAATGTCCTTCGAAATTCCTATCTTTAATTACCCATTATAACTTTATTCAATTGCTCAATTTAGTGTTGCAACGCGTGGTCACCACGTGTGCTTATCAATAGTATGAATGAACGGAATCCACGTACTGCATGAATGAGACTAAAACATCAATAATAGTAAATAATATTATTGTTGTGCAAACGCGTAACCGTTGCGTTATTTTACGCGTAATGGCCTAATTTTGTTGGAAATTTCTCGTCTGCATCCAAGGCCAGTGCAGTACAAACGATATTTTTATAAGATCACCAAAGAACACTTCAAATGAAGGAAATGTCTGCTAAAATTTAGTATAAGTCTTTAATGTAGCATTTAACTACTTTTATGACTTTCTAACTGGGATAAAAGGATTGATTTGCGCAAATGTGGGCATTTGTGGCAAAACTAAAAGTTCTTATTTCTATCGCTATCTAGATTATCGCCATGAAGAGCTCATATTCTATTATGAGAAACGAACACGAAAATGATAAATCTCGTAATTCCAATTTATTCGAATTTAATTAAAGTTATCGATTGTTGAGAGTAATATCTAAATAAATTAATAAATTTTACACAAGTCCTAAATATTACGTACACTACAGTCACTTTTCTTAACACCTACAACGTTGCTGACAACAAAAATAGAACTAAATCGACAGCCACATAAAATTGTAGGTAAAGGATCTTTTTATCAGCTCTAGGTAAACCAAGACTATTTCAAAACGCTACCAATTAGAAGAACACGTGGCGTTTATCTTTCCCCACTAATATAATAACAATTACGTGCTTATAGAAGAGATGATAATGGGTATGGAAGCACAGGTGACGAATCAGGCCTCCCAGCGAACTGTATATAAGAGCGACTAGGGCTCAGCCACGGAATTTATTCAACCAACCATGGGTTGGTACAAAGGGCTATTGGTTCTCTGCGTGTGCTATTTACAGGTAATATTTGGTACTCTATTTCGTCTCATAATTTTTTTATCCATAATTTTACATCTCGTAATGTTTTGTGACATAATCATCATTTGTCGGAATGATAAGTAGCCCTAACTAAATTTCTCATAATATCACTTGCACTAAAATCGAAATACTAAAATAAATAAATATCACAATCTATAAAGTTTAAAAGACATAAAGACTTTTCTTTAACCGTTACAAGTCCGAAAGTACAAATTCTATAAATATAAAAAATAATATTTATTTTCCTTTTTTTTATCAAAATCCCTGTATGTCAATCGAAGTAATACAAGCAAATATGATGCAAAAAATAAGATCAAGACGATGACGAAGTTTGAAAAGAATAAAATGTATAAAATTGATTTTAGACGCGATAAACCACGTGATTTACATCCATACCATACATTTTATTCCTTTCGATATTTGTTTTGATATTGTTATTTCGTCTAAGCCCCCCGTTTACATACTAACTAAAGTTGTTTACGTCTACAACATCAGAGCACATTTTAAAAGTAAATATTTGCTTTAAATAAGTAATAAATTAAAAAATATATCAATACAACATGAAATGTTATTATCGATATTACTTCAAAAATAACTTTAGTTACGCTATTGATACCATCGTCACGTATTAACATACAACTTAAAGATACAATTTCTCACATTCTTTCATTCGTTCATAATCAACTGTAATATATTATGTAATGAAATGAACTTAAAACTTAAAACATTTTCTATTTAAATGCAATTTTTATCTTATTTTTTTCAGTTCCAATGTTACCAATCGCGGGTCCTCGGAAAGAGAGACATCCTCACACCAGTAGCAGTTCCTTTGGATACAGATCTGACAAACATCGAACATGGTACAAGACACCGAAGGCAATCATCTTACTATCTTCCATGGATCCCTCCTAGATCAAAAATACAAATAGATATACCTATATATGGTATTAAGGAAATCGTTTTGGATTTCTCTAAGTCACCAAAGAGACCTGCTACTTCAAATAAAACACCTGGCGAAGAAGTCAAAACGGTTGTAGATGAAACTTCAGTTACAGAAAAAGATACTGTATCACCTGATGGTGAAGAAACTACCGAAATTACAGAAACAGACGAAACATTAACTGAGGTAGATGAACTGGCAGATGACGACTGTGATACATATCCAGGCGATGATTCTGATAAAGATACCACAAGTGGTGACGTTAGCGGCACTGGTGAGAATGTGACAGTCGAAACTGACTCTATAGTTTATGAACAAACCGATGACGGGGATTTTGAAACAACGAAAATAGTAGAGTCATTTGCGGAAGCGTCGACAGATAGTGGAACTGTTAGTGCCAGCACTGATGCTACTTCTATTGACTCCAGTGACGATAATGATTGTGACGTGTGCGAGTCTGGATCAACTAAGGATACAGATAACACTGATGATGATAAAGCTAGTGACAATGCTAGCGGCACTGGTGAGGACGTGACAGTTGAAACTGAGTCTATCGTTTATGAACAAACAGATGACGGGGATTCTGAAACTACGGAAATAGTAGAGTCATTTGCGGAAGCGTCGACAGATAGTGGAACTGTTAGTGCCAGCACTGATGCTACTTCTATTGACTCCAGTGACGATAATGATTGTGACGTGTGCGAGTCTGGATCAACTAAGGATACAGATAACACTGATGATGATAAAGCTAGTGACAATGCTAGCGGCACTGGTGAGGACGTGACAGTTGAAACTGAGTCTATCGTTTATGAACAAACAGATGACGGGGATTCTGAAACTACGGAAATAGTAGAGTCATTTGCGGAAGCGTCGACAGATAGTGGAACTGTTAGTGCCAGCACTGATGCTACTTCTATTGACTCCAGTGACGATAATGATTGTGACGTGTGCGAGTCAGGATCAACTAAGGATACAGATAACACTGATGATGATAAAGCTAGTGACGATGCTAGCGGCACTGGTGAGGACGTAACAGTTGAAACTGAGTCTATCGTTTATAAACAAACAGATGACGGGGATTCAGAAACTACGGAAATAGAAGAGACGTTTACGGAAGCATCAACAGATGATGGATCAGTTAGTTCCAGCTCTGATGTAGCATCTACTGACACAGGTAGAGATGATGAATGTAATGACTGCGGGTCAGGATCAGATAACACGGATGAAGATAAAGCGGGTGCTACAGTCACCGGTGAGGACGCAACGGTCATAACCGAATCTATAAATTACAAAGAGACAGATGACGATGGTAAAAAGACAGAAGAGTTAAAGGAATCATATGCGGAAGCTTCGACTAAAAACGGGACTGTGAGCGCATCGACAGATGCCGGTTCTGACGAGTGTGAGTCATCAGAAGATGGAGATAATACAGATGTAGACACAGCTGGTTCCAAGGCTACTGCTACTGGTGAAGGTGCCACTACTGAATCAGGGTCTTTAGTCATGAAAGAGTCAGATGGTAAAAAAGAAACATCTGCTTCGGAAGCAAAGGGTTCATCAGATGATGGCACCGCTAGTTCTTCAACTGACGCTTCTACCACTGATAAAGATGACGATTGCGACGAATGTTCAGGATCAGTAGGTATAGCTAGTGGAAACGCCAGTGCCAGTGGTGACAACGCCGAAGGACAAACAGAATCAACCGTGGAGTCCGTTCCGAACGAAGCGTCTAATACTGATTAAAATAGCAGGCTGGCAATTACCTTTATATGTAGACTGCCGCATACCAGGTGTTAAATTTGTTCTGCTAGACTAATGACTTCATGTAAATATTAAAGCATTGTTGAATTTTACAATTAAAACATTATCCAATATATACCAGTCTTTACTTGTATAGGTAACGATAACCATATATGACAATATGTTTCGATTACATACAATTTGATATCCTGCGCATGGCAGTAAATTTTCTATTTCTTCGGTACAATATTATCAAGGTCATCTTGATCCAAAACAGTTTATTTCCCTTAAAAGTATAAATAAAGCTACACTGCCCCGTCTGTCGTCGGTTTGTGCCGAATGTTGCGTAGGAACCAAGAAAACCTCAGTCCAACCCCGGTTAGGGGCCAAATTAATGTGAGATTTTTGTTTATAAATTTTAGCCCAGATTTAAGGTGCATTCCCATAAATAGCACCTATATTACACCTAATGACTGCATTACCCTACGGCATGAAACTAATGAAAAGGATTTCTCTCGTGCGGGCCCTGTGTCATGCGCTTGAAATAATCATCCGCACCTTGCTTGCGGGCGCAAACGAACGAAAATGAGCCTTTAGGAAGTTGGCGGATGCACGCTTGTACCACGGAACAGAAAGTGGTCATGTTGCGCACATACATTCGCACTGATACACACTTAGTTTGCAATAAAAAATTTTGACTTTGACTTTGACTGATATGTCTTGCTACAATATATTTTACTTATATGTTATTTCAAAGATACCTTAATCAGCTTCGGGCGCAGCTTCTCGACGGAGTTCATGATGCATTTGTCCACGTTGGGGTCATTTCGCTGACACACTTTAATGTATGAAGCTGGAACAAAAAAATTAAAGTTAGGTAAAGACTTAAACAATGTTTTTTTTGGACATCTACCAGAGGCCGTAAATAATTAATATCAAAGACAAACTCTCATATGTATAACAAACGGTAATTTTGTTTGAGAGTCCCCCTTAAATAATTTTAATTATTGATTTTAATTTGTATTTAATTAAATTTGTAAAAATTATTATATTTTATGAAATACAGCCTTTTGAAAACAATAGGGGTTACAGCCCAACCACTACAAAGATCAATTGACGGTTCATTTTACACTATCTTTGTGCGAAATACATTCTGCGTTTTGTGCAGTAACGAAATAGGTCAACTGTCATCACGGCCGATTACAACTAAATCTTACCTTCGCGATACTACAACTGTATAGTGATCGCGATAATACAAACAGCTAGCGAATGTGGTAACGCATAGCATGCAACCGAGAATGTCCGAAACGCATGCGCGCCGTGACGTTGCGTCAGCGACCCGATGTTGCGAGGAAACACACACTGACCAAATGTCACTTGGCAAAAACAAACAGGGTGACGTAAATAAAACCGAAAAAACATAAGTTACTGCCTCATTGGTCCTTTGGTAGCGAGCGCAGTGTAAATACCGAGTGGTCCAATCAATCTTAAGCCGTGCCAAATTACTGTCATCGTCCGCCCATTACTGGGTCCACTGTTGGACGTAGTTCTTCCCATATGCTCGCCTCTCCCGCCTATCCTCGGCCACTCGCAGCCAACTCCTACCAGTCATCCTGCGCAGATCGGTACTCTACCGTCAAGGCGTCCCACAAAACGTTTGCCGAGAAAAGTAGTAGAGTAAGTGTAAAGAATTTTCTATGTTCGGTGTCCGTGTTGTTGGTAGTATTTAGCTTCCGTGCCTCAACACGTGTGGGAGATTTTCTGTCTCTCATATTCAGATCAGAGCCAGGAAATTGGTGGAGTAAACACGGGAGCTTTCCCGTCTCTTGGTGATCTCTTGGTCATACCGGATTACCATCCATAGAGATGTTAATGGTCTCATTCTCACCATCTAATCAGGAAATTGAAGGATGGGAGAGTGCACCTGCGTTTGCCCGCAAATTTGTATATTTATTTATTTATTTATTGGATTATCAACATAAGTTACAGCATTACATTTTAAATATACAATGAGATCGAAATATATTTTTCATTTATTGGACTCACTAACAATATAACTAGTATAAATGGTTTTATGGATCCTGTAAGGCGTGTGTTATATATCTACCATTGGCTGCTATATCCAAAATCGGTTGAACAACATTATAAGCACCTGTATGTTGATTGGTATGACTGATATTGCAGCAGCCCGGCGCGCTCATTGCATCACCTAAATGTTGCGAAGCAAATTCTACGGTGCATTGCCGTTTGACTTTGACTTTGAAATTATTGGTGTCGATCGCGTTACTATCGACTACCATTAGAGAAGTTGTTTTGTTGATCAATCCAACGAAACTAGGTCATTTGTATTTGCCTTTTGTATTACTTTAGAAGGGGTTAATGACCTTAAATCAGGTTATGAAATTATTATGTACTGACAAATTTGACGTAGAAGGGGAACAGACTACTGATGGCAAAAAGTATGTTAAGCTTCCTGTTCCCATTTTTAAGTTATATTTCAAATGATAACTGATACTAATACCTAACAGAATGAGTTATATGAAAAGATTTACCTCATCGCTTGACCAAAGAAAATCATTTGCGCTTAAGTGACACTTTAAACTATAACTTTTAACTCATCTGTAGATAAATGGTGCAAGTAGGTATTAAACTGGTTTCACCACGATCGCCTATATGCAACCTATTTCGGGTAAAGACGCGCCGGCGCAACTGACTAGCATTACCGAAAAAGTGGCAAACGATTGTGGACTACAATGGCTTTGTAATAAGGTGTTAATTTGTGTGAGTGACCAACATTTTTCTTAGCTCGTCAGTCCGCGGTTCGGCTTTCGCTGGGGACTGGTCGCGCGAGTGCATCTTATGTCACCGTGCGTAACGCCACTGGTGCATTCCAGTAGGTTAACATTGATAAATGCAATATTTTGATATGCAGTTGTTAAAGTAACTTCAAAGAGGCATAACAAAGTTATTGGTATATGCGCTCTAAGGAGACTCTATGTTCTAAGGAACAGGATCCTGCTCTTTTAAATGCTAGAGTTTAGATCTAACTTCAATTATGCACCTAACGACCACGGCCAATGGGAAATTTAATTTAATAAATAATAAATCTAAGAAGTAATTGTCATTATTCCAGTATCACACATAAACTGTTGTTAGATTTGTGAGAGTTGTATGTATAAATAGAGTATAAATCAAAATAACAGTGTTAGTCAAATCTCAAATATCTAGACACGCGGTAGCGTGTCAAGCCAAGTTACAGAAACAGAACTGGCGAGCCGCACCGTGTGTAATATTACACGAACCATTTGGAACCACTTTTGAACCCCTCATAAATCAAAAACTATTTCACATAAACGTATCAAATTTGGCTCATATATTGTGACTTCCGAGATAAATATGTGTTCTAAATTTCATAAGCTTATCTCAAACAGTTATTTAGATATTAATGTCCAAAAATTCTCATTTTTATCATTGACTGACTGACAGATCAAAATTCTAACCCAGTTCCAAATGACCTAGAGAGTTAAAATTTGGTATGCAGATAGGTAATTACATGAATACAAAGGAATAAATAAAAAACTGGCAATTTTTTAATAATTAGGTTAGGTTCTATTATGAACGCTTAACATAAATACCTAATTAGTGCCTAATCACGCCTATATACCGGGGAAGGCAGAGCACTAAGTATATATTTAGGTATACTTACTTATTAACAATTAAGAGTAGGTACTTATAGTCGGTTTTCATATTTATTACTTAGGGTAGGTACCTACATAAAGTCTAGTTTTAGTTTTGAATTTGTCCTTTTCAAAGGACCCACGGCGTTACGATGATATATACTTTTCTACAAAAAGTAATGATATCGAATCAAAAACATAAATGTGAAATGAGAGCCAAGTTCAATATTATGATAATTGCCTTGGTTGTTGACTTCAACGACAAAAGAAGTGAGATCTAAATGGGTGCCAAGTTCAATGGTCAACCCAGAAATTTATTTATAAGTAACACTATAACATACATATCATATCTACTTATAACATAAGATAATGTATGGTAGTAGCCTATGAAGGTCTGTCTTGGCTAGTTTTTATATATGAATTATAGCCATCGCAAGTTCTAAGCCTACAAGTATTTGTCGGTTTTTATTTTATAATTCCGAAAATTTGGATTGTTGGTAGAAACTAGCGAGCGAACATAATAATACGTTGGTAGGTTTATAGAAACTAGCCAAGATAGACCTTCATAGGCTACCACCATACATTATCTTATGTCATAAGAAGATATGATAGGTACATGTTATAGTGTTACTTATAAATAAATTTCTGGGTTGACCATTGAACTTGGCACCCATTTAGATCTCACTTCTTTTGTCGTTGAAGTCAACAACCAAGGCAATTATCATAATATTGAACTTGGCTCTCATTTCACATTTATGTTTTTGATTCGATCGTATTAACGTCTTCTTACTTGATCGAAATATCAATTACAAATTAATCGCATAAAATTCAGCAAGTGGTCATGACTGTTGCAAGCCCATAATTTATTTATTTATTGCAGTTACAAAAGGTTTTAAAAGTAAATTAACAAAATTATAATCTCAAGAAGACATTGTGAAAGATAAATTAATAAATTGTGTCGTCCAAGCGATTTCGGTTAATAGACCAGTCATTATAGTAAGTTCACCTCGGAATTCGAGATACCCAGCTGTAAGTATGTAAATATTTAGATATTGACACCCTAAAAGTGGTCTCAAAACCTACATATGGCAGGGTATCTCGAATTCCGAGATTCTAACCTAATTTAAGCTTAAATAACTGGACTATAATGACGGCAAATCATAGTGCCACTCACATAACCCCACTTTCCCATTTGGAAAAATGGAAATCCGAAATTACCGATACAGATCGTGACTCGAAATGAAAAACTAAATACTGCATCTCTCGGTACGATAGGGAATCGGACCAGTTGTTTCGGAGTTTTATTAAAAAAAAAAACATATTTTTTTTATAAACATACCTAAAATAAGAGACATGCCTACACAAGTTTCCTGGGCACGTTATCTGATGTCAGTCTTTAATTTAATGATTTGTTTTGAAATTCACTACGATTGCTTAATAATATAATACATGTAGGTATAAAATAAATTATATGATTTGGATAATATACCTTTGTAAATGTCGTAATCATAAAGGATGCATTATGCTATTAAGCTACAGGAAAATTATTAAATGGGTTTGAATAGCTGGTTAGTGGTTATTGATAGTAATTGGACTCTAGAACTCCTATTGACAGCGACGTGTTTCAACACATTTACAATTTTTATAACGACATTGAAGTATGCCTGTAATCATATACATTAAATTTCATTTGGTAATAAATAATATGGACGCATATACTTTGCGTCCAAGAAGAAGTTTCTTATGTTTTGAAGAAGCTTACCTACCCATGACATTGATTGAATACGATTGATTGAATAAGTTTAAGACAAAACGAACTACGGATAAGTAAAGTTCGGAAGCGAATTTTAAAGACGCTACTTTAATTGAATCTCCATTAGATCACTAATTTGAATCACACTATTTTTAATGGTACGATAGATGAATAAGCCTAAAAGATAATACTATAGCATTTTATTTCAATTAATAAACGATGTCACAGAAAATATACACCCAATTTTAAGGAAGACCTATGTCTAATGTTAATAAGAATAAAAGCATAGTGATTTTAAAACGTAGCTTTTATTTGGTTTTAAAAGTGTACAATTTTCAGATACTACGTCAGCACCATTAGGTATAATACCTTGTAAGAAAATTCAAATAAAATACATCTGGTCTCTCGCCTCTGAGAATCGATCATCATAATTGGATGCTTCATACTTTGTAAGTCAGCAAAGATGTAAAGTGGTCTAGTTTTTCTCCCTTAGGTGGCTTAGATGATTATCAGAAGACCATTGTCCTAGATAATTGTAACCACGAGATAAAAACCACCTGTCACGAAATAATGTAAATAATCTTCACACTACTTAAATTGATCTACCGATCCGAATCGAAATAAATCTCAATTGGTATATAAATAAAGAACATTACACAACATCACATACATCGATCTAATCGCGTGGTATAGAGTACAAGCTAAGCTATTATAGATATCAGAAACAACAGTGGTTTATACATATAAACTTAAAATATAGATGATAACACGTCCAGACATGGAACAAACACCGAGATTTATCACACAAATATTTGTCCCGCTCAGGAATCGAACAAACGAGTCTTGGTGCATGAGACAGGAGCAATATCTAATGCGCCATTGGCTTAATGTACAGTAGAACCCGTTTAAGACGATCACGCTTAATACGATTTCCCGCATAATACGCCACTTTATGCCAGTCCCAGCAACTTAAGATATATTTTCATACATTTCTTAACGCTTAATACGATTGTCATCCCGTTTAATACGCTCAAACCCGACAGATCGAGCGCTCTAAAAGCGCATTTTTATTTTTGAAACGCATGCCGTAGGGTCTAATGACTGAGGTGCTATGTATGGGAAGGAGTCCCCGAATGCCTTGTTTAGACTGAGGGAAGTCCACTAATTCGGGGTATGACTGATTTATCAACCAATGTAAATGTATTTACACTACGTACCTTTTGAATGTAATTTAAACGTATATTACTATTATACCGGAATTTGAAAATTACCTACATAATTATATTATAGTTCGTGTTATTTTTTATCCTGCATAATACGCTTTCTCCCTGAGAAATCGTCTTAAGCGGGTTTTACTGTATAATACAAAGCTAATTGGGTACCTGTAGCAAGGCCTAGATTTAGGTTCCCCTTCATGGACTAAGGTTTACCCTTCACTAGGTAGGTGCAAAGTGGTTTTAATGTCGTTGTGCCTCATTCAACTTTGGTTTATATTTCAAGGATAAGTGAAAAGTTGTTCCTTGGGTGTGCAACTGTGCAACATCTTAAGTGTG
Organism: Maruca vitrata; assembly: GCA_039566165.1. Taxonomy (NCBI): domain Eukaryota; kingdom Metazoa; phylum Arthropoda; class Insecta; order Lepidoptera; family Crambidae; genus Maruca; species Maruca vitrata. The sequence continues at coordinate 12,717,953 of CM076912.1, read as the reverse complement.
GACAGTTACCACCAAAATGTACAAATGTGGACCTTATTACATTAACTTTGGAAGTAATTAGAGGCTCTACATTAAGTATACTGAAAAAGGATTAAAGTAGAAAATTAATGGACTGAACCTTTAAGGGCTTTAAAGCGGTAAAGTTTAATTTAAAACAAAGTAATAATTGCCAAATTGAAAACTGGATCATTAATTCATGAAATTAAAAAAACATGCAACCATTGGACCTTTTTAGGTAGGTACACAAGGCTTTATTACAAGAAAGCATTATTACTTTTACATTACTGATCTACTTTCGATACTAGGCATTATATCGTGCTATCTTTTAAAGAAGTCATATTAATGTTTATTATGTAATTATAAGGAGTTGGGTAATTAATCATTTAAAATTAAGCGAAATCAATATTTCTGAAACAAAATAAGAGTACTCTTTCATAAATCTACATATTAAAATCACAGTTTTTACAATTTGCAAAACACTGCCAAAGTACTTTTTTGGGAAGGCTAACTCCTCAAATTGCATTACCAAAGTAAGCACACATAGACTATCTGCTACCCACCAGCCTCCAAGAAATTTTATTAAGAGGTGGGTCAGAGCGAGATGCGACGCAGTTAATCAGCAAAATAAGAATAGAAGAATTTTGACATTTTCCGTAAACTTAAGACAGTTTCGAACATTATTGGAATGGATTCACTTTCGTAAACCCGATATTTTTTAATGTGTAAACGAGTCCACGGATACCATGATTTGTGATAGTAAAATGTTAGGTAATTCATCCCCGCAGGAGAAATTATCAACAGTTTAAAGCTTCCAATTTTTTGTTCTGTCAATATGCCTTAAACTGGCCGCAATAAAACTCTTATCAGATTTCGTTAAATAAATAATAAATAATATAAATATCTGGGACATTTTCACACACGGTCATCTGACCCCAAACTAGGCAGAGCTTGTACTATGGGTGTCAGAGACTGATATACATACATATATATTTTTAAATACATACTTAAATACATAGTCACACCCAGACACGGAACAAACACCGATGTTCATCACACAAATATTTGTCCCGAGTGGGAATCGAACCCACGACTCTTGGAACCGCCAGCCAGGGTCACTAACCACTGTTCCACCGAGCCAGTCATAATATACAAAAGTTATGTCATTTATAAAATCCAACACTGGCCAGAAAGAAAATTTCCCATTATTTCGTCGCCATTAACTTGTCAAAAATAAGTTAGAGAAACAAAACTGAGAGAAAAGAACTTCAATTTTCGTTAAATTGTATTGTAAAAAGTATTGTAAGAACTTCTATTTTCATCATTAAAAAAAAACGATACACAAACGTCTTTAAACAATAATAAAAAACAAAACACGATTTGAAACGTTCGAAAGAGGTTTAGCACTTACGAATATCGGCCGCGGCGTACTGGAACGCCAGCAGCAGCACAGTTCCGAGTCCCGTCAACATGGCGGCTTCACTCGCGGTCCTCTCAGTCTCGGGCGGCCGGCGCGCAGGTCGGCCCAGCACTGAGCCACGACAATCCCTACACTACCGCTGCAGCGCTGCAGCCGCTGACCACACCGTGACCGCGCAGCCCTCAGCCCAAAACAATAATTGCTCATAACGCACCGTGCAATTTAACCGCCAGATAATTGGCTCGATCAATCGGGCGTCCGTCCACACGTTTGGTAACGTCCGCTGGGGAACGGCAGCGAAATGTCTAATGAGGTTCAATATTTCGCTAATAGGTCAATGAGGTTTGTTATGCACATTTCCTTACGTCAGCTTAGAAGCTGGCTGTTCAAGTACCTAAGTTTGCAGTTTGCTTGTGTTTTTCAGATAACATTACATCTAAGCATAAGGAAATAGCCCTTTCTTCTCATTTCTATTATCGAATTTAGATTGAAATTTCTAATGTGTGTAGTCAACTACACATATTAGAAATTTGAATATGTCCGAGATATTTACTATGATTTCTTACATTATCAAGTTCAGGATATTTCAGCACTATCTCAAGCGCCATGACCACGGGTCAGGCCAAAACTGATTTAAAAATTAAAGTCAGAGATTAGTAATGTTCTGATGTATTAATTACAATAACTAACACAAATTTGAAATACCCCGTTAACATTATTTTAAAACTTTATTACCCATTTTCAACAAGTATCATTAAACAATTAACGTTTAATAAACACAATGAAGTCTATTGTCTATTAACATAATAGAGGATATGAGAAAATCTCAAAGAAACTTAAATGTTTCCAATGACAATAATGAATAGTACTAAGCCTGCTTACTAGTATTTATTAACATTTGTTGTTAATAAATTTCATTCATTTTATAAATACATCTTAGTTAATAGGTAGAGGTACCTTCTCTTAAAACATCTACCGAACGTTGAATATGATTTACTGACATTTTTAAAATAGCCTATCAACTACATACTCAGGTGGGAGACATTTTGTCGACCGGTTGCTGTTACCACCATACTGTTGTGTAAAACCCGCCAAGTGACTCTGACCTCTCTCGGTCAGGTCGCGTTCCGGGATCGGCACTGTACGAACCGGAGCCAGGGGGGACCATTGTTGCGGCAAGCGCCGGACCAGTGGAGTCTTAGCGGCGGTATTGTGCGGGCGGAGCGGATCAGCCCGCCGGCCTGGGAGACTCGGAGTCGCCGGGCTGGACGGAGTCCGTCCAGCGGACTGGCCAACTCGGACCCGCACAGCTCAATACCAATGCGAGACTCCACGCCTTGTCTCGTTGTTGCCGCAGTAGTGGTCTCCTCTTTCACAGCTTTCAGGGTGAGTGCGACAGGCTCAATATGGTCTATTGTGCCTGTCGACCTCATATTTGGATCTCACTACCGTTTACCATCAGGTGGAGTGAGGTCATCTTGTTAGCATCTTTAAAAAAATAAAAAAATACTAACAATAAACTTAAAATGTATTATGCCCCTGCACCAAAATCCGCACTAATTATTAGAATCAATAAATTTAAGGTTTTCCAATGTTTCGGTTATATAAAACACTGAAAGAAATTCTCGATCAGCAAAAATCAAAAATTATTTGTGTACTTTCTCAGTTTACATACATACGACACTATTGGCCACCTCTAAAGATATCAGAAAATCTCACTATACCGTTAGATTTAATTATGTTCTTCTAACGGGTCTTCACACTAAAAAAATTGCAGCATATACAATGTATATTATACATACCTTCTTACTGCCCGACGTTTTAAATATGATTATTGAGTGCCCAACACGGGTTGGAACCTTATAGAAAGCAATAGGATTCTACCTATTATCACGACATAGTATTATACAAAGACGCTTCCACTATCTGTCTCTATGTATGCTTAGATCTTTTAAGCTACGCAACGGATTTAGATGCGTAATTTTTATAAGACATAGTGAGTAAAATGGAAAGACATATGTATGTATAATATACCTGAAACATGAATTCGTTGGTCTATTGGTAGCAAGCGCTGCATAAGGACCTAGAGGTCCCCGGTTCAAGTCCGGGCCCGGGCAAAATTCTGTGTGAGTTTTTCTGTAAAGAAATTACTCAGCCCGGCGTTAGGAAGTTGGCAGTTGCACGCCCGTGCCTCGGAAAGCACGTTAAGAAGTCCTGCGCCCGATCTCTCATCGGTCATGTCGGACGCCTTATTATTATTACTAGCTGTGCCCGCAACTTCGTCTGCGTGGAATAGTAACTTTCGCCAGCATTTTGATTTTAAGAAGCATTTTTTAAAGTATTTGCAGGTAAAATAAATAAAGCCACATAAATTATAAAAACTATAAGAAAAGATTATATTATTAAACTTAGTCATTGATTAGATTAATATCCAGTAAAGAACCCGAAAATTGTTTACTGATTAATAGGTGATAAACAACAAACTATATTTTTTATAACAAATCGGCCAACGTAAAGAGGATTCACTCGCCCAATATTTTTTTGTCCAAGCAATGCTCTAACCAGATGAGGAGAGTGGTAGCTAGGACTCACAAAATATTTTTCACATTTTAGAACTATAAAACCACGTTAAAAATTTAAATTATTATATACATTCTATCTATCAAGCTCGAATTTCTGTGAATATATTAAAAGTATTTAGGATCTTGACCGGGGATGTATGGTACCACCATGCAAAATTTCATTTAAATCGGTGTAATAGTTTCAGAGATCAGTCATTTATTTAGGTTTTTTGAATATCCCACGGGAACCAGTTAACTGTCAGTGATTTAAAGTATCCTATGCATTTTTCCGGAATTTAAAATACCTTCGTGTAAACTTTCATTTAAATTGGTTCAGCCGTTTAGGAGGTCAGTCGAAACAAACAGACAGAGACACAATTTTTTTTAAGTATGGGGATGTGTTCTACTACTCTCAAAACATATCCCTGACTTGTTTTTTTTGCGTTTTTCAAAAAAGTACAAGAATTTTTACCTCTACGTTTTTATTAAATAGATAATACCTTAAGCGAAGAGAGGGTGGGTCGCCCGCTGGTCCTATATCATCACTAAAAATTAGTTAAAATAAGCGGTGGTGTAAATTATGTAAACAAACTATTGCTACACATGGCACTGACGTTGGCAACAGCGGAATAAATCAGAATAGAAGAGCACGCATTACAGAATCCGGCGGAGTGGCCGGGGTTCGCTTCCCGGGAGTGCTCCTTCCAGGATACGTAGGCTTCCGAGCGGCCGCACGTGACCACTGGTCGATAATCAATCATTTACTAAAACTACTCATTACCCACGTAGATATATATTTTTCCGCCTAATGCTGTTATCGTACGCGAAAATCATTGCCGGGCTGACGATAGATACAGTCTTCAGAGCTGTTGTGTCTGTTCTGAAAGTCGCTAAAGTAACTAAAGCATAAAAGGATTACAAGTAAGGAAGGTTAAAATAGATAGGTGGTAACACAGGGAAGAGTGCGGTTAATCGAGAAAAATATAACATTCATAGACTTTTTACGTGTTTTAGTTAATTTCAGAGTAATTTACGTGATAATTAAGCGTTAATCGATATCTTCGAGTTCGCATCAAGATTCAAAAGGTTTGTACAGCTTGCTTAACTTTAGACCATAAAACTCGTGTCTTGGAAGAGTGCAGTGTCTACCTAGTCTACAATACGCAATAGAACATTTCAATAACGGCGTAATTTGTAAACTTTACTTACAACTTTGATGACATTGGAGTGGCTGAAAATCATCGCTGGCAATTCTTAGGTTGTGTAGTCAACCAACCCGCACTTGGCCAACGCGGTTAACTAAGGCCTGATCGCCCTAATTTGTGCCCCAGCATTGGACACGTATATGGGCTGATGATGATGATGTAAAATGAAAAAGTGAGCAAGAAAATTATTCTTACTCATTAAAGTGAACGATTTGGCCAGAATAGCTCTAAGAAGTAATTCAGCCAAACCGTCTAGTTAGAAAAGTGTAACTGAATTAGACAGAATCGATGATGCAATTGACATCATATTAAGGCAAGAACTTCCACACCAGGCATTCAGTTCCTTGGAGAAACATGAAAAGTAGAAGTTATTAGAACACTAGACTACTAATTCTCTATAAATTCGTACCGGCATTTCATATTACATCAGTAAACACAATCTAACCAAGTTACAATTCCGCTTAGGTCACCGCGTGCGTAATATCAATCACCCACAGACAGAAATTGCAGTTTTCATTTGAACATGCATTATCGTGCAAGGTAATGTGCAATTTTCGCCTGTTAGTTCAGCATTAATAATGGGCTCTAAAAACAGATACCAGAAGACTTTCATTTTTTTGAAAAAACAGATTTTAGTTGAGTTTGCGCGAGAAGACAAAATTGAAACAAACCTGACTGTAATAACAGGCATGACTGGTTCAGTAGAACAGTGGTTAGCGACCCAGCCTGGTGATTCCAAGAGGGTTCGATTCCCACTCGGGATAAATATTTGTGTGATGAACATCGGTGTTTCTTCCGTGTCTGGGTGTGAATATGTATTTTAGTATGTATTTATAAATAACTGTATGTATATCAGTCTTTGACGCCCATAGTACAAGCTCCGCTTAGTATGGGGTCAGATAACCGTGTGTGGAAATGTCCCAGATATTTAGATAGGAATAAGGCTCTATCGAGCTATTCAAACGATTTGGACGACAATTCGAATGTTGTCTTTCAGGGTCATTTAATGAGTAGGTTTATACATGAAAATGTTTAATTGTCAAAGGTTAAACATCCATAGTTCACCATTCGCACTTAGCAGGGTTCCATACCAGTAATGTATCATAATAGTGCGGCATTTCCTACGGACATCGGCGCGCGGTGAAGCAACGTGGTCAAGGTGATCAGCCGGCGCAGAATATTGGCAACACAGAAATAAGATCTAAATGCGAAGATGGAAGGCTTGCGACATTGCTGTTACCCCTGCGTAAAGTAAGCAGCCATTTTTGGTTTTGTTTTTTATTTTCAAATCTTCCCGCGAAAAATTATGCTTAGATCATAATGATGACAAAGCTAGCTGCAATTGGAAGTTCTCCAACCAATTTTAATACAGAATTTTAAAAAGCTTGAAAATTTTCACAACATGAAATTGAGTGTTTTTTTGTGATTCTAGCGGCTAGTATATATAGGGGTTATTTATTTAGTGTTTTACAGAAAAGTTATCACTAGGAAAACAGATAACATGAAAATATTGTCACGCTTATACAAGTAAACACATCTCAATACTCATCGAGAACTGAATTCGCAAATTTTTCTGCATCCGACCAAACTCTACGAAACTATCAGACCCGTACAATTTGCGCAGTAAACGAATGTTTTCCTAATAAAGTCAGGTCAACCTACAACTATCCGGTTCCATCGACTAGTCTAAATATCTAGTCACGTGCAAATCGTGTTCCTGTAATTTGAACCCTATGATTCCCTTATAAGCTTCACTTCGCCTTGATAGCTTTCTCTGATGGGGAAATGGTCACGTGCTGTGAAAATGTTGTGCCTGTCGCAGGAAAATCGAACGTAAAGCAACCAGTGAACGGTCCGGTTGGCGGTTGAAAATGAATATTAATACGTGTTAGACCTTTTACAATCATAGCTGTTATGACTGGTGTAGTCGATGTAATGTCACCAATATCAAGTGAAACTGTGCTTTATACCGGAGCCGCTCTTAGATGACTGATTTGACACTTTTTATTTTATATTTAGCATTTATCCTTGTTAACAGGAACATTATTTAGCGAATCATAAAGAACAACTTTCAAAATAAGACCTTATTTCAAAATGTCAAATGCACCTAATTATCTAATTATTTGTCTTTTATTACCTAAAATAATTGAATTATAAAAAGAAAACGTAAAATTTCCACTCTGTATTACGCTTTTACAAGCTTACGCCGTTTGACACGTTTTCATAGTGACGTAGTGGGTAATACTCACCAGGTATTTTTTTAAAATAGGATGAAGGATTTAATAAGTATTGTATTTTAAAAATAAATATATTTATAAATAAGGAACTTACATTCAATATTTTGGATGTGATTAATGTTTTTAATAAAAATTTGTTATAATTAGACCTTGCTTGGTTATAAAGTGGAAATAACTGTTACTATTATACTTCGGCAAATTTACCGTTGGCCCTCACTAGTGCAGTCAGTCTGACATGTAGCAAATCGGCCAACTTAGAGCGGCTCTGGTATAGATAGTACCTAACAATAACATATGTTTCATACCTACTTATGATGCAAAATAAATTTCTGTGTGCATGTTTCCCTAAAATATGTTACGTGAAAAATATATACCAAAATGTCATATTATATTATTACGTATATTATTAACGGCTGGTTTAAAATAACTAAAACCATCTAAAAATTACCCTCAATAGGTTAATTTTCATTTTCATTTCATTTCTATTTGCTGTAACATATTTTAAGATTGTTTGCTTGATAGATAGCGTGCTTTTCTAACAAATACAATTATTTAATCACACACATTAAAACCTCTGATGACGATACTGCAACGTAAAATTGTAAGACAGCCATAGATCATTTTTTTATTTATTTATTACAGTTGAACCGTGATCATGACGCTTGCAAAAGAATGCCGAAATATCGGGAGCTCTTTACAATGCAACAACATGGTAAATATGCCGGACATATTAAGTTATCTTATTTATTAACATAACTCAGTTGTAAATTTAAAAAAATATTCGCCATTCTTGCACTGCCAAGGGCTCAATACATCCAGCCGTGCGCACGCGCATAGCATACCAGCGCCTTCCGCGATTGGCCAATAGGAACCGCGCGAGGAAGCGCCGTCGGAACTGATTAGTAGCCAATTACAGCGTTGCGATACCCAGGATCTGACTACGAATATTTGCTTGTTAGGTATTCGAAGTGATGACTGCGCTGATGATTTACGCTTCGAAAAAAATAATTAATGTTTATAATGTGCAACGTGCATGACCAAATAAAAGACCGGCCAAGTGTGAGTCGGACTCGAGCATTTTAATTTTATTTATTTTTTATATGTACTTATGTTCAAGTAATAAAGAACTCCGAAGCACACTGTAACACAAAAAAGACCGTAGCAACGTCTGTAAACAGCTCATGGAGGCTATATTTTATTAATTTTATAGGCACGTGCATATATAACATAGCAATTTTTAAAACCGCATAGTCATTGTCATTACAGTAAACATAAAGGAACACAAGATAAATACGGTAATTATTATAAATCCTCAATAACGATCGAGTATAAGATCTGCACAATGTTTTTGCACATCTAATAGAATATCTAATTTACTTTATTATTATTAACCGACTTCAAAAAAGGTGGAGGTTCTCAATTCGATCGATAGTCACCTAGCAAACAATCTGATTTGCCCTGCTGACCCCGATCTGGGTACGCCCATGAATCCTGCTATCAATTTTATACGCCTATTTATAATGCTTATGATACTAACAGTTGGTTAATAATGCTGCAAATTGTCAAACAATAAATATATTCAATCTGTAATTTAATATCACGCAAATCACAAAAAGATTTTTTTTAACATTATTGTCTTGTGTGTAACTTATCACATCCTCTCTATGCCTCAAACACTTAAAAATCCTTAGTCGCCATGCATTTAAATTTATATGGTCTTTCTGGTTTGAATACTGATTATCATCTTAATCGTTTATTTTTCTGATGATTTAGTATTCAAGGTAGGCCATTGCTCCTGAAGTCCTCCTAGGCTGTTCTGCGTATGGAAAAAAAAATCTTCAGGCCTTTGTCTATCTTCCAATAACTCCTTAAGTTCAAAAGGAACTATACTATAGATAATATAAGCTACGTTTGTTCCTGCCGCATTTGTGGAATAGCTGTCCTTCGCTATATGCAAATCGCTAAGCACTCGTTGTTTATTATTAGTCAGCACCGGTATACGTTAACTGAATGATCACTTGTGGTTTATGCAATTTTCTTAACGCACACGCAATTGCTTCGTTAAGTCTGCGTCCTCTTAAGGAAATTACAAACCAAGATTGATTTGCTAGCAGTGGTATTGAAGTTATTTAATAGTTTAATGTACTTAGGTCACCAGTTAATAAGTCGCTACATCTCCTTTCACACCACAACGTACTCAAAGAAAGACCTTCCGTGACCAAGTAGGTCAAATTTTGAAGAAGGGTCAAATCAAATTGATGAATGTGAAACAAGCAAAAGTGGTGTGCCAAGATCGTAGCACATGGCAGGAAGTGATCTCTGCCTACCCCACTTGGAAATAGGCGTGATTTTATGTTTGTCACTTTTGTTTTAACTTTTCTATGGGGACGCAGCTAACACATCGTCTTTATGACTACTGCTACATTAGCGAGCTACCATGAATATTCATACTGTAAACCCGGTAATGTTATCTAACTTTACCGTGCTATAACTATCCAACTCTACACGATGTAAACTGACAAAGACAGTATTATAAATCTTTTCCACGTTACCGCCCCTCATCACATATCGCCAGGGAAAATGCAAGATCTGAAAGATAAGTCTTTGAGACTAAGCGAACGATTATTCTTATCGTACATCTTAACTCGCGTCTTAAAACCTATCTTTTACTGGAAACTGAACCTTACTTATAAAATATATGTTGCAAGGCATTGATTGCAATCTTATTTCGACAATACCCGCCACTTATCGACCGTAATACCTACACCTCTTATTAACACTTAGATTACCGCAAATACCATCAAGGTCACTGTCCTTCACACCAACTATCGTAACAAGGCAAAAAAATTACCTTAAAAAATCTTAGACCTATTATTATATTATTCTGATATGTATTTGACATATAGGTTGGCACATTGTTTATTCAATCAAAATTACAAAATATAATAACAATCGTTAAATTGAATAATAAATTATAACAGTGGATATTCTGATTAAAATTTTACTCCTTTTTACAGAAAAGTTTTTAAGCTTCAAGCTAAAACGTAAATAAATAAAATACATCCTCGTATTTTTCATAACATAACAAAAGAAATTCGACAGTTACGTAATAACTGCTAAATAATTTAACTTTTAAAATAAATGCTATTCATGGCTTCCTTGAGAAACTCGTCGGAAAAATATTGTACTCGTCTCTATTTAATAAACCATTTAAAGTATTCAAACACTTGGTGTTACCCTATAGAAAAAAAATCAAATGTTATGTAGCCTTAAATTTGAAACGGTTTGTATGTTTATGTATAAGTAATTCTAGTTCCAAATAAATGTTAATCAGTAGCGCTACCATGAGTTTAAAAGTTACGGACTCGATATCGCCTACGTAAATATGTCTATGAAAAACATGTACAGCGCCCCTGGTGGTCACGCTAAGAACTACAATCGGTCATATGAAAAAAAACAACTCGATAGGTTTTTAACGAACGTAAGTTTTCGATAGCCAACTCATGGTACCGCTATTGAACTATTGTTTTTGAACTTGAAAACGCGACCGATAGGATATCGGTAGGATATTTACCTTGAGTGTAAGACCTGTTTAGAATTACGGATTATACTCATTGTCCTAAGTATACGTGTAGAAATGTGACGATTTGCTGTGTGCTTTGAAATGTAATTTACGTACACATGTACGAATCGTAGAATGAGATATTTTTTTTACTTTTTAAGCTTATTCCATTTTGGCTTGAATTAAAACTACAGATTTAGAAAGGCAATTCATATAATTTGTGTTTACTTCCGACTCTACTGACAAAATATGTATTTCGTAGATGATTTTGTAGACAATGGACTAACTCATCTACAAACTAATATCACAAATTCTTAAGCATTATATTAATTTTATCTAAAGAGTTTCAACAGCAGCTGCTAGTTCCATTGAGGGATAATTGCTACGGAAGTTCGATCTTCATCGAGGCTATTGATCTTACGGAAACAATATTCTACATAATATAGGTATTTACCTATTATTATTTGCCTTTGACATTCTACGTATATAAGCGACACCGTGTAGGTACTTGTTTTTCCAACATGGTTCGTCGCCACGAACAAAGTGTATGGAATTACATAAATAAAAAACCGTAATAATGTCGTAGATTTTGAACGCTAATGTCCAGCACTGCCGCATTGAATTTTCTCTGCGATGTCGTTTCTATACGTAGTTACTCTTTAATAATATTAGGTACTTCAATGTAGTCGACTGATGAATTAAGACTTTTGCAATTAATGTTACTAAACAGCCGACTAAAACATTAATAGTTCTATCGATGTTGATTGAAAGGTCTCGTGCCTAATTACAAATTCTCGTCAAAAGATCCCCTGGAACATGCCGGAAGGACAGTGTAGCAGCCTAGGGCTTCGGTAGCGCCTCGTCGAAGGGGATGTCGCTGGCCACCTTGTTGGCGATGTCCAGTAACAGCTCGCTGACTGACGTCTCCAGAACTGGCTTCACCGTCCGCAGGAACTCGCCGCGGTTCTCGTGAATTGCTTTGTTGGTCGCCTCGCCTGAAACAAATTGGGCGTACGTTTTAACTGTAATATACCATTATAATATTATTTTTTCCCTGATTAGGGTTGAAACTTTGACTTCGTTCAAGTTTCGGATTCATCATCATCATCATCCTCATCATCAGCCCACTTCCGTCAAGTTTCTGATTACTTGATATTAATTATAATTGACAATTCTGGATTATATCACACTTTTCTATACCGTGGGCCACTTGGTAAGGTAAAGTGGAATAATTTATTCTACCTTTTCATTCCTCAAAAGGAATGGCCTACAATGACATCCTATTAAGATTCTGTCTTTCTCTAGATTTGGGGAACCCTACAAATTGTAAATTCTACTCGTAGGTAATAAATTACGTTTTTATTCGAATATCGGCAAAGTAGGCAATAGATATTGTCATGAAAGAGGTTTAAGACCTCTTGATTATTTTTAGAAAGACACCAGGTTTTTTCTCATTAGCTGATTCTTTATGAGACCAGGTATACTGTAAGAACTGGGTATTCTTACCAAGAACAGGGTCCCCGTTGAAGAGCCCATCCAGCCGCAGCAGGTAGTCCTTGATGGAGATGTCCACGTTCAGCCCGGAGAAGTAGATGTACTCCACGCCGTCGCGCACCTTCGTGCGCATTCGGATCGCGATGTCAGCGTCGCATTTCACTGGAAACGATTTAACCTTTAACCTTAACCTTAAAGACTCTCGTCTTCGCGTATGAGAAATCTACTTGATGGCACGACATAGGTATGAGGACTCCTGCAACGTGATTGGTGAATATTGACATGTCTGTCAATGTCACGTCGAAAATAACCAATCATGCTGCAGTTAGACCTCAAACCTACGTATTACCATCTAGTGAATTTTGCATATGCGAGAACCCTTATTTAAATGTAACCTAGCCAAGTGAACAGAAGTGCCTTAACGTCTATCGTGAGCAAAGTTCATTCTAATTCAATTGTGCGTTTCGAACAAATTGTGATGAAAGTATTTATATATGTATACTTTTGTGAGATCAGAAAATAAAGACCAGGTATTAAAAATATCTTTAGATCTTTCTATAAATAATGAACCTGCTAATTATTCCTTGGCAATGTTTAGCATCAGTGATATACAACCTTGTTTCCCTATCAGGCGTTTACAACGGTTATATAACTGAATATACTGACAATATTTTGATTACCCATGCAAGTAAATTATTTAATCATTTTTATTATACTGATGGAAGCTGGAACTTTCATGCTGAAACTTAACTATACAAATTCGTCGTTCATGTCAGGTAGCTACTGTAAAGTTCATTCTAGAGCTTACTAGCATTATTACCTTTGACTGCAATTGGTTTTTAAACATACCAGCATCAGATTTGAGATTGCCCTTCCCCTTGATGGGCACCAGAATGCGGGTGTCGATGCTGTAGTGGCCCTCCAGGTGGAGCTTTGGGAAGCGCGCACGGGCCTTGATGGTCAATGTATCCAAGTCCACGCTGGAAGTTATCAAAGGGCTGGTTAATGGAGCTCAATTAGAAGGAGGGCGTTTGTAGAAAGCTCAAATGAGAACAAGATTGACTTAGGATAAATACATACATACATACATACATAGATAAAATCACGCCTTTTTCCCAAAGGGGTAGGCAGAGTTGAATTCCAGCGATCCACTCTTCACCTCTGTGGGAAACGTGAAGTGACGGGTTGTGAACCACGTTAGGATAAATAGATTGATATGTACTTATATTTAGGATTAATTCATTATTGTTGTAAGTCACAAACAATTCAAGGATACATAATTCCAATGGTAGAACCTACTATTTTTAACACATTTTTTTCTGATCGGTGTGTCGGCAATCCTAAATGAGAGATTAGGCTCAAGACCATAAGGCATAACATAATTTCCGAGGTATTTGTATCTATGCATCCGCAAACTCACCAATACTGTAGCGGTATCATGAGTTGGCTATCTAAAACTTACGTACGTTAAAAAAATATCGAGTTGTTTTTTCATACGGCCGATTTTAGTTCTTAGCGTGACCACCAGGGGCGCAGTACAAGTTTTTCATAGACATATTTACGTAGGCGATATCGAGTCCGTAACTTTTAAACTCATGGTAGCGCTACTGGCTATGTAATTTCCGTATTCATCCTATGTGATCTCATCCTACGTGATATTTTTTCCTTACTCATCCTAATTTCGTTCCTTAATCATCCCAAAGCAAATATTTCAATTTTAAGTTCCTTATTCATCCTAAAATTATTCCTAGCTCATCCTATCACAAAACATTTTAAAAATAAGAATATTTTGTACGGTTGGAATAAAAGTTTTAAATTTAATTTAGTCGTTTTGTCAAATAAAACTGCAAAAAGTCTGATAAAATAATATATTTATTTATAAATGTTGTATAAAAGAGTAAGGTATGTTTATTTTTAAAAATTAAGAATAATATATAAGATATTTTTCATATGATTAACATAGCAATATTTTTAAATTTTGACAAACAGGACACAATCAACTTTGATTTCAAAAACATCGTCTTCCATATGTACCTAAACTGTATGATTTTTAAAATCTTATAATAAAATGTTAAAAAATAATCTTAAAAAAATAAATTAAAAATCACAGTTAATCACAGTTATTCTATCTCTTTCACTTGTATGCACAGGTAATAGTTAAAAATACAACTTGGTGACTCATTATTAGATGTAAATGAAACCGTTACTATTATTTTCTTTAATAGCACGTGCAAGTTTGGCTTTCGGTTTTAAGTATATTTTATTGAATATTATGTTATTTTCTTGTTTTAACATACAGATTTCTTTTTATTTATAATAATAGTATTTATATCCAAAACCTATTAATAGTTCACTTTCTGAAAATGTTTTGACTTTTGATTTTGCTATCCATACTTTTTATTGGAATATTCACCTAGTGATGAGGAAAGACTGCATTAGTGTTGTGTCAAGACAAAATCTAATAGGATGAGCTAGGAATACTATTTTAGGATGAGTAAGGAAATCGGATGAGTTCACATAGGATGAATACGGAATAACCCGCATGAGGACCGAGAGCCCTCTCAGTCCTCACGCTGTGATTACCACTAGCCCACTAGTAGACCAATGAGACAATGAGTTTTTAGGTGCAAGGTACGTAAGTTCTACTTAGATGTTTACTTGTTTATTTTACTCACGACAAACTTTTGATGGTAAAGTTTCCGGCGCCTGTAACTTTGATGTTTTTGCCGACGGCATTCAGAGGCAATTGTTCTGTAGTCTTCAACACTATCTGGAATTGATCACACCAAAGGTTAATTCGACATCAAACCGTTTTCAGGCTTGTAATAATAGCAGATATTCAAATAATTCATGTACGGGTATAAATTGATGCAATGATTATTTATTTGATATTATTCGCTCTAAGATTTGGTGCACAAAAAACAGATTTTTTTAAAATTTATTATACAAAATCATTTCATCAAAAATTATTTGAGATTTGAAATTCCATCCTCTCTCCCTTTTTCTCTAGATAGGAAATCATTCCCGTACTTCTTCGCTGGCAATTTTGCACATAAAGTCCTAATATTAATGTCCATATATCTAGCTCTCCTCAGTAGCCGTTTCGGGATACATATAGTATTATCTATTGTTCCTGTCGACCTCATATTTGGATCTCACTACCGTCTCTACCATCTCAATACCATCGCTTACCATCAGGTGGAGTGAGGTCATCTTGTTAGCTTATTATAAAAAATATATATATCAGTATCTAAGTTCCCGTACCTCAGGAATGTAGAAGGGGTCTATCCCAGGCACGTCGAGCTCCGGTAGCCCGGAGATCAGCTGAGGCCGCAGCGCCTCGATGGACTGCCGCACGCACTTGTTGATCGTGCTTTGGTCTCGCTTGCAAACGTGCACGTAGCTTGCTGGAAGAGGGAGACGGCTACTGTTAGTTAGGTAGGCGTGAAACATTCATTGATGGAATAATGGTGGCAAGCGCTCCCTGAAACCGAAACTCCGAGTCAGGGGTTCAAGCAAAGGGTGAGAGCCATCCGCTCTCCCGAAGTCCGGAGATGATGACAGGGCTACTCCAAACCATTATCGTTTTTAGTTAGGAAAAGAAGTGGTTCGAATCCCAGGAGGAGTCTAAATAGCATGAGTTTTTTTAACTTTCATGGTTACACACATTATAAACTGAAAATGTTCGGGATATTTACCGCGTTGTTATTGTTTTAATGAGCTCCCGATATTTCGTGCCGAAATGTTGCAAGCGCCATGGTGAACTAGTTCACCCGTGATCATGGCGAATCGTGGTGAACTAGTTCACCCGTGATCATGGCGCTTTTCAGTTTTCTAAAGCGTGAGTTTTCTGTAAAATTACTCTGCCCGGAGTTAGAAAGCCAAGGATGGTGGTACAACATCGCTCCAGGGAAAGCACATTACGCTGGTGCTGTACGCCTGGCCTCCCAACAATCATGTGAACCGGCCGTTCCACCCAACGAACAACTGCTTGAGTTAATAATCAGCAATTAAAAACTAATATAACCGATTATGATACGGTTATAATAAGCAACTTGTTTTGAAGTTAGGTATTGCTCCTCGATTGAATTAAAACTATTTGAAACTTTTAATCAGATCCATTTACCTAATAGTGAATGATAGATGAAATTCGCTAACCTTAGCTGAACTAAAAGTGATAAATAAAACAGCTATTAGTAAACACAGTTGCAGCAATTCAACAATCAACACATTGTTCGCTTAAGATTATCTCGTCATTACGTAAGACGTTGCACATTACTCAGTGAGCCACCGATTACGCCCTTAAGCATCACTACATACATCATAATGACATCCTGTTACTGTAATGTAAAAAATCTAAGTATTTAAATCCAGCCATTCAATGTCAAGAAGTGAATGACGGTTAACGCGTATGAGAAATTCACTAGATAGCAATACGTAGGCGTGAGGTCCAACTAGTGAATATTGACATGTCACGTCAAAAAAACAATCTTTAAATATTAGTCTTTATGGGTCTACACGCGTTATTAGGAGTAGCAATTACATAACTACTTACTGCCCGACGTTTCGACTGGGTTACACCAATCGTGGTAGCGAGCGACGAAAAGACTAATATTTAGTGTAATGGAACGCGAAAGTCTAAAATCTTAAAAAACACAATCATGCTCCAGTTGGACCTAACGCCTACGTATTGCCACCAGTGATTTTCTCATACGCGTTAACCCTCATTAAAACTAGGGTCTAAATGGGTTCTAACATACAATTCTGTCTGTTGGTGACTCAACACCTGGATAGCTCAGTTGGTTAGAGCAGTGGACGCGATATCTGAAGACCGGTGGTGCAAGTCCCCGTTCCGGCGGGGTCATGAATGCTTTTTTTTTTAATTATAAATGTTTACAATTCTGACCTGAAATAACTCCCTCAATGGCCAATAGATAGTAGGTGGGGACCTACTATCCTACTATTATCTGTTTTATGCGCCAGGTAAACCCCAGTGTCTTAGTCGGTACACCCCTTTGCCATTGCACTCCGCCCAGGAGCCACGGTTGGCATTTACCACCTCTTCGCCAGTCGCTGGGAAATCCAACACACCATACGGAGAGATCCTCCTCTCAGGATAAAGGAACGTAAGGCATTTCACCGGATTATAAAAAAGGTCTCGAGTATTACTCGACAAATATTTTGTTTGATGAAGGTCGGTGTATGTACCGAGTCTAGATTTCTTTTAAGATGTTTCTTTTTTGTATTGTACTATTGTTGTTGATATCCGTAACACAAGTGTTAAAGCCACTTCGAAATCTGAACAATGTATGTGATGTTTTAGTATCACAGATTTACCACACATATAACATTTTATCAAAGTATTCCATGCTACAACTGTAGGTATTACATATCCATTATTCGATGACTCATCACAGTCATAATTTAATAAATAAATATCAGACAGAAAAGCTATTAGTAAGGTAAAGAGGCTGGGTTTTACGCACGCAGCCGATCGCATGCTAACAGGAATTACTTATCTATTTCACCGCGTGTTTATCAATTAGTAATGAACACTTAATGCCATAATAGACTTCTCGATTAATAGAACAAAATATGAGTAAACATAATGGCTTAAAATCGACAACCATATTTACTACTTACTTGTACTAATTAGATATATAACGGAGTGGTAATTAAGTTGTTTAGAAGATATAACCCGATGACGCAAAAGCGCAATCGATGAAAATTCAAATTTTCAAATTCAAATCATGATGGGTTACAGGTGGTGTAAAAATTAGTATACATGTTCAACATCCGGCCATTATTAACTAAATATTTTATTTTTTGTTTTGGAATATGTATTTCTTACCTTTTACTTATTTAAATAATATTATAATACTAATAATAATCGTGACAAAGGTCTTAATATTGCAGAAACTTAATATGCACCTACATAGTGTAAAATCTTTTGGTGTTTTTGTAGCTGTTAATGTCCCAAATACTTAATTATTGCAAACAATTAACCTCACAAGACTAAGACTTCCTAGAATATAAAAAGCTCATGCATACTTTATCCCTGTAATGCTATAAAGTCTATTAAATAATATGCATTATTCAAACTGCGGAATTGCGAAGAAAAGAATGAATTAATAGGCATCAATGAATACCTAATGTTTAACTGATCGGCCTTCCTCGAAACCGCAAACTAGTAATTTGCAAGGCTCTTATAAAGATCTGATAGGTAAATAAATCAATCTAGGATATTCTGAATCTAGGACATTTTTCTTTTTCACCACCTGTTACTATGCGGTTGTCAGATTCACATATTAGGTCGACAGGCACAATAGACAATTTGGTACAGAACAATTTGGTGGACAAATTGTGGTTTGAGAAATCAAAATTTATTAAGTTTTTTTTTTATGTTAGTGTTAGTAAAAACAAACCAATGGAAATTAAAAACGTCTATCTTTGCTACCTAATGAATGACATAGGCTATGATAAACTATTGCTAATAAATATACCTTATATCATTAACTTAACACTTTAACGTTTGGATTATTGTCTGTCCTGACTGGTTTCTTGTCTAGGACTGGTGCAATTGTCTTATTAATTGAACAACGATGTTTGTTCCGTGTTTGGGTTCGGTATATAAAGGTAATATTTAAGCACGTTTGTGTTGACTGTTGTTTTTGATATCCTGGTATCACGTATTCACAAATGCATACGCAAATTAGGACAAAATCAGATCCTATTTTTATTTAAAACTAGTGGTCCCGGCGAATTTCATACCGCCAATACTGATTATTTTTCTGTATTTTCTCATTGAAACCTTCCCTGGACTACCACGAACATTTTAAAACCAAAATTACCTAAATCGGTCCGGGCGTTCTCGAGTTTTAGTCAGACTAACGAACAGCAAATCATTTTTATTTATAAGAAAGAAGAAAGAAGAAGAAGATATCACATACATTGTTCCAATTCTGTAGTAAGTTGCACTTGTGTTATGGAAATAAGAACTGGAACAAATAAGAATAAGGCGTCCAACCGATTTCAGTCATGGCAACTAATCTCAATGGAGATCACCCTACTGCGCAGGACAATTACAGTGGACAAATGTTGCCACAAACCCAAGTGCACTCTCTGTCCCCTTACCCTCATAGTTTTGTGAGACGGCAATCCGTCATGACCGATCCGGCGCAGAACCACCGACTTAACATGCTTTCCTAGGAACGGGGGTGCATCCGCCGACTTCCTGACTTCAGGCTGAGTAATTTGTTAACAGAAAAACTCACACAAATTTTGGCCGACACCGGACTCGAACCGGGTACCTCTCAGCCCTAATGCAGCACTAATAGATCAACAAGGCAGCCAAACAGAGAAACTACATTGGTATACACAAATATAGTAAAATATATAAATATCAAAGTACTCTAGTATCTGTAAACCACATATATATTTGACTGGCTCGATGGAACAGATAATATTTGTGTGACGAACATCATTGTTTGTTCCGTGTCTGGGTGTGCTATTAAATATATTTAAGTATATTTGTGTCTCTATCGACACTTGCTTCTGATACACGTAACACCACTGTGTTTTCCATGTTTGAAATTCCTATGTATGATTATTCGACGCTTTAACACTGAAGGAAAACATCGTGAGGAAACCTGCACACCTACGAAGAAATTCTTAGGTTGCGTAGTCAACTAACCCGCACTTGGCCAGCGTGGTTGATAAGGCGTTATCGCCCTAGTTTAGGGTAGGCCCCAGCTGTGGGGACTTGAATGGGCTGATGATGTGATATCGTGTGTAGATACAACATAGGAGTGTAACAGGAACTGCAATTGCGGATGTAAGTAAATCACGTCCCGCAGCATCATGCGATCGCTATCTGCAGCGACTATTGATCTATTCTCGTATATAATCGCTTCAAGTGCATAAATAACCTATCTAACTTCAATTAAAACAATTTGTAAATAAATATTTACTTCAAATGTGATTTTTATTGTACATGCAATAAAATTAACTATGTATTTAGCTTCATACATAAACTAATATCTTCTTATAAATAAAAATGAATTGCTGTTAGTCTGACTGAAACTCTAAAATGCCCTGACCGATTTAGGTACTTAAAAAAAAATTAAAATGTTCGTCGTAGTCCAGGGCAGGTTTAAATGAGAAAATATAGAATAAGAATCAGTATTGGCGGTATGAAATTCGCCGGGACCACTATATTAAAAATACGTTTATAATAAAAATACTTTGTTTGTCTGATGAATTTTTGATATTATTAAAACGTTTATTGTATGTACGATCAAATAAACCATTTAACTAAATACAAACTTAGAAGGAAAACATGAGAGAAAAATCATGATATACTTCAATAAGTAACATAACTAATGGAATATATATTTTAACTTAATCCGAAAGTAACTATTTACGCTTTTGTAAAACTTCACTGTTAAAGTAACTTGAACTTTTTGAAATCAATATAACTGGGTTTCTTTGTAATTCTACTTCCAGAGCCTTTCCGTGAAAAACCAAGAATATATATGTGTAAAAATATTATGATTATATTACTATATAAAACATTGAAGTACTCTTTTGAAGTTAATATTTTCATTCAACTTACCTACCCATTTCACGAGCGGTTAAGGCTATGTTAATTTAGAGAAAGAGCTTAAAATCACACTATTTAATATTGCAAAACAATAAGTAGTTTTGTAAACATTAGACCGTCTTAAAATAAAGAGCAGCATAAAGCAAATATCGCACTAAACTTACGCAGCTTTTTCGGCAAAACGGCGACTACACAGCACAGCAAGTAAATAGCGACCACTTTTAAAGAGACCATTTTTTTTATATTATTTATAAATATATATATGTAGTTTGAAATAAATCAAAATGTGTGTCTCGAACAATGTCCTGCACACCACTAATCTCTTTCTCGGTATCAATAGTCGTATATATGCAGTTGTAAGAGCTGACTACGATGCGATGAAATCAAGGTAACTCATAATAATAAGACACACGCCGTTATTAAAAATAGACTATGTAAGATATAATTTAATTAATTATTAATAGAGTCAGGCCTAAGGTTACAAATAACTGGTAACACATTTTAGCTCACGGAACATAATTCCTTTACGCAGTCTAAATTATTTATGAGATGGTTTATGGTAACGCGAAAATCTAGAAATCATTAATTTATTCAAATCCATGTAAATCTCCATTCCAGTGAGTAATTAATGAATGGCAAAATAATGGAATATCGTTCCGAAACATAATTTAAAAAAGTCCATCTTCTCTACGAAAGGAATGATACACATGAATTTATTGATAAAATAAGGTATGGTTCGAAAGGTTTTAAATTCTTATACTAAAATTTCCTCAAAAATGCGAATACTAATTATCATAATCATTTCTCCAAATCAATTTCATGTTTGTTGTTACAGCGTCTACTATTGTCATCGGCACAATGACTGTATGATCTAAGATCTGGTTCGATAGGGGTGTCATTTACAATAGGGTAGTTTCCTATTTTTTATTTTGATACAGATGGATGCACCACACAATTGCAAATGTACTGTTAAAAGAATGGTTTGATATTTGGAAAACTCCCGGAGATATTAAAATTTCAATAGCACATTATTTGGGCGAGCTCAAAACGCTTCATACAAATGTCACAGAGAGCTATGACGTCACCGCTTGTGATATTGTATGCATATCGTAAGAGCTTTGTTCAGCAGCTATATCAAATGTTGCGTTTACGAATATGTGTTCATAGTGAAAGTTACTACTAATATTGTAGTTTATAAGATGGCATAGTTATTTTGGAGAATTTTCGCACTTTTGAAATGGACTTTCCCACCCAACTTTAAATGTCTATTATTGTCTCATTTCGTCAGAAATTTTGAATTCGATTTGACTAATGTTATTCAGTTACCTATAACTTACAGTTAATTGTGAAATTTTATGTAAAATCAGACTTAGGAAACTACCGTATTCAGTGCTCTTACTAGTTTTGTACATAGCCATTCACTAATGTAACTTTATATTTGCATTGAACTAATAAAAAAAACCTACTTACTGAACCAATTACACCTATTGTATGATAAATCTATTATGTCTACCTCGTAACTAGCTTTTTTCCTAACTGACAACGATGACGGCTTGGAGTAGACTCGTTATCATCACCGGACTTGTGGGGAAACGGATGACTCTCATCCCTGTACAGTTCAATATCTAACATAAATAATTGTTTTTTTTTTAACTAAAACCGAAAGTAGCTATTTGCGATTTCCTTGAAGCCTTGTTATTATCACTAAACTTGCGAGGGAGCGGATGTCTCGCACCCCTAATGCGGCAAATGGTCTGGTTTGAGTGAGTCCGTAGTTAAGAAGACTTAAATATTAAAATATGCCTATTTGTGTCTAGATACTAAAACATAACATAATACTATACAACTTTTTTCAAGGTTTCCTACACGCTATGTAAATTTTTGAAGATTTAGTAATTAAACTCTATAAATAGAATGCACTAAAGCTATCTGACCTCTTTGTCCTGACGGGACACACAAACCAACATTGAATAAGGTTATAAGTAGTTATAATTTATTCGTATAGACACACAATTATATTGTACAAAAAATACAGTATTCTACTTAGATTGTTATATGTTTAGGCGTACCTAATTGTAGTTTAATTTATAACGTAGCCGAGTAAAATTGTCCTAATCTTCATTTAAAAGATATTTATTAGCTTGTAAAAATTAACACAAGTTATTATAATTAATTAACCGTAGCTCATGGCAGAAAGTAAACTCTGCCTACCCCTCTAGGAAAAAGCGTGATTTTATGTATGTATGTAACACAATAACAAAATGTCGTGATCCACCCCAGCCTCTTAAAAGCCCGAGGTCTGAAAAGGCCCTTCTGTTATGCTCCTTATCTCAAAACCTAAGCTACAATTAATAAAGTTATAGTATCCTACTACCCTGCTAATGAAACACGATAATGGTTCAGGAGATGTAGCCTGTAAGCAGACAAACAGGAGTCATACAAATAGTGTCCCATAAGTTCGGGACCCTTAAAACTTCCAGAGATTAATTTGCTGTTCAAGTTTATACTCTATCTTAACTTCCTACTGCAAATAAAATATGTTCAGATTTAGATCTAAAAGACCTAGTCAAGAATTAGATGATGCCGACCCTTTTAACTGATAACGTCTAATTTCTCAGTATTTATCTAAGTACTTAAATATAGCAAGTCTAATCTACGAATAGATCTAGCCTTAAATGTCATACAATATTACCTCAAGACATCTGTCTCGTGTATTATAAGCGAGTGGCCTTTTGCATTCATACGTTGATTAATCTCTGAAAATCTGGTCTAATCCATGTAATTATAGGTGTTTTATGAAGGTGACTTAGGATAAACTTCACATAGATAATAATCACAAAAGATTCTCGTAGGAAGTATATAGGAAGTGTCATTATATGATATAAACGATATATCTACGGGCGACTTTGATTGAAATCCAGCGTTTGTACGAGGTTAAAATTGACAGATAAATAATACCAATTTTAAGACATAAATAATATAAATATGTACTATATTTCAATTAACTTTGTTACATACTTAGATAAACATTGTCTGCATATAATTCATCCTTCTACAACCTTCATTCTTACCTCTTCCGATGGTTTTGTTTTTGATATACCTATTAACTGATAATAAATTTTACTCCACATCGCGGATGCTGCTATAGTTTATACGCATGAAAACAAAACCACATAACAATTAGAAAGAGATAAGTATGACTCTAAATGTATAAATAATGTGTAGTGTCTGTGGTTTATACGTAAACGTACACAGATTTATAAAATAATATAATGTTGTAACACATTACACGAGCATCCGTGATAACGTCATTTTGTTGCTACAACTATGGGTTTGGTTGAAAAGGGAATTTTTAACTTAAAAAGTTTAATTGCGCCGAATTAAGAGTTCAGTTATAAAAACTAAAAAACTCCTGTTATCAACAGGACATGTACTTACTAGTCATTGAACTTTTCATTCCTCCAACAACATACCAAAATCAAAGATCATTTCAATGGTATGATTTACTGCATTGTAGAGGTATCTATTTCTTTATAGCTTTGAGTTTACAAAGCCGTCTGTGAAGTGAGTGAAGTCAGTGATTGACATAACGTTTTTTTTTTATAACTAACTTAAATAACTTCCACCACCTATTATATGAGGGCTATATAATAACTTTTCATCTTCAATTTACAGACGGTGACCAGGTATAGATTTCAATGATTCGGTACCTTTTGGAAATACCGATAACTAAAAATATAACATAAAGATTCTCACCTTTATGCATTTATATTATAGCTTACATACTAGATACGAAAACAGGATGGCAACTAGATAAAACTCAACATAACTCGCAATCATAGTAATTCCAAGAATAATCGTTTGATTCGCATTCAACGCATTTATTAAGAATAAAATAAAAATAAATATCACACAACAACACACACTGATCTGATTCCATGTTAAGTAGTTTGCATTATTATAAGTTTATCAGAATAGACGGTGGTAAAATATTAATCGAACGAATCAGGTAGGTTTATGAACATACAAAAAATGAATAAGTAAGTTTTTTACCCCGTATGGTTCAAACCCATGATTGCTAGCGCCATGTCATTAAAGCAATACCTTAATGACTGCCTCATACTATTATTGATCTCCTAAATTTCAAAACAATATTAATTATCTTTCTGAAAAGTAATTTAAAGACTTTCATAATCAAATAGGTCAAATCTCAAAGATAGGTCAAATCTAAAGTACCTGTAATCGACGAGCATGCATGAAGAGGTTGATGGATGTGGATGAAGCGAAAGTAGTGTGCCAGGACCGTAGCACATGGCAGGAAATGATCTCTGCCTACCCCTCTGGGAAAAGGCGTGATACTTTGTTTGTACTACTATGTTTATTAATTATACTGACGGGAACAGTAAAAAAAATACGTACAGTAAAATAAATTATTGTTCTCCGTTGTTCCAATATTTGGCTTGATTGATATTTCAAAGTTGTGTTATTTGTCGTTTGTAGTATGTGGTACAAGACAATTTCTTATTACTGATGACGGTGAATTCATATTCATGCCAGTCTTATCACTGGAGTGCCATTAGCATCCTTCAGGATAGTCGGCTTATGGCCAGTAATAAGTGTCTACCACTAAATTATACATGGTTTGATCCTGGTCCAGGAGGATTGTGGCATTCACAGCTTATAAAACATACTCGGTGTAAAGTTTTGAACCTTCGTAATATCAGCGACATCTAGCTGTGTCTGTACAAAATCGTACGTGTAATCGATTGAGCGAACAACGTCGATCACTGAACTGCCTCATAGCACGTCCAGTTGTCTAGAATTTATTGCTGCAGTCAACCGCAAGGCGTCGTTTATATACAGGGTGTAACAGGAGGGGTGGATCATCGTCAGCCAATCGATGGGGGTCTTCAATACCTATCGATATAACCCCCATGTATGTTCAGCGATTTTCAATAGTTCCAAAGTTATTGAGATTTTTGTGAAATTTTGTAAGAAGCCGGAATTCAGTATAAAAGTCTTCACTGTAGCTTAACTACTAGACCTACTTGCATGATTTTTTTTTCTAGAAATAGTTCAATAGTGGGTCTTTATAATAACGATATCGATTTAAGTCATAACCCTATAATATTGGAGTAAAATAAGAATTCTTCACAAAAGTTTTACGAATCGAATTGTGTCTACCAACTTTCAAAGCCTCCAGTGAAAAAAAAGTGCCTGTGTTTTTTTTCTAGAACTTATTTCAAAAACTACCTACATTCATGGGTAGTATACCCTGAAAATTTCATACCGCTACTGCCAGAGCATCAAAACGAAAAATAAACGCGAATGGCACAGGTGCCATAAATCAGTGTTTTTATTTTTCATTAAAAACTTTAATTTAAAAAATAAATCGATATGTTTCAGCAAATTTATGCTATGTTAGTAACATTAGTAGCAGTAATTTTACAGAATTGCAAATTAAAGGGATGAAAATCAAACAAAGAAAATTTACATAATTTTTGCTAATTTTTTTTTTATAGTAAGTGTTCATAATGGGCATTATTATTGGCTATGCATAGCTTAGACCTTCTTAAAAAGCTTTTCTGGAGGTTGTGGAATGCTTCTTTTTTGTAAACATTTTCAGGGGCCCAAATTGTGACAAGGCAAAATGTAGTAGTAGCATTTTGCAACATCCGAAAAACCTTTGTAAAAAGGAGTCGTACTCGTTTATGCATAGCCAATATAGGAGCCCATTATGAACACTTACTGTAAAAAAAAATAATTAGCAAAACTTATGTAAATTTTCTTTGTTGGATTTTCATCCCTTTAATTTGCAATTCTGTAAAATTACTGCTACTAATGTTACTAACATAGCATAAATTTGCTGAAACATATCGATTTATTTTTTAAATTAAAGTTTTTCATGAAAAATAAAAACACTGATTTATGGCACCTGTGCCATTCGCGTTCATTTTTCGTTTTGATGCTCTGGCAGTAGCGGTATGAAATTTTCAGGGTATACTATCCATGAATGTAGGTAGTTTTTAAAATAAGTTCTAGAAAAAAAACACAGGCACTTTTTTTTCACTAGAGGCTTTGAAAGTTGGTAGACACAATTCGATTTGTAAAACTTTTGTGAAGAATTATTTTTTCAATCCAATATGATAGGGTTATGACTCAAATCGGTATCGTAATTATAAAGACCCACTATTGAACTACTTCTAGAAAAAAAATCATGCAAGCAGGTCCAGTAGTTAAGCTACAGTGAAGACTTTTATACTGAATTCCGGCTTCTTACAAAAATTTCACAAAAATCTCAATAACTTTGGAACTATTGAAAATCGCTGAACATACATGGGGGTTATATCGATAGGTAATGAAGTCTCCCATTATTTGACTTACGATGATCCACCCCTTGTTACACCCTGTATAATTAGTGACCAGCCCTCGCTTCGCTTCTTGTATATTATACACTAGCTTTCCGCCCAGTTAACGGGTAAAACATTACTTCCTTATAGCGCAGTCGTTAAAAAGTAGCCTATAACCTTTCCTAGGCTCTGGACTATATCTGTACCAAATTTCATTTAAATCGGTCCAGTACTCTTTGCGTGAAAGCGTAACAGACAGACAGACAAAGTTACTTTCGGATTTATAATATTAGTAAGGAAGTAAGGATAAGAACCATCATCTGAAATTCCTCTATCTATTAGAAAACCGCATCAAAATCCGTTGTGTACTTTTAAAGATTTAAGCATACATAGGGACAGACAGACGCGGTAAGCGACTTTGCTTTATACTACATATGTAGTGATTGTGCCTTATTCGTTTTTGACCAATTTCTGCTCTGTTTGCCTGTTACGAGTTTTTTTTATAGTTTCATCCATCATCATTCATAAAGGCACCCCAATGTTGGGGAAAAGAGTATAAGGCAACTTTTGCTTGGTGAGTTGGGCCCACCAAGTCACCACTAGTAGCAAAAGTTCTGGGATAACCCACCCACAAGAACGGAATAAGCCGAATGGATTTCGTTAATAATAAAGTTGGGCGATGACATAAGGTTAGTAAGTATGTATTTTCCAAGTTCTTCGCATTTAAGAGCAGTATTATAATTTGTATGTCAAATACCCAAATGAAATAGTTCCCAGAACATTTCCTTACATGTTATGATAGGTGAGCTTTTGTTCCTAGGAAAAAAAAACATGATCACTTCGGGCAGGTTTTACCTATTAGGATAAACATAATAGTACAGGATCCGTGGTGTATTTTTTCACTTGATTACTATCAAGCTAATTTTCCGTGGTAGCTTCATTTTGATAAGACGCAAAAAATTCCTGTGCGAAAATTTTGATTGTGGTAGATAACAGAGGGAGCAATAATTAAATATTTAGAACCGTAGCACCGGGACAAAGTACCACGGAATTTGTAGGACAATATGCCCGTTACATTATATAAATATTAACTAAGTAAAATAATAAAAATCAGCTGGTTAGTAATCATTTTTGGTGATCTCGTTATCGATACAAGTTGGAGGGGGAGGAGATCACCAAAAATGATTACTAACCAGCTGATTTTTATTATTTTACTTAGTTAATATTTATATAATGTAACGGTCATATTGTCCTACAAATTCCGTGGTACTTTGTCCCGGTCCTACGGTCCTAAATATTTAATCATTGATACCTCTGTTAGCTACCACAATCAAAAATTTTCGCACAGGAATTTTTTGGGCGTCTTATCAAAATGAAGCTACTCACGGAAAATTAGCTTGATAGTAATCAAGTGAAAAATACACCACGGATCCTGTACTATAAGTAAAGATCTAAACCAACAAAACGTACACGTTGATTTCGTAAGTCATTTGTTATTGGTAGTTTGAAGAAAATATGTAACAGTCAAATTAAGAGCTCAATACAGTATGCCCATTTCTTAGATACAATTTTTACCCGTAAATACGAGTAACACTGTAGAAAAACTCTTTCCCAGTGGGCACTTCGATCCAGATCCACCTCAGATCGAATATAAAGCTAGTTCGTAGTTCCTGCCAGATCAGCAAACAATAACCATTATTTATTACATTACTTTCTTAGTTCATTGTAACACAATTTTATTCTGTCTAAAAGTCCTAAATAGGTTAAAGACGGCCCTGAGCCCTATTGTATAACTAACAATACCTGTTTACTTACATACTAACCTATATTTGAAACGTGACTAACACGGTTTTTTACATACATGTTTTGCTGGTTATTACCATGTTTTGGTATTCCTAAATCTAATATTGATTTAAATATTATCATTAATAGCAGTCAAGATCAATACCAAGGTTATGGGTATGGGATTATACACGAGATAAGTCTTCGGAATTGTATCAACTAAAAAGTACTTGATGTTATACTTTTTGACACGTTTTTATCTTAATTCTTTATAAGTTATATCAGGAAAGTCTTTCTGGCAATAAGCTGAACAATGTTACCTTTGTAAAAGGGTTATATTAACACCTTGGGTGAATGTACTGTACCTATGTTCTTGTAAATAAATTAAGTTAGTTTATTTAACTTTTCTGGATGTTTTCTAATGTATTTAATTATGGCTAATTGCATATAATTATTTCATTAACGATCATCAGGTCTTTTCATACATTGTCAAATTTTTTAAGACATTAATGGAAGAACGAGGTACAAGTATCATTTTACCAATATTCGGAAGGTATTCTGCAATATAAGTAGCAAATGAGCGTTAACAAGTGAATATCAACAACAAAATAAACAATAACGAAATTCTTTTCTTTTCCTTTATAAGGACTTCAAAAAGCGTTGATAACTATCATCAAATTAAACTATTATAACCGATATCCGTTCGCATAACATGAAACACGATATTTTGTGAATGGTACTACTAGTCATTTGTCGATAAGGAATGACGTATCGGGTGAGTGATAAACTATGACCCGACGAGACAGAGGGATCCCAGTCGCACAAAATGTATCTCACCAGCAGGATGTGGGTCCCAATGATCACAGTGTTCACCCTTTTGTGCTACGTACAAGGCCAAGGTAGGTTAGTTTGATGAATAGAAAAATAAAGTGAAGTGTTGATCTGTGCAAACAAGGATGTGAGCCTGTTCGTCAATAAATGCCAATGTCTTTGTCTTGTGTGCTGAGTGTGTGTTTACAATTGGGAATAGAACATGAACACAATGTTTTTGTAGATAATGCGCATTTTTACCAAAATATTTGAGTAGGTTACGAATAGAATTATTTGCTATATCTACTTATTTATGTAGATCGATCATAACCTTACTTAGTGTCACACTCATTATTTTATCGTTCGTTAAATAGAAAAACCAATTACCAACCTTTGTAAAATTATTGTAGTGTAAGGACAGGGTAACCTAAATTAATCTTTGTAATTAATCTTGATGTAGACAAATGTGACAGTAAGATTTTTTTACTGTACTTCTAACATTGAATCACACACTAAACAAATGTAGTACATCGATATTAGTAACAAATTATCGTCTATTCCACCACTTGAATTCCATGACAACACAAAAACACAAAATACCAATCGATACAAAATCAACAAGCAAAAACTGAGGAACAAAAACAATTGAACGTGCATTCACTCACTCGCTACCCTACAATCTCCAGATGACATCGACGATTCAGCAGAGGTGGTCGCCAACGCGGAGAAGAAGCTTAGCGACAACATCCTCGCTATCCTTGAACACTACAAGCAGCCTGACCCCATCGGGGTCCCCGGGGCCAGCGTACCTGACCCCTACGCGGTGCCGGACATGCGCCAGACCCTCACCCTAGGAACTACGGTCAACCTCAAGAACACTGCTGTCTACGGCATCAGCAAGTTCAGGATCAAGTACATTAATGCTGAAATTGGTGCTATGGAGGTAAGAAGCAATCGTGATCATATGTTTGGTTCTTTTCGACACTCAGACATGGTGACAATCTCAAAAATAATATATCTACTTGTACCTAGATCATAAATGGCGACCGACAGGGTATCAGAAATGCCCATTAAATCGGGTTTTGCGTAAAGTACGTAACGCATTTTTGCTTCCACCATTCTTATCTTATCTCATCGTGTGTTTTCTGTCGCCCCCTTTCTATCTTCCATTTCCCTTTTTAGTAATATTGGTAAAACATTAAATCAGAGATGTTGGCTTGGTGTAATGGACCACCAATGCCATTCCAGAAACCATTAGGTGTTTTCCGTCCACAATCATCATCGTCCATCATTATATTTTGAATTTTGTCACAATTTTAAGATTCGCTCAATCAAAAAGGCAGATAAGATTCGTCTAGAAGATTATTCCAAACACTTCTTCTCAGAAATAAAATCACAATCTGTATGATCATCATCATGTATCTTTTAAGGTGCAAGCGGTGATGACGATGGATAAGCTCGAAGCGCGCGGCAACTACACGATGGCGACGTGGCTGAACCGGGCGCAGGGGCCCTTCTCCGTGAACGTAACCGGGATCGTGGTGCACGCGCGCGCCAACCTCGGCGTGGAGCGCGACGGCAAGCTGCGCGCCCAACACATCAACATCGACATCGGCTTCGCCGGCATCTCCGTCAACTTCGAGAACCTCGGCTTCTTCGGCAGCATGTTCCAGGGAGTCATCAACTCGCTCGGCACCTTCATCTTCGACAGCATCAAACCGTACATCCTCAAAGAAGCGTACACTAAAGTCAGAGCCGAAATCAACACCAAACTGGACGAAGTCACTGGCGATATGCAGTTCCCCAACTCCATCTCGCCACTCGATATGGTCATTGCTGACGCGCGGAAGAAAGTGAGAGGCATGAATTTGGACCCGTACAGATGCAAAGACTACAACACCTCGATTAGCGTCTTCTCGATAACTCTGTCCCATACGTGGATTACGGGCATCTCATCGTTTCAACGTGTAGGCAACATTACTCTGAAGGTGGAGAATAATACTTTAGTAGCTGATTTTGAAATAGGCACGCAAAAGCTGGAAGGCAGTACGCAGTGGGAGATCGTTGCTGTGAGCGGGTTGATGTCTCGTGCGGGTACTGCATCCTTTTCTGTGGAGTACATAAGTGGAAGGTTAGTCTTAGCTCAGCCTCTGGACACGAGGAAGAAGCCGGTATTCAAGGACTTGCACATTGAAGTGGGGAACATCCAGGTGCGCTGCGACGGTGCCGGGACTCTGGACTACGTCATCGAGTTCGTGGTGAATGTCCTGCCTAATTTGTTGAGGTATCAGATTATGGACGCATCCGCTGGCCCCATCAAAGAGAATATTCAGCGGGAGCTGGACAAGTTTAACGTGGAGGAGAGGATCTTGGAAGAACTTCCTAAGCTGGATGCTATGGATGCGCAAGGACTGAAGCTGTCTGCCCTCATAGCCACAGAGGTCGAGGATGAGCCCTATGATGAGGATGAGTTCTTTAACTTTTAACTCTCGAGTTATCGAATAAACCTAGGTCGTCCTAGTTCCTTATAAATTTGATATAATTAAGATCTGTGAATTCTAATGCCATTAATATTCCTAAAACGGAATTACAATCTAGATTAATCTAGCAAAATTTTAAATCGAAATGTAAATATTAAGACACATGGTCTATTAAGCATAAGTGCACAGAAAATGCTAATTGATCGTTATATAAATATAATTTATTTTATACGTCCGTCACGTCACGTTTCCCACAGAGGCGAAAAGTGGATCGCTGGAAGTGATCTCTGCCTACCCCTCTAGGAAAAGTCGTGTTTTTATGTATGCTTTATGTATGTATTTTATATAGATTGTTTCCCAACAAGTAGTCTACTTATCTTTTAAGAATCACTTGATTTACAACAACCGCCTAAATGAATAAAATCTCCTAATCATACATTGCATTTTATTGTGTAATCAATATTTGTATTTGTTCCGTGTCTGTAAATTTTAAATCTTTTTTATTGCTGTTTATTTACAATACATAATAATAATAAATACATAATATTATGAAGTTCATACATATGTACTTTACGTTTGTATATATATTAGTTAGGCACTAACAACAATCTAACGGATTATTTTTGATCATTTCTCCTACGCACACTGCATCTATACTTTCTTAAGATTTTACTTTTATTATTTTTAGTGACCCACAAGCCTTGATAAGATCCAACTGCATAAAACCGGTAGCTAACGGCACTTGGCTGTTGACATTTGGAAGTTAACTTCTACACTTTTACACAAAACACAAACTTTCAAGTGATCTGATGAAGAAGTATATAGTTTGAAGATAAGGAAAAAACGTAATCGTAAATAATATTGTATATTATATAAAAAATATTGTTGTTAATAAAGCGATTATATAAAACATACCTACTTATCATTAATTCCAATTTGTCCGTTCATTTTATGCAAAAGTAAGTCGCTTTTGATATATTTTTATGACGTACTTATAATATTGAACGATGAAATAAATAAATACCTAATTTTAAATATTTATTGAAACCAAACAATAAGGAAAAATATTTAACCTTAAGAACAATGTCTTCCATCGTACAACTGGCACACTTTATTTTATGTTAGTGTCCATTAGTCCTGTTTATCGACCCCCATGCTTTTAAATTCTCAGAAAATTATACATCCGCATCCTCATAGAGTCCAATCAAAACAATGGCTTGTAGTCGCTGTGTCTCATCGAAAGGAGAGGGCTCAAACTCACCCAAAGACATCGGCGGGACATCATTGCTCCCGCACTGGCCGACCGCGCCGGTCGCTCGCTGGCTCAGTGAAAAAAGAAAAAGTCAACCATTAAAAAGTTTGCTAAAACCGCGCGAAACATTAAAAAAGTTCGACACCAAAAAGGACTTAGTAACAATGGAGAAGCTCCAAGTGGTTTTTGTAATTTTGGCGGCCGTCGTCGGTTTAAGCAGTTCTAACACAAGTAAGTGCGTTCAAAAGAAAGTAGACGGACGGGTGAGAATATTCGTGTCATCTTTTCCTCTGTGTCTGGGGAATTTTTAGTTATATATTCTAATAGGTACAGTTTTTGAAGTTCTGAAATTTTTTGGTTTTAAAAACAACTTTTCCTGGATTTTATAGGTTTTACGGCAGTGGAACCTTTTACATTCAGAACATTTATAAAACTAAGTCATGAAACTGTAATTTTAAAAGATATATAGTCAATTTAGTGAAACGCTTGGTAAAATATAAAAAAATATACATTTTTATATGCTTTTAACGAGCTAAAAGTAAAACTTAAATAAAGATTTAAGATGCAAATTTTTATTAGGTAACTCGATACCGAATGAATGAGTTGCACATACTACTTGTTTGTTTATTTTGCTTTTTAACAATAATATATCGATCTTTTCCCCTAAAAAGTATTGGTGAAGCTTGTGGCCCAGACATTCCGATGGTCTTTCAATTAAAAGAGAATAGACGCTAGAGGTACAATGTCATAAAGTAGAAACCTAATTAAGTAAATACATAAATTATTTAATAATCATAAAAAAATACTTTATTATCTACTTCAGCCAACAAGTATCTTGAACCACATCACATACATGTAACGTCATAAATAAGTAATATCTAAACATCTAATACTTAGGTATAAACTGCGGTCCTAGACCCAATGTTTTTAAACAAAAGAAATAACAATAGGAACTTAATGGAACCATAGAAATGATACAATCGCATTTTATAGTAAAACATGCATTATATTCATATAATAAACATTGAATGTTACATCTTATAACTTTGTCTCGGAATTGTACACTATTAAGTATCTACATTATACAGAAAATACAAAGCGTACATGGGAAATATGTTACACTTTACCTCGTTCATAAATTGGCCCAACAAGGAACGTAACCCCCGATCCTTGGCACCTGAGCCAAATGCCTGTTATAACCATACTATCGGGGACACAAGTTAAACACACCAAGCAAACAAACCTCCTCTATTATCTAAAGAAGCATTGTGTCGACACAAATTTTACATCACAAAACGTAAATATGTAATATATTATGTACAGCAATTTATACATAATAATAAAAATGTAACGAATAGCAGTTTGTGGATGATATCTTATAAATAAAAACCGGCCAAGTGCGAGTCGGGCTCGCGCACAAAGGGTTCCGTAGCAGCAAATATAATAAAAATCAACCTATCTCAAAAACTATAAGAGATACTTTGATCAAACCAAAAATCGTTGAAAGAGTTAATTAGCATGCATCACCTCTATTTTTTTTAGAATTTTATACCCCGTAGTTATAAAAATAGAGGGGGGGGGACATACTTTTTACGACTTTGAGAGCTGATATCTCAAAAACCGTTCACTTTAAGAAAAATGTTTTTTAGAAAACTTTATATCATTTTAAAAGACCTTTCCATTGATACCCCACACGGGTATGTACATCGAAAAAAAAAATTTCATCCCTCAGTTACATGTATGGGGGGCCCCACCCCCAATTCTTTTTTTTACTATTTAGTGTCATATTTTTGTAGCGGTTTATACAACACATATTCCCATCAAATTTCATCACTGTAGTACTTATAGTTTCCGAGTAAATCGGCTGTGACAGACGGACAGACGGACAGACGGACAGACGGACATGACGAAACTATAAGGGTTCCGTTTTTGCCATTTTGGCTACGGAACCCTAAAAATGAATTGCCGTTCTTTAGTATGACTAAAACTCGAGAACGCCCGGACCGATTTAGGTAATTTTGGTTTTAAAATGTTCGTGATAGTCCAGGGAAGGTTTATAGTATTGGCGGTATGAAATTCGCCGGGACCACTAGTATGAAAATAAATATAGGAGACTTTTATTAACGCACTAGTAAATAATAGCAAAAACAATAATTTTTGAATTGTTTGTCCGTTTGTCTGTGCGTTTGTTGTGCACGCTTATCTCAGGTTTCTCAATCTGGGCTTATCAGATATAGATGTAGTCAGTTATACTTTGTGGAAACCTCTACTTAGGTTTTCATGTTTATCGTTTAATTATCTTCATAAAAAAAAGACGTGTGGCACTCGGGGACTGCCGCAGTATAGCTATTGCATAGCATCGTTCGATTTCGGAGCAGCTCGTCTCGATTCGTGCAAGTTTCGTAGAGTCGTACAATACGCCTAACCACACGCACACAAACACCGTGCCGAAGTCTACCGAACTGAAACGACGTTAGACGATTGTGAGGTTTTTTCGTTACGGAATTTCTTGGTTCGGTCGCCGCGCTCAAATCCCGCGATAAAAGCTATGCAATAGCTTAAAAAGTTCAAATAATCACGTCTACCTTTATACGCCGGTATATTCTTAAATGCTGCCTAAAGTCTCTTTTCCACGCGGGCGAAGTCACTGGCACAGCTAGTATAGAAATATATACCTCATCTAATGACGGACTTAACCAACTGCAGTGTCAAGTTCACAGGTCAAGCTCTTTTATGTAAATTCTTCTGCTGCTTAAGACCAGTCAAAAAGTTCAATAGAAAAATTACTATGTAAGATTTTAGAACGTCGGGCAGTAAGTAGCTATATAATTTGCTACTCCTAATAACGCGTGTAGACCCATAAAAGACTAATATTTAGAAAAATTACTGTTCACAACTTCGGAAAAAATATAAAATGTAAGCGTTCCATTTTAAATAAATTATCAACAGCACTGGAAGTCTGATACTGGTTGATGTTTTAAATTACGCAGACCTTCTGACTTTACTCACAAGATTTATTTAAGTAAATAAGAACATCTATCATCTGCATCGGATACCAAGATGATGTTTACGATACGACGCCTAAACGATGTGGCGAAATCAGTAGTTATATGCGCAGGAGTTACGTAAAGTGTCTTTTCTCGCGCGGAAGTGCGGGTGCAATGGAAATGCAATGCGTTGGATAACGCGGGATGAGATGGAACTCTGCCGGTAGGGCTGCTGAGAAAACAAGTGGTTCTTTTTTTTCTACTACTAATCGGAAGAGAGCGATTTTCAAGTCTAAATCTTTTATATACTAGCAGCCGCCCGCGACTTCATACGCATGGAGAAATGTAGTAGCCTATAATTATATAGTAAACTAAGTAACACACAAACAAACAGACAAGCAAACATAATAATTTACAACCATTCAAACTTTCGCATAAACAATATTAAGACTAATCCGAAAAGATAGCGATTTTAAAGTTCAAGCTGTATCTCTCGATTCTGTACTACTTATTTAATTTCTTATTCAATAAAAAGGTGAATAAGATGATAGTATTTTTGACAGGAACAACCGTTTACGTTAAACTTACTTACCAAATTTAAGTCTCTTTGACTACTCTTTGACACAACTATTAAGGTCCTGACATCTTCCAGAAATAACATTGCAAATAATGCAATTGATAAATTTGTGTTATTAACTACAATCAGGTACTTTTACTGTTATTTCGAATAAGTATGCATAAAAACTAAAAAATATGATAATATCTGCTCTATACGTATAATTTTAGACTTTCGCGTTCTATCGTTTATATTTAGTGCTCTATACTTACTCTATATTTAACTACACATGCATAGGTACATCCCTTTTTCCTAAAGGCTTAGGCAGAGATCACTTCCTGTGAAAGTATTAAACGGCATTTATTTATAGTTAAAAGAGATCTAAGGAAACTTGCTAAAATGTAATTTAAAAATAACATATTGAAGTAGGCCAGTACAAATCGAAAACAAAACGATTAGATTGATGTTTTAACCGCTACGTTTTAGATACAACGGTCAACAGTGGCGTTCTACAGAACAGGTATTTTTTGTGTCCATAAACCAGTAGATATTTTTATTTTATTTCACTTTCATACATGGTATTTGTAGTAAACTTCT
Source organism: Maruca vitrata (assembly GCA_039566165.1). Classification (NCBI taxonomy): domain Eukaryota; kingdom Metazoa; phylum Arthropoda; class Insecta; order Lepidoptera; family Crambidae; genus Maruca; species Maruca vitrata. The sequence continues at coordinate 12,680,061 of CM076912.1, read as the reverse complement.
GGCGACCGCGACAGGAAACCCAGGTGTATTTTAAATTACGTCAGAATGTGACCAAAAGCATTTAATGCAATTCTTTATTATTATAAATGTAATTACATTTTACTGATTCGGAGCGGCATGTTTTCAGAAACGTCTTGGATTTGAATTTTCTTTGTGCACTGTTTATGCACAATTAAAAAATATTTAGAGTCAAAATAGCGTAAAGTCTGTTATTTATTCCCTTTGAGAAGGCTTTGTACATTTATTCGTAAAACAGTTGAACTTTTACAAAAATGAGTAGCAAATTCCTTGAAAGGAAACGCGAATCTTGCGTCATCAAGTTCACGACACACCGATGATGCTTTATAAGTCTATCAGTCCTTCATTACAAAATCTCGATCTACAACGAAAAAAAAAACGAGATCCAATTTAAAAAAAACATTCTAAAAACAATCTGCAGATCCTGTAATGGCGCCAAATTAACTGTACCCACCTCGATATTAACAGTAAACGTTTTTGCGACCGATCGGGTTCTCTGACAAGGTCCCAGCGCGGGTCGATGACCGGTAGGTGCCCTTACATAATTATGCCGCCAAGCAGGCTTTTTGTTATTTTCTTTTTATCACCGTGATTAGTGCACGTAGCAATCGGACGATTAACTAAGGCTGTATAGCTTCGATGCGTTGATAAATTTGATCAAATAATAGTACATTTATAAGTGTCTTTCAGTAACATATGTGAATTTATGACTTATTTTTAAGAGATCTTTACGAGTTTACTTCAATCAAACTATGTTTAAAATGTAAATCCTGGTCTTCCTAAAATAAATAAATAAAACTGTCAACTTTATATTAGATTTTGGCAAAAAAACCAATTGTTGATATTGTATTCTCATTATCACTTGCATTTACTATGCCGGTTTTGCTTGCGGTTTATTTTCGTCATACTTTCTCTATGCCCAGCCTGGTAGTATGCCGGACAAATATCATTGATCTCATCATATTGTTTAACATAACATGTAAGCATTTTATCGAATAATTTTACTAAATTTTTAACCTTCTTCGACAGTGAATCTGTCACTAGAAACAGTTCTATAGTAATTAAATAAATAATAATAAATAAATATCTGGGACATTTCCACACACGGTCATCTGACCCCAAACTAACCAGAGCTTGTACTATGGGCGTCAGAGACTGATATACATACATATATATTTATAAATTCATATTTAAATACATAATCACACCCAGACACGGAACAAACACCGATGTTCATCACACAAATATTTGTCCCGAGTGGGAATCCAACCCACGACTCTTAGAACCGCCAGCCAGGGTCACTAACCACTGTTCCACCGAGCCAGTCAATTGAATTTTCACAGCTCACATAATAATATGGGCTTTGAAGCTGTGAAGCTGTTAAGTAGGTAATCGAATGCTTTGCATACCTATAATATCTATTGTTAATACGTATTCCATTAGCTTAAACTACACAAAAAATACGGAAATGACTAATTAATTACCTATACATTAGGTAGGTGTACCTTTTATATATTTTTTGTGAGTCATTCACATGGCTACTCACGCTATCCAGCCTTAAGGCAACGACCGTATCTTTTCATCGTTTCCCAGTACATTTTTGCATATGCATATGCATATGCGAAATTCCGATGAGAATCTATCAATCATCCGCGTGCTCCCACCGCAACAAAGGCTCGTTATCACGCTTGATCGACGAGGTCTTTAGGTAGGGCTGGCAGGTCTACCTAATAGCCGATCAGACCGGGTTTGGTCAACCTTATTGAAGATTTTGTGTCTTAGGCTAGGCACTAGGGTCACAGTGAGCGGCTAACAGTTGGCCTCCAGTTTGCCTTTACAAATTTTGAACCGCGCGGCTTAGAAGCTGCGTACCTATGAGACGTGCGAAACGCTGCAAACTGCGGTTAAACCGCTTACTGTTCGCCTAATCGGCCCGCTCGCTTAGTATCAACTAGTAACCCGCCCTCGCTTTGCTTCGAATAAAATAGTTTTACATAAATCTCCCTATGAATTAAAAAAAACGCATCGAAATACGTTGTATAGTTTTATAGATTTAAGCATACATTCGTATAGACGCGGGAAGCGACTTTGCTTTATACTTTTATGTAGTGATAGGGAATACTTAAATTTGTCCGTTAATCAAGCTTTTGGCAAAATGTGAAAAGCCTAACAAATTTTAATGCCGGACAAACCGGACGCTGTTTATATTTACCAGTCACCAAACCAAGAAGCCTAACTGTCTGTCCAGCTTATCCGGTCGCTTGGCAGCCCTATTCGCGGCCATTGTGGCTCCCTCATTGTTTTCACTGACCAAAGTGTCAATGTCGTGGGGACCGTTAGTTCGTCGCCGCTGCATACGAATGAGATAGGAAGAAAGCGGCCCGTCCTAACAGCTGACTCAGGCTGTTTGCTTTGCCAATTTAGAAGCGGTTTTACGAGGAGATGAGCACTGCTGTGGCAAACAAGTCGGCCGATATTAATGAGCACAGCCGAAAATACGCTAGATAAATATTTATAAAGAGATATTTGTATTTTTGTACGTTTGCAACGAATGAACACAAGTTTTAATTGGTATATATTATACGATAGAATATAGTCTTTCGGTAGAGTTCATCATTAAAGTCAATAGATAGTAGTGGAAGTAAACGACCGGTATTACCGGACCGGTATTAGACTGATCAAAAATATTCCTATATATTTAGATCAGCTTTCGTATTATGATCTTAAAAATGAACATGACATTATTCTTACCCAACTGTGCTGAAAAAAAAACTTTACAACTTGCGCAGACAAAATCTAATATTTATCTATTATTATAACCATAAATGGACATCCATTGGTTATAATCATTTGTTAGAGACAATTAACAATGTTTGAACAAATGAAGCTATCAACTTTTTCTAAATATTATATTTTAGTTAGATCAATACAAAGAAGACTCCTGTTACGTAAAGTTCATTCTAACGTCTAAGACTGGTGAAACGGCTGGGGTCAACAATCATTTCCCAGCAATAGACCATAATTTCTTGCTAATGATTCATCGATTTCTATTAGGTAATTAGATGCGCCCAATGATCGGTTCAACCGACGAGTTCAATGTATATCAGCGATGTTATCGGGTCAATGATCAGAAAAGTGTACCGATATGCCTAACACACTCGTATACACCTAACTATTACTTACTAAGATACAATATATAATAAACAGAGTTTATACATGTTTATCGATTCGGCCATTATATTTATGCTTATTTCTTTCTACATCAATATATTTTAATTTACCTGTATCATCGCAAAGGTCTCTTTCAAACCTTTCCACTGCTCTATCCAAGGATAAGACTCTGCCAAACTTTGTCAGCGGACTTTTTTTCTTAAGGACGTTGTTATTGCAACTTTTACTACTTACTAACTATAGATACACAGCAGGATTTGCACGTGACCTTTCATTTATTGCTTTTTCCTTTGCAGGTGTATTCGGAGGCAGATGCTCACGGCGGGACCCCAACGTGGACGCGTGTCTGCTCAGGAGCTTCAACTCACTCCTGGAGTACCTCAAAGGAGGGGCTCCGGAGTTGGACATTGAAGAGGTAAACTCTTTCTCCACAACAGCGCTTAGGGGTGAGAGCCATCCGCTCCCCCGCAAGTCCGGCAATGATAACGAGGCTACTCCAAACCATCATCGCAAGTCAGGAGAAAAAAAACAACAGCGCAAAAGTCGCAAATATAAAATGTAGGCGATCTTTTCGAAGTGATTCTCTTGGTTTTATTAAAAACTTTGAGACCTCCCTTAATACTTGACTCACTGGATTACGACATACTCGTTGTTGTTTTATATTATAAGTTAGACATACGCATTTTCAGTTTAAAAGAAGTTCATTCACGATGGTATTTGAGAATACAAGAAAATAATAAATATTAACTCATACGAGAAAAATCTTTAAACACTTTCGTTTTTAAATTGTGGAATATTATCGTAGATTATATAATACAAATTTATTGTATCCTGGCAAAGCACGGTATCCGGGAAGTAAGCCATAAATTCCTTTGACAATATTCCCATAACTATAATTAACCTAATACACACGCAAATATAACAAGTTTATAATAAAAGTAAAATCTTCCTTATAGATCGTTTTATTATTTCAATTAAAAATGGGACTTTCCAATTGCGTAATTTTTTCCAGCAAGTTGCTATTTTGCTATTTGACATCCTTAAATCACATACAATTTAAAGATTCGTTTTCATTTCCTTGTGGCAGTCTAAATGCTGCGGGGCGTCTTTATCTCTTTTTAGGGGTGGGAGCCATCCGCTCCTCCGCAAGTCCAGTGATGATGACAAGGCTACTCCAAGCCATGATCGTAGTCAGTTAGGAAAAAAAATGCATCTGTGTCTCTGGTGGATCATCTGATCATTCTCCTGCCCTTGTTCCACGGGTCGGCGCAACTTGTGTACTTCTCCTACTCGAGCCTATCATTCGTCAGCTCTGTGTCTACTCCTTTCACTCCCACATCTGTGTCTTTTGTCTGTGGATATTTATAATAATTTAATATTGTTGTTTCCAGGCCGAGCCGATAGTGATAGACGAGCTGTCGATAGCCCTGGGCGGCGGGCCCGACGGCTACCGAGCCACCTTCAAGGACATCCACGCCACTGGGGCTTCCAACATGACCATCACCAACGTGAGGTAATGAAGTTCTTCTGTTTTTTTCTTATTAAGAGTAAGGCGTCCAACCGATTTCAGTTATGGCGGCCGATCTCAATTCAGTTCAGCCAAGTGCGCAGGACATCTTATGGTGCACAAGTCAACTCTCTGTTTCATTACTCTCATAGCTCGGTGAGATGGCAATCCCACATGACCGATGAGTGATAGGGCGTAGGACCACCGGCTTAACGTGCTTTTCGAGGCACGGATGTGCAACCGCCAACTTTCTAAATCCAGGCTGAGTAATTTCTTAGACCAGGGACCTCTCGGTCCTTACGCAGCGCTTGCTACCAATAGACGAACGAGGCAGTTAAGTGAGTTATATTAAGTGTATCATCCCACGGATGGGCAAAGGTCTGCCTCAAACCTATTACCATTATCCACTAACGGCGATCAAAGGCTAGGAGGGAGTACTTCTATATATTTATCTTTATTTTAATTAGCAGATAATATTAGAGGTCTCATGAAGACGAATGTGGGACTACCTACCGAGGAATTCGAACTACTAAAACCGTATCTTTCTGTCTTTATAAAATATAATTTATAAATTTGTTATATGGGTGTTTATTTACCCGCCACATAAGTCAATTTGTCACGTCTTAAAATATTAATTCTAAGGTTTATTGCTCCTGTGAAATGGTCTGACTCTTCATACATGACTAAATCTTCACAGGTAATACCAAAAACAAATGTATTGTTATAATTAAACCAGTAACGAGTTTACCTAAGCATGAGTTTAGGCCCAATAGAATACATTGCCAGTAAGTACGAGTAGTTACGCTTGCTACTTTAAGCAATGACCCGTATTTTATAACCTTTATCCCTTTGTTTTTACTCATCATCACCGACAATCGTTTTCCCAGGGCTGAAGTTCATGACTAACTGGTTTGTTGACTCATACATAACCGATAACACTAAAATGTTCAAAAGTTATTGTCTCTCCAAACCTCGTAAACCTACACAACAAAGAACCGTAAGTTAGCCGTATGTGCACAGAATATATTAAATGCACTACCTAATACATATAAAATCCTTTCCTCATAAATCACAAAATATGTGCTGTGTAAACATTACTATGGGTGGTCACGGACATGCAGGAATGTTCAGGTGTCAACGTTTTAACATGAGAAGGTTCGATAAATTAAGTACCAAAAACTTAAGTAACATTCTCGAAAATCGTAACTAATAAATTGAGTAGCGTCCCTTCCTTTCTATATCCCGCACCTAAGGACAACATCTATACAACTAAATAAAGTTTGAACTGTCTGTTTGTAATATTAGAATAACGACTTCTTAGTAAATGGGAATGAATCTATATCGGGGTACCAATAACAAAATCACAATTAAAAACAATTTTTTGTCTGCCTGTCTGTTTATTCCCGCTAATCTCCAAAACAGTTGGACGAATTTTGACGGGATATTCACCAAAATTTGCTTCTAAATTTCTCTGCAGAAAATATGCAGTCGATCGCCGGTGTTTACCTACTTTATTAAACCCAGCGGACCCTTTTAACACATTTGTTAAGATGATTATTTGACTTGTACATTAGATGGTAGCGACCGAGATATCCTTGTATGACTAACGAAGTGGACCAAGGATTGCTAGAATAAATTAACCAGGCCCTAGTTGGATCATAGGCTACAAATTGCCTATTTAAATTCACCCGAATTAAACCTTAAAAAAGTATACAAGGCTAAATGTTAGCGGTATGTAAAACGAGTTAGTGGCTTCCTGCGTACTTCAAATCCTTAGCAAAAATATTTGTCCCTCAAAAGAAGGATATATTATAACTGGGCAATAAATTGAGACAAATCTCTTTTACGTGAAATCAACGTAACAGTGTTTGTAGGCGCTTCGTTTTTATATTGCTCGTTTATATACTAGCGAAATAGGATGCCGCCCCGACTCAGGTTCTTTGCGGATAAAATCATCAGTTTTTATCTAATAAAAATATATCCTGAATCACTATAAAAAAAACCGCATCAAAATTCGTTGTGAAGTTTTATAGATCATAGTTAGGTAAGACAACGGAAAGCAACTTTGGTTCTAAACTATGTTGTGATAAAAATCATGTCAATTGTGAACTCCAATCTCAATAAATTCCTTTTTCTCTGTAAGGTTTATTCCACCATGCCCCAGGAGGCTAACTCATTCAAGCAGAAAATATTGCCTTTTACCCTAATGAGGCGACATGGTAGAGCAATGTGAACTTCCGGGTTACTTGTTTCTTCCTACCTGTTTAATAACCTCTTTACCGTGTTACAGGTCGGACCTGGAGACACACCAGTTCCAGCTGACGATGTTCGGGCCGCACATCAGCGCGCGCGCACGCTACCGCTCCTCCGGCGTCCTGCTGCTGGTGCGTGCGTCCGGCGGCGGCGACTACTGGGGCGAGTACGGTAAGGAAACTAACCTATCAACCTACCCACCCACACTCCACATGTGGACCTGGAGACGCACCAAACTAGTTCTCTCTGACGACGTTCGGAAGAAAATAAGGAACGTAGATACTGTATTAGGTAAGCGATACTTACTGCATCCTGCTTGCTACATCAAGTAGCGATATAAACAGTATGTTGAAGTCGAAGTCTCGTCGAAAGTGTTTTGTGAGCTTTACGAGAGATTCATTTGACGACATTGTAAAATGAATTTTCCTATCTAATATCACAAGCCCTTGCAGTCCCAATATCTAAATCTAGAAGGTACAAATCTAAAAGGAAGTGTTTTTTTTTAAGTCCAACAGCAGCATTTATAGTCCAAAATATATTGGACATCAAATTCGGCAATTGTCCTTTACCTGCATCATCAGACTCCTCCTTGCCCAGAAGGAGTCCGATTGACAAACTGACAGCAAACTGATCCTATAGTGTAAGATCAATTTCTTCCCTTTGTGGCAGGGAACCTTGCAAAACTATTACAACCGTTCTTTGCAGACGATGTTAAGGCGAAAACTACTAATGAGTTACAAACCCATTCCTTCGCAGACGGTGTGAAAGCCAAGGTGTACTTCCGCGGAGCGCCGTACCAGCGCAACGGCCGCACGTACCTGCGCCTGCAGCAGCTCAAGCTGGACTTCAGCGTGCGCGACATCCAGATGGGCGTCGAGAACCTGCACAACAGCAACTCTGTTTTGCGTGAGTCCGCTTTGTAAACCTTCTTTACACAAGTGTTACTGCCTATACAGGATATAACTGTGACCAGTGATGAGATCCATTGTTCAGCAAGTTCAATATTTCAAATTTCAAGCGTCGATTTCGACAGGCAGATTCGAACCCGCACTTGGTCAGAGTGGTTGTCGAAGGCTTGATCGCTCTAGTTTAGGGTAGGCTCGGACCACGTGGTGGGCACGACACCATTATTGTCAGCCCATGCTGATAGTGAAAACGACAAAAAGGTGGAGATTTGAAATTTCCCGACTTTCGTCGTCTGTTGCGTGGCCATAGGACACAAGAAGAAAATATCGACCGACTTTTTAGTCGACAGACTGACCACTGGACGCTAAATCCTGCTGCTTCATAGATCTTCAAGGCTCTCTAGGGGCGTAGTAGACTAGATAAAAAGCTATCCCATCACAAATCCAAAATTATCAGGGATCACAGTAGTCTAGGATGCAACATGTCCCATCCAAAACCAATATTTTTGCAGCACAATATAGACAACTATATCTTGATATAGAAATTTAACAAATCACTGTTCCCCACAGAGGCAGCACTGAACCTGTTCATCAACACGAACGCACAGGAGCTTCTCAAGGAGATGAAGCCGGAGCTGAAGAAGGACCTGGCCGAGAAGATGTCGCGCTTCCTCGAGCGAATCCTCCAGCACATCCCCTACGACGACTGGATCGTAGACTAAGCAAAGGGAGGAAGAAAGTTGTCAAAGAGCCAGCGGTATTTTTGTGGACGCGTCAGTTCTGTGGATGTCATTCCCGTGACAGTTCCATGGGCATCACATATTTTAAACCGACTTCAAAAAAGGAGGAGGTTCTCAATTCGACAGAATCTTTTTTTTTCTTTTTTATGTTCAGACATTTCAAAATTGACATTAATTTCTGAATAGTTTTTGCTATCATGGGCGAAGTAATAATAACCCAAATAGTGCTTTTCTATAAGTTACTACGACACAGTCGTTTACAGCAATAGAACACTTAACACAACATTGCAAGGACAATAACTGAAAAGACAATCATTTCTCAATAATGACAAAATAGATAGATGAGAATTTTCGCTAGTAAGTACCTAACGCGTTCACAGAAATGAGTACGTATGACCCGATACTTGAAACCGGCTCAGATTTGGTGAGAGTTGAAGTATTTTTGATCAAAGGCTCGACCACTCAACTTGGTTTAAAAAACTGAGAACGAAAAAACGATGAATGGCAAACTGTTAACACTTTTTACAAAAGTTTTCACGGACATTCAAAATGTACATATCAAGTCTTTGAAAAATTGTATTAATAATAAATAAACGATAACATGATTTACGAACAATGTATCAACCTAAGCAGCTGTATTAAAAAAAGTAGCGCTGAATATTACTTTACAATTGCTAGTTTGAATTGAATGAGGTGCTTGTAAAGTTGTGAAGAATATGTATTTAAAAAACTATGTTGTCATTTAGGTCTTCTAAAGGTTGATCAAGAAAAAAATCAGTGATATGCTCAATTTAATTACTTTAGTTACGTGCCTACTTAAATTTAAACAAATAGAATTAGCATGTAAGTTATTTATTTAAGACACACGATACATAATAATTATAATGGGATGCTATATCTTTTTCTCTTTATTGCTGGAGTGAACTACGATTATTAGATACTAGTACTTCTTATTACAAGTAAGTAAGTATACAAGTAGATAAGACTTTTTTTTAATTTAAGATTTAATGTTGTAATTAATTACAATTAAATTTTAACTTACGAATTAAGTGTTTTTTTTTAAACCCATATTTTTTTTATCCATAACTATACTGTAAATAAAATGTAATTATATACAAAATCCCTGCTTTTGAGCCATGAATGTGATGTGATATCTAAATACGGCAGACTATTATCATTCCGATGGACTCGTGCGTGAGATACTATCTATCATAGATATCTAATCATTGCGAGAACGATTCTAAATTTTATTAATCTTATAAATCCGTGTAAGTAAGTACCTACTACACACATGAATCCAACAGTCCGATAGTGACCTGATGAATAAATAACTAATAAAAAATTAACAGAGCACACCAAATCTATAACGCGTAGCTCGCCAAGTACATACCAGGTCACTTATTATAACCAGGGCCGCGCCGCCCTGTGTGCGAAGTGTGCGGCGCACACAGGCGCCAAGACAATAGGGCGCCGCGCCGCCACTGACACCTAAATTATTTTTGTTACCTATATGTAGTTTTTGTAGTGGAGTATCGACAAGTAAGTAGGTACAATAGGCGCAACATAAGCCTTCTAAACAACAAAACATCTATAACGCTTATTGAATATTTAATTATGTAATAATTATAAAAGTCAATATTTAATGTTTTTATTATTCACGTTTATGGTTTCATTTTTACGTTTAGGGTTTTAGTTTACATTCCTTACGAGCTCAACGTAAAAACGGCGGCAGTTCTTTGAACCAGAGAAAAAGTACTACAAAGAGAATATAATCACTACGTTTTAGTACTAGTTATTTTAAACCATAGAGGCGCCGAGTTTGTTTGAGTATAAGTGAGTTTCTGAACGCAACCCGATGCGATGCGTGCTATTAAAAAAATTTTATTTTTTTTATTTAATCTATGTCATCCCACTACTGGGCAAAGGTCTCCTCCAAATCAATCCACTGCTCTCTATTCAAGGCCAGGACCTGCCAGTTTTTTGAATACTAAGAGATCATCACACCACCTTTTCTTGGGCCTTCCTCTTCGGCGAAAACCCAGGCACCCATCTTCAGGCACCCATTGGGTGACAATTTTGGCCCATCTATCGTCCTTCATTCTGCACACATGCCCTGCCCATTGCCACTTCAGCTTCGCACTCTTAATACCTACCTACATCAGCAATGCCGGTTAGGGAGCGGATGGTGGTATTCCTTATTTTGTCAATTAGTTTGATACCTAAGATACTCCGCTCCATAGCCCTTTGGCAGACCTTGAGTTTGGACTTCTGACTTTCAGTGAGGGACCAGGATTGCGCACCGTATGTCAGGATTACGTATTATTAAGTATGCAATGTCGACGAGTTTGCGTTTAAGTGACATTGGAAGGTCTCCCTTCATGGACCAGAAGCTCTTCCAGGCGTTATCTATACGTCGAAGTATTTCTTTATCCTGCCTGTTTTCGAGGAAAACTATCTGGCCCAAGTAGATATACTCATCGACATATTGCATTTCCTGGTCATTTACTACTATCCTATTATTGGCGCTGTTGGTCATAACTTTAGTTTTACGGTCTAAAACCCTCCGAACAATTATGCCTGCACGCTCAATTATAAATATTCATTCAAAAATTAAATTGGTTTTTTATGATGATTCGTTAAAAAAGAGGCGCTTCATGGGTTTCGCACACAGGCGCTGCCGGGGGTCGGCGCGGCCCTGTTTATAACTATATTATTTTTTATATTGTTATTACCTACCTTAAAAGGTCCACATGTAATAACAATACCAAGCACGCGTTACGCAAGATTTTTATATATTTGGACCGCTTTCATTGTGCACGTGTAACTATCGTCAATCGTGGATGTCATTACCATGGGCAAAGAAACAATCCGAAAGTTGTGGTTAAATAATATTGTGAAGTTACAATTTCAGGGACAGTCTTTTGTTTACTTAATGTAGAGTAAAACGTAAGATTATTCGACGCTTTAACGGTGAAGGAAAACATCGTGAGGAAACCTGCACACCTAGAAGAAATTCTCAGGTTGTATAGTCCACCAACCCGCACTTGGCTAGCGCAGTTCTGACTGATCATCGATCTGAGGTCACAAATTAATTCTATGACAATACGTAAGTAAATATCTTCAACCATAAAAAAATTAAATAGACCAGGAGGTATTGCGGTAGTGATGTGTGCAAAAACAATGAGAATAGCCCATGGCAGAAACATATGCACAAATATGGTGTCGCAATAACATGATGCGCAGACACCTCCAGTGGAGTTATATAAACAATATTGCAATACAGCCGCTGCGTTTGCTTGTGCAACCGAACATCACTGAGCCCTCGGCCATGGATGATGAGAGAACAAAAAATAATCTTCGAATATGGCTCTTTAACAATTCTACCTAAGTACCGTCCTAAAAAATAAAGGTATTCTATCATATAAATTTCATTGACTGTTCTACTCTTAAAATTCTACCGTTATTAATACTTATTTTGTAGTGATTATAACACTCAGTCATAGCGATTTTCACAATAATCACTGACTGATCAATGTGGTCAGATCAGGTGATCAGAAAAATGATCATAAAGCCAATACGGTCAAAATGTTTTATCCGAAATGGATTAATACCTATTAGTGCAATAGGATGCCCTGAACAGAAAAAATATAAGTAAATGTACAACTGAAAAGTGAGTAATAGTTTAAAAGAACAGTTTATCTAATGCACTCAGGTCAACTGCAATTGTATGCAACCTTGCACTTCAAAGCGACCACTTGCACGCAGCTCCCGCGCCAAAGTTTGTGATACTATTATCACTTGCACAGTGGTCTGTCGCAAGCATCTCGGACATGGAAGGGGCATGCACTTTCGCAGCCTTCAGGCCGAGCTTCGCGATTCGCCGTCCGGCGCCATCCCGATACACTGTGCATTGGACCTCGAACGACATTACAAATTAAATTCGTAACGTATCATTAGTTTAGGCATAAACAATTGAGCATCTGGAAAATCATTGCAGAAATTGTTTAAAATTATACCCACAGTAGTTGAGTTTAGATTGATTCTGTTCACGGACAAAACTTTCAAAATGAATCTGAAAGTGTACAGTGTTTGTGCTGTAGTGCTGTGTTGTTTACAAACATCTAGGACGGAGAATGAGGTGACCGATATACGTAAGTAAGAGAAATTTCAAAGGTTGTTGGTGAAACTTCTGCTCAGTTCAGTTAAAATAACATTAGATTAAAAGCGATGCATGCACCAACTACTAGTAATGGATTTTTATTTTTATGGAAATTATTAACTCAAAAATAAAGTTGAATAAAATTTAAATTAACCAATCCTATTTTGCTTCACAACTACAAATAAGTCCACTCGACAATTTTATGTTTTAAGATATAAGTAGTTAAGGATATATTGTAATCTGAAAATACTAAACAATAAGAAGGAAAATAAGTAGTTTTTATAAATTTTAATTTGGTTGATTTCAGCTTAAATTAACCCAGCGAAATACAATCGAATCGAAACAGATTCATCCATTATAAAGAATCTTAGTTAGTTAAAAATTTACATCACTTCACCTCCTTCCTCGATACTAATAATTTAATTAGATAGGCGAGTAGGCTGGTTGGTATAAAGGTCTAATAAGTAGTTAGATGCTCATAATTGCAATAGGTAACAGTTTTATTATTATTACATCCATCCCGAAGTACCTAATTAACATTCTCAGAATATAAATGTATTGCGACCCAAAAGGTCAAGTGACTCCAAGACTGTTGTGTACAAATGTGTACCCACTAACATTTACTTACATAACAATCTTGACACAACCTTTAGACCTACATGTCTGCGGCTTCCTGACACGAAGCCAATACGAGAAGATACCTAAAGTAAGTCATCGAGTCACGACACTTGACCGCAAACGGCAAACATCCTATTATCGTATGTCCCTTAACAAGAACATAGATAATATTAAATCGAAATTTATTTCAATGGTGTTCAACATCGCCTTATTATTATATTATTCATACTGAGATTACATCAATTAAGTAATTACAACTTAGGTAACAATACAAAATGTGACCCGGTTACCTGTTGCATACCACCAATTTGTTGTGCGGTGTTGCAACTACTTATAAAATAATACGACTGCATTATTTATTATTTCCTTAATATCTGAATTCACTAATGTCCTATGAATAAAAATCGCACAGTTCTGATATAAAAGATTTTGAAATATGTACATTCAAGGAAAATTATGCAATTATGAATGCATCTCAGGCTGCCTGCATAACAAATTCTTGGCTATGTTCGAATGCAAAATGCTACTCCCACCAAGACGTATTAGTCCTATATCATAAAGTCGGTCAGCATATTTCAAAGGTAACAAGTACTAGTAACTTATTAGTTATTATTTATATTTATACATTAATGAAAGGCTTCACGCATGGTACCACATTTATCACTGTGGGTCTGTAACATAATACTCCATGAATATCAAAACCTACGAGCAGAGCCAGAATGTTAAGTTGAAATAGCGTGAAGGTTACATTTAGATTCACGTTATTGCTAATCACATTTTCATAGATAACTACATAATAAGCATCATAATAACACGTATTAACATTGAGATATGAACAAACGGAATTCAGCACCGGCAAAAAGATAGTATGCATTTGCGAAATGGACGGGTCGTTAAGCAAGGCCCGCGAAAACCTCTTGTCTCGCAGTGGTCGGAGTGATGCAAACCCATAATTTATTTGTGCCCATAACTTCCAGCCCAAGGTCGTGTATGTGGTCAGCCCGTAAACATCTTCGTTGCTTACAATAGTACTCGAGAGCACTTAAATCTAGGTACTAGAAGGTTACCTTCCTTAGAAGATTTTTGCTGTTCTATATACAACTTGATAGTTCCTCCTTTGTCGTATTTTGCTATTTTAACAAATTCTCTTTTTTAAAAATCTATTGTGGAAGCCAAGCTACTCATACAAATTTGGTAATATTTGTACTCTTCATATATTTAAGGACCGTAGTAAGTAATCCAGCAAATAAAAGAGTGTTCGTCAATCAACAAATACGAGGTCGCAACGAAAACACTTCAACGCAAGGACGGCAATTGCGTAGGTTAAAGATAAACAATAAATCCATAGTTTTATTGCCAATTACAATGGGTACTAGGAATTTGCCAATAAAATAATATGGTGATTTCAACATTAAAAGCATATTATCTTATTAATGGAAATTCCACTGGACCTAATCTTCTGATTATAATATCTCTACTTGTTATTAACAAATGAAAAAGGTTGCAACTCTATGTTTTCACCCTTTGCTTTTCAAATATAACATGAGGGATCTAAAACAAAGTACTCAGAGTTAAATGTAAAAAAATTGTATCAAGAGTGAGCCTGAATTAAATATTTCTATATTTAAACCAAAAGACATCAACGCACGCATTTTCAATATGAGTTTACGCACGGCTAGTATTTAGCCTATGATTTGCTGTGTGACTCAATAGTTGTTACCTAAATAATTATGAAGGTTCATAGTTAACGACTGATACCTAGATATTCTTAGCGGTTTCGCACATAATATGTAAGAAATGTGACGATCTCATCATCTGTCCACTGCTTACAAGAATGTATTGTGTACTTATAGGTATGTGTTGTGTTAACTGCCTCGTTGGTCTATTGGTAGCAAGTCCTGCGTTAGGACCGAGAAGTCCCCGGTTCGAGTCCGGGGTCTGGCAAAATTTGTGTGAGTTTTTCTGTAATTAAATTACTCAGCCCGGAGATAGGAGGTTGGCCGTTGAACGCTCGTGCCTCGGAAAGCACGTTAAGCCGGTGGTCCTGTGCCCGATCTCTCATCGGTCATGTCGGATTGCCGGCTCACCGAATTATGAGAGTAAGGGAATAGAGAGTGCACTTGTGTTTGCGCGCACACTTGTACACTATAATATGTCCTGCGCACTTAGCTGATCTCAATTGAGATCTGCCGCCATGGCTAAAATCGGTCGGACGCATTATTATTTATATTTATTTATGTGTTGTGTACTGATTTGACATTAATCATTTCAGAACGAATATTTTCCGCCTGCAAGAAAAAAACGCCAGAATTCGACGCTTGTATGAAGAGAGCTTTCAACAAACTGCGGCCATATTTCAAATTAGGTAAGCAGCTGAGGAAAATGGGGAAAATATAATGGTAAATTCAAATAAATTTTTCATAATAAACACTGAACCCAGAACATAAAAGGGAAGGGAACCCACTTTAAACCTGGAATGCAGATAACTTAACAGTACGTTCAATATGATATTAGCTCAGGATTGTGCAGTAGGCGCTTTTAGTATTTACATACTCGTGAATGAAGCTATGGCTGTCTCTGTCCGACAAAATGATGCTTTCGGAGAAAGAGAAGCTCCCTTCTGTTAAACTGCATAACTTTAGGCCGGCCATCTCTTATTACGCTTCCATAACAAACAGTCTCACTAGTAGTACTAATTGGAACTCCTGACAGGCATCCCGGATATGGGCGTGGCGCCGTTCGACCCTCACTTCGCGCCGGAAGTGAAACAGCAGCGCACCGTGGCCGGCGTGGGCTACACCCTGACCCTACGCGATGTCTACGAACGAGGCTGGTCATCGTCCACAGTAACCAAGTTCAAGTAAGCTCTGAGCAAAAAGGGATCCGCGACGCTAGCGGATGTAACACCAGAAGTACCTACTCCTCTATTCAGAAAGCTTCGGTACCGGATTCGGATACAGAAATATGCATACATACATACAATCGCGCCTTTTTGCCGAAGGGGCAGAAACATGTTGTGCCTCATTCTTAGTCTAAGAGCGATTGATAGTTTTGCAAAGCGGATTTTCTGAATCCGAACGTCAAGTAAATAGGGTCTGGAATCTGTATGTTGCATTGCATTGCAATACCTATTAACCCATACCTAAATGATTATTGTTTATGCTTATTTTCTTATATTAATAGAACATAATTTAATAAATTTCAATCCGTATTTTTCCAGGACCGACTGGGACAATGAGCGAATTGTTTACTCGCAATATTTTCCAGAAAAGTGGCTCGAGGGCAATTACGAATTTAAGGTATGTTGGAAATATGTGAAAGAAATGTGTAAGGCACACATTAAATGTTATGATAATAGAAAATATAAGTAGTTAAACAAAATAGGGGAGACTTAAATATCTTGTGAATAGTTTGTCAATTCTGTACTAAATACATACGTCTTGCATTGTGACTATGATTTGAAAACGAGTTAACAACTGCGAGATGCTAAAAGCAAACGTCCAAAGAAAGTTGACATAAACACAGATAACATAATGCCTACGCAAGCATCGGATAATTCCCAAAACGGATCGTAGTCCTTAGTATACAAGTCAAGCCATTCCAAGTTCATGGAATAGTTATACAAATTAGTCAGGTGACTATCACTGAACTCTGAACTATGAGAGTAAGGGAACAGAGAGCGGGCACCTGTGAACCACATTTTCCTAGTTAGTTGGCCGACGAACTCCGGTAAGATCGGCAACTTCACTAAATTCCGACCTGTAGCACTACCATGGGTTTCAAAGTTACAAACTCGAGATCGCCTATGTAAAAATGTACAGCGCCCCTAGCGGTAACGCTAAGAAAAAAAAAATCGGTATTATGAAAAAACAATTCAATATGTTTTTAACGTAGGTACCTACGTAAGTTTTCGAAAGCTAACTCATGGTAGCGCTACTGAGGACGCTTATTTTAAAGGTTACTCACCTCTTCGTACCATCCACCGTTCCAGGGCGACGTATTCGGTCTAGGCATGCTGCGCACCGGTCGCTGGAACATGACGCTTCGCGACTACTCGCAGACGACGCGCATCAAGCGACGCGGCGCCGGCGTCGACGTGCACGTGGAGGTGGACCACATCGGCGACATGGAGATACACGTCGGGAACCTGCTTAGGGGCAACGGGATCTTGGGTGAGCATTCTCACAGATGCTACTAGACCTTGGAGGTACAACCAGAAAATTTGGCGGTAGTACACTTTTCAAACAGATTTCTTTAAACACCATTAGCCCCGCCCACTGACCAATAGAAGAGCACTTGAAGAAAAATCTGTCAAAATCCAAGCAAAAACGTTCCAATAGTAGGAGAGCTAGCAAGAATTTTTTGGTAGGTATTTGAGGCAAGCTGAAAACTTATCCTGTACCTCTCCTATTATATCCCAGCACGAAACTGCAGACCTGGCTGGTGAGTAGCGGGGCTAAAGCAAACCCCCAAAAATATTTTTCATCTTTTTATTTATAACTAAAAAATAAGACTCACTAAGACAATTATTTCGATGGAACTTCTTCCTGTCAGGTGAACTGACAAATTATATTTTTTTGGATTATAAAATATATTTTTGAATAAAAAATATTGGGGGTTTGGTTTAGCCCCGGTACTGCGGGTTTGTGTTGGGATATAATAGGAGAGGTACAGGACAAGTTTTCAGCATGCCTCAATATCTACCAAAAATTATTGCCAGCTCCTTGACCACAATTGGGCGGGGCTTGCTCTGACAGACGCGTAAGTGCCAAGCGATTTTCACCTTATAGGTGGTCGACCGCCAGCGTTGCTGATAGTACTTAGATAGGTACCAATTTTAAAAATTCTGGCACTACTAAATACCTACATAATCGTATCTAAATAAATAAATATTGCACAACATTACATACCTACATTCATATGATCCCATGGTAAGTAGCTTAAGCACTTGTGTAACCGATATCAGAAACAACAGTGGATACACAAATATACTTAAATATGTTAAATAACACACCCAGACACAGAACAAACACCGATGTTCATCACACAAATATTTGTCCCGGGTGGAAATCGAAACGTTGTCAGTGAACCAGGGTCACTAACCACTGTTCCACCGAGCCTGTCAAGTAAGTATCATATCCAGATCATCTGAATTCGGTTTTGTCCCGATATAATATTGACATGTTTTGGGATCTCTTCGGGTATAGGCACTCCCGCAGCCATGTTAAGTAAACCTCAGTGGCTTAACTATACCATATGAGGCCCGAGGCAAATTCTTTTGATAGGGCTCTAAAAATAGCAACTCCAGGATATCCAAAGGAGTTGCTATTTCTGAGCACGTTACCTCCTTGGCCGGGGCCCCCACGTTGGTCGAAGGCCCTCGGCTTTTTGCCATACTCCAAGAGAGAAGAGTTACACCGTTACAAAGATTTCTAAAGAGACGGATGGATCGTAAACATAACTTTTTAAAAGCTTTTCTCCGACAAGTAGGTAATCACATGCAGTCGGTAAGTATGATAGTCCAGTCAAAATAGACAAAAATAAGTGCTAACTTAGACAAAATTCGCATAGAGCTGAAAATTGCCAGAGACGTTAAATACATCATAATAAACGAAATATCAAAAATCCCCATCAATCCTACTTCTGCAAAAAAAATTATTCAAGGTTAAAAGTATAAAATTAAGGATTTTTCCATTTTTCTCGAAAATAGTAAGTATTATCGTAAAAATAGGTCAAACAAAAGTTGTAGATCATAAAATTTTCTACAAAAATGGTCCAGTCACTTTTTCTTTTTCGACTCACCATTCGCGAGATATCGTGGTTTTAATCATTAGAAAATTCATATTTTACATAATATGCATTCATCTGTTGATATCGTTTTTGATCGATATATGACCTGGAGTAGGTTCACTAGGGTAACCACGTTAAAAACCGCCCAAGTGTGAGAAAAAAAAACATAGGTTTTGTATGAGAACCCACTTTACACGTTGGTTTCATGTTGTTTCTAGTATTAGATGTTATAGAGGCAACTGAGATACATCATTCGTAAAAAATTTAACTGTCTAGCACAATCCCATGGGGGCCTGGAAGCGTTTGAAAATACAACTTTTTCAATGTTGTGCATCGCTATATCTCTGAAATGGTGAATCTTAGGAACAAAGTGTTTAGACATTTTTTATAGATAATTACGTGATAAGTAATTTTGTCATACATACTTTTATGATTAAACTTACCATTTCGCTCAAAAGTGCATAAAACTGATATTTGTGACATTTGACCTTGATTATTTTTTTTTGCAGACGTGGGATCGATGGGGACTTTTGACAGATTATTTGTAATAGTGTTCCCAACATTCATGCCAATTTTCAGCTCTATGCGAATTTTTCCTAGGTTAAATGTCTATTTTGACTGGACTATGACTGTTCGTGTGACCTAAATACTTAAGCTGAACAGAAGTATCTACTACTAATGTTTCCTATTCCATATAGTCCAGTCAAAATAGACAAAAATAAGTGCTAACTTAGACAAAATTCGCATAGAGCTGAAAATTGCCAGAGACGTTAAATACATCATAATAAATGAAATATCAAAAATCCCCATCAATCCCACTTCTGCAAAAATTTTTATTCAAGGTCAAAAGTATAAAATTAAGGATCTTTCCATTTTTCTCGAAAACGGTAAGTATTATCGTAAAAATAGGTCAAACAAAAGTTATAGATCATACAATTTTCTACAAAAATGGTCCAATCACTTTTTCTTTTCCGACTCACCATTCGCGAGATATCGTGGTTTTAATCATTAGAAAATTCATATTTTACATAGTATGCATTCATCTGTTGATATCGTTTTTGATCGATATATGACCTGTAATAGGTTCACTAGGGTAACCACGTTAAAAACCGCCCAAGTGTGAGAAAAAAAAACATAGGTTTTGTATGAGAACCCACTTTACACGTTGGTTTCATGTTGTTTCTAGTATTAGATGTTATAGAGGTGAACTGAGATACATCATTCGTTAAAGTTTTAACTGTTTAGCACAATCGCATGGGGGCCTGGAAGCGTTTGAAAATACAACTTTTTCAACTTTGTGCATCGCTATATCTCTGAAATGGTGAATCTTAGGAACAAAGTGTTTAGACATTTTTTATAGATAATTACGTGATAAGTAATTTTGTCATACATACTTTTATGATTAAACTTACCGTTTCGCTCAAAAGTGCATAAAACTGATATTTGTGACATTTGACCTTGATTATTTTTTTTTGCAGACGTGGGATCGATGGGGACTTTTGACAGATTATTTGTAATAGTTTTCCCAACATTCATGCCAATTTTCAGCTCTATGCGAATTTTTCCTAGGTTAAATGTCTATTTTGACTGGACTAATAATACAAATATCCCGCAGGATAGGGGATTAATATTAATATCATCTGTTTTCTCGTGGTGCCAGGATTTTGTCCCATTAATGGGACCACAAGGGAGAACTGTTTCCTGGGACTGGGTTATCCTGGGACCACGAGAAAACAGGGTATTATTCCCCTATTACATTATTAAATAAGTACCAATTTATTTTGTATAACAAATACTTACTCTTATTTTTAGTTATAACCTTTATTGGTTTTACATGCTCAATTCAAATCTTTTAAGGCCGACTTACTTCCTCCCGAACAGCCACTAATATAATAGCCTGTAGATATTTTGCGAAAGAAATCTTCTGCGAAAAAGCCATTTTAATCCTTCGCCTTCCAGAGCGCATGCTGGACCGCATCATCAACGCGGCGTGGAAGCCGGGCTTCGCGGTGATTCGGCCGCTCATCAACGACCTCGTCAGCACCGCCTTCACCGACATCTGGTCCAAGTCCTTCGCGACCTTTCCGCTCGACAACTTCATTCATGACTGATGATGATAAGTAATCATCTGTAGGCGTAGAGCCATAGACAATTTTGTAGAATTATTGAAAACAAAAGTCTTGATTCGGTAATCATACTGATGAATGAGTTAATGATCTTGGAAAACACGAATTTGGAGCCAATGTTCAATAAATGATAATCGTTTGATTATCTATTGAC
Source organism: Maruca vitrata (assembly GCA_039566165.1). Lineage (NCBI taxonomy): Eukaryota > Metazoa > Arthropoda > Insecta > Lepidoptera > Crambidae > Maruca > Maruca vitrata. The sequence continues at coordinate 12,658,620 of CM076912.1, read as the reverse complement.
CTAAATTGTTATTGCTGTAACAATATGTATATCATTATTAAATTAACTATTTACCTACGTGTAAAAAACTAATAATTTAGGTAGTGAATAGAATTTCAATTGTTATTGTCAAGTAAAAAATGTTTACCTAAGTATTAGGTAGGTAAGCTATAATAATAAACTAGTCATTCTTATCAAAAAAATTATCATTGGTAAGGGGGTTCGTAAAAAGAAAGACAGGCTTATATTACATATCTCAATATTATATTTATTAAAAAATATAACCTAACTATATATATATGACTTTATATTTAAATTCAATCAACAAATAACTCACACATTCGTCGAAACTGGAATAATCAACCTCAGTCTTCCAACACAAATGAATACAAACCGAACAGAGCTCGCCCCAACAACAACGGGCGACGTCACCTCGAGTCTCGCACTCCATAAATACATACATATATTATAACATTGCACCTTCAATTTTCAAATTTAACCCAGAAATATTATTACACAAAAACATGCCGTCAAAAAGTCTTATGTTTCACTATAGCACTGAGTGTTTCGTAACTTATAAACAGTCTGGAAACCTTTCATTGACAATGCTTGCATTAAGTCTACGTCACCAGAAGCAACCGTTCATTCTACACAACGAAACAACTACGTAGAATAGACAACCGAGAGTCCAACTGGTGAAGCGCCGTCTGAGACACCCGCGGCAGGCGCCACCCGGCGAATAACAACACGAAATGGAATTAACAAATATTGTCTGAATACTACATTAGGACCCTGTGGACCGCCACAATGACGAAATAACCTTTAAACAGACTAATCGTTGTAACAGTAAGTTGCACGTCAATCCGAAAAGATGAAACCTTCAACTCAAAATCATCAACAAAGGAGAGGCCAAATTGAAGCATTTACGAAGTACTTTTGTCTTGAGCTGGTTTCATAGTTTCCGTTAGAACAAGTACCTCGCCCTGAAAGCGAGCTATACTATCAGGTATGATTTACGTAATAAGCGTTGCAACACGAGGTGTAGTTTGCATCATTAATTAAATACATCACTTACGTGTAAAAACATTAAAACAACCATTAAAATTTGGAAATCACAAATAGCACGACGGCCTTACTAAAGCTTTAAGTCCATTTCAAAAGTGAACATCTAATCTAACTTGAGTCCGTTATTGTGATATTTGGAAACTCGATTTATAATTTCGGACTTTAAGCTTTACATATTTTATTAAAAGCTAATATAGCTCATACGCTAATGATAGATTCAGATCAGAATACCATGTATACAAACTTGCTATCACAATAACCTGGAAACCCTAACAACAATTTTAATCCTCAATCAATTTCTGTCAAGAGAACATGTGATGCGATATTAGCTTCTAATAATTAACATACATATCGATACGTGCACTATTTTTTTTAGTTTTAATACATTTAGCATGGAAGAGCCGTTCTACTTGCCAACACTCTATGCCCGCGAATTCTCTTATTGATGTTTGGATCCATTCTAAAACCGTAATAATGATAAGGAATTGGTATTTTATTTTACGGGTGACAGAGAGCTAAGTGCGTGTCTTGCTGCCTCATATAATATCTCGAAGGCAGCGAGTGTTTGGCCCAAATAAAACCGCTAAGAGACAAAGTACCCCGTACAAACAAATAATATTTATGGTGACATCCTCTTGTACAAATTGCACTAGCATGAACCGTGCTTGGCCGCTATTTAATTTAACGCTATTATTCTGTAATTTTGTAAGTGTACAATTTTCCAAACTATGTATCCAGTTTCTTATTTTGATCTTTATTACATTCAAATATAATAAAAGCAAAGTATAAAAATAGTGCTAAGTACCTCGCCAAGAGATGTTAACAAATCAGAAGTAGTTTTTACAAATTATTCACAATCTCCACTTTTTAAACCACCCAGGGGGGATATTTTACATACCTTCCAGGAATTATTTACCGTGTTACAAACAAAGTATCGATCGATGTCAACAATGGAAGTAGCGTAAATCCTTAAACTAAATTACGAGAAAACTCTTGTTTTAATTTGTACTTCCTTTTCTCGTACGTTTGGCCCCAGAATTTGTGTCACAAACAATCTCTTTTAAAAACTAAATAGATCAACGCCTCTTCAGGTAGAACGTCGAGGATTGTCTGCTGGTCGCGATTTCAGATTTTAAGCGTAAATTTCAATTATTGGCAACAAATGGTAATAAAGTAATAGAGTGATTACTGGTTATAATATTCGTAAATTAGAAGATGACAATTACTCATTTTTCATGTGTAAAAATAGAACCAAAAAATCGCGACCAGAATTTTGTATCATCTAAGTTAAAGTACCTGAAGGCCTCACCAAACCAGCAATTTCGAAATATTTTAGCAAGTTCAAATGAAAAAGATTTAGTACAAGTAAAAAAATCAGAAGAATCAAGGCGAGGGCACAATGTTTGCGACGAATTCACATCATTTTGCTAGTGTGATAAAGTCTCCAAATAATCCGTGACATCAGTCATTAAATTTCTAAAACAATTTTGTTATTATAATTACCATGAGATTGTTTTGTTCTGTCGAAACAAAACCAACCATTTGGAACTATTACAAAAATAAAACGAAATAATAATAAAGTATTATCAAACGCAAATAATAAAACTTAATTGTTAACGCTATCAAACAAAACTGTCTGTATAAATTAATTTACAGATTTAATTTAATTGGGTAGTATACTAAAGTGTGACGTATGTTGCATTATAATAATAGTCTCACAAAACAAAATGCAATGGTTTGATAAATAAAGTTCAATGTATTAATACTAACACGGGAGGTCCGGCGATAAGATTCGCGGCATATAAGTCTAGGGAGTTTAGTATTTATAAATAAAACGGTAGATTTTTTCGACATCTTGCAAATTGTGTGCGTATAAAAGTAATGCTCCTTGCAGAAACCTTTCTCACATAGAAACTATACAAATAGGAAACAATGTCATCTGTATTTAATTGTAATTACAACTGGGGTGATTATAGGGGCACTGTGTCACTCTGCTGTACATTGGTTTAAATCTGAGTGTTAATTGTTGATGAAAATAAATAAAAACAAAAATCGCGTCCGCCGAGCAGACCAGCTGAATGCGCGACTGACGCGTTCGTTTGCCTCGCGGTGCTCACCATATTACTCGTGAACGGTCAACGTGTCGGTATCGATGCTAGCTATTGCGGCAGAGTGACGTGCCGCAGGGCCAGACCCGCGCCTCACTCGCACGCTCCCTCCAAATTAACACTAACATTAAAATTATCTTGATATGCTCTTATTAATAGGTTTTTACAATGACGTTTTGTGCTGTACACTATACGATGCGACGGAGCTGAGTCGCGCGAACGGGTGAAGGTGAGCTTATGTACTTTACAGCATGGCAGTGAGTCCAGATTACTTGTATTTTATTCACATAGGGCATATCTTACAACCGGAATTTCTAAAATAGGTAATTCCTATATTAGTGCAGACCCCTCCGAGCGGCCGAAACGCCATCACAAAGGGAAGCACGTAACATCTCGGTCGCTCAGCGGTCGCCCGCACCGCTTCGTAATTAATTAAACATGTAGACGATTTCGCATGGACGTTATTTTAGGTCGTACCTGGAAACACTGCGAAGTCGATTTTCCTGCCATTTTGTACTTACAGATCAAATCATCAAAATAAAACAATATACAGTCACGTTCGCCGCGTCCCCGCCCCGTCCGGAACTATTTACAAAGTTAACTAAACGATCCCACAATGAAACTTAAATATGTCAAACTCAGGTATCGACTAAATATTTGGCAAATCAGTGTGACAAACGGAACGTTACAATTGCAAATAATAGCCCTCAATGGCATGAATGTCTGACAAACGGTACACTAGAGCTAGCTTTACAAGTAAAATCGAAGGCCGCTAAGATATCACCGTTCATTACATGTTAATATGTACAAGGCGGCGCGCCCCGGCCGTTTGAGCGAGACTATGTACAACGGGGCCGCCGCTACCTACCTACCGCCCGGAGGAACCTTCAACCAGGAGATCTACCGCTACACGTGTGACGGTGCCAAATTAAATCTTACTGTTATTCAATTCTTCTAGCGCTGACGTCCAATGTAAAAACAGTTGCAGGTTAACTTTAAAATTATTAATAAATACATTTTATTTAGTGCCGATTACGTAATTACAATCCTTGTGATTGTCTGTACAAAACAATTTACCAGAGGTAATAATTATCTGTGAATGTTACTAACTAAACATAACGAATTCAGTACTGAATGTACCCACATAGATATGCTAAAGATTGCCAAAATTGAGAAGAAAACGCAACTCAAACCCGATTTACGACCATATTCCATACAACATTTACTGATGATGAGATCGGTATATTGAATCTATTTATAAAATCCACTTTACAGTGATAAAAAGAAAATACGCCAAAAATAACTATTATAAAACAATACTTTCCTTGCCTTCCTAAATGTTCTATGTATGTTATTTCTAAGTGAATTTATTTATGATTGGCGGAAGGCCAGTTTCATTTGATACGCTTTGGTGTATTTTCTTTTTCTTATCAACATTAAAATTTCCTAACATTTTGTTCACGTCGACGTGATTTTTCAGGCACTCGGCTCGATTGCTTTGAACAGAGTCCAAGTGGCACATATTAAAACAGTTTTATGAACATTAAATTGGTAAGTATCTAAAGAGTTTGTTTCTTCAAAACGGCCTACTGATGAGCCTACCACGAACTGTCGTTCGTTCGGACCAATATTTCAGGAGACGCAGTGCAATGTTAAGTTATCACGCAAATATCGTTTATCTCTATAAAACGCCTGAAACACTGCATCCGAGAACCACAATCTATGGGAGGCGTTCAGATCTCACGCCCAACAGGGAAGAAGAAATGACACGGCTAAAGAAAGGAAACCGAACCTACTGGAACCAGTGGCACTGCCGCTGGGTGTATGAGTCCGCGCTCACGCTCACTAGCACTAGAACTCGAAGTCGAACAGTTCCGAGAGCCCCTCGTCGTGGTCCAGGCAGAAGCCGTAGTCGGTGGCCGACATCGGCGGCTCCAGCGCCAGGAACGGCTCCAGCTCCAACGGCTCTGGAAACACCACACGGTATGTTTAAGCTTATTTATTGCTGGAATTCACTGGATGATATGAAGGAATGATGCAAAGTGTTTTGGCTGCTGTGATTTAAATAACTACCCAGTTATTTGAAGCAGAATCGCTAAATATTTTTGATCACGTTTTAAAAATAATATAAGTACTATCGAGTTCGTGACAAACCGGAACATTATAAAACATTACATACAAAAAAGGTAGCGTCCCGGATCGCAAGCACATTCCTATCTGTGCATTTATACATAACCTATGCTTTAATTTGGATACATTCGAACATTTTCCATGTTCGAATGTATCCAAGCCCAATTTCCCGTTTATTACCGATGTCGATTTTTTGTTTTTGTCCTGTAATCTAAAAATTCCAAACGACATGATTTATTACTATCAGACTATTATAGTCCACCCGGGGTGGCCAGCGAAAATAGTTTTATATTAATTCTCGCTATCCCCCAGGGGTGGACAACGAAAAGATTTTAAAATATTTGTGTCTCTGTCCACCCACGGTGGACAGGCAAGGGGTGGAACATCGGTAATAAACGCAATTTCCAAGCCTTTCAATTTAAGAAAAGATGTCCAAACCTTATACAAACATAGTAAACAAATATTTTATCAGGTCTTGAATGTTAAATATTTTCGTCTTGTCTGTACATATTATTATACAATGCCAATGCCGTATTTTTCTGAACATGTGCTAACTGGCCTCCACCAGGCAAAAAAATTAACACTAACTGCTGCGATAGCAAAAACGCATAAATAATCCATATATCACACAACATCATTAGTTACAAACATGTCAAAATCACGCAGTTATAATACACAAATCCTAGGATTAGTTCGTTCACAATATAAAATCATTAAAATTATGTACCTATTAAAAACGATATCCCAGTGAATGCAGATATTGTTATCTTATGTACACTTAACAATAAAGCAGCAACACTTTTTAAGTTGCTTAATTTACTATATTAGACAATACTTATCACATTAAGTGCAGAAAGCGTCCTCCACCAACGGTTACGCCTTGCATGTTATGTACAGACACAATACAAACAGTTAATGGGAAGCCGATTATTTTTACAGGCGAAGCGAAGGTGAAAGACGCAATATTTATAGCAAGCGGAATTATTTGGTTACCTTCAATCATTAATTTATATCTCTAGTTATAATTAAACTTGTTACTTTGAATTATTTCGAATATAGAATCCTTCGAATTCAAATATGATAAAATAAAAAGTAAATAAACAATTTTAAACATCAATATGCTGATTTAATAAATCCGAATATTAGGTAGAATCCGAATTTAGTCGTTAACTTTAGAGTAGCATAGATTGGAATGTAACATATATCGACAGTGACTATTAACAATGTCGGATCTGCAAAATCTCACTTTTTCGTTTATTTCAGAAAACATGCCCTAATAACTAGATCTACCATCGGGTGAAATAAAAAAATTTTTTTCATGCATAGTTTTTGAAATAATCACATTAAGAAAGTCGGATCTTACCTAGAGAGGCCGTTAAAAACGTCGGAAAATAACTTCCGACGTTGTTAGCGGGACGCGGGGCCGGGTGTGCGTGCGCGATCTCCCAGATCCGTCATTGTTAGCGGGATGAGTGGACGTCGCGTGGCAACTTTGTTTTTAAGAGATTTTATTTCTTATCCCATAATTTATAACACTTTTCACGATGACACCTACAAGATCAGCACATTTAATGAGACTAGCCACGAGAAAAGATGATGAGAACCTATCTACCTCGAGTACACCTGCCAATAATAACTCTCAAACCAAAGCAAAACCTACAGTAGAAACAGCTATATGTTATTATTTATTACTTTTATCATAATATTACTCTTAAAATTTTGACAATTTGTTTATTATTTAACTTTGAGGCAAAATTTATAAATTATGAGTATTTCCTAGTACGGCATTTAACAATGTCAGTTGTACCACATCGGACGTTGTTAATTGGTTTTTCAAATGGCTTAAATGTCGGTAGTACCACATCCGACATTGTTAATTTACTTTTAAAAAAAGTGAAATGTCGGTAGTACCACATCTGACTTTATTAATAGCTTTCTAAAAGGGTCTTATGACGGTAGTACCACATCCGTCATTGTTAATTTTTTTTATTTAGAAATCAAATGACGGTAGTGCCACATCCCATTTTATTTAACGCGTTTGAGGTTTATAAATAAGTCGGTAGTACCATGACAGCAGAGAGGGGGCTCTCCAGGTGGTGTGTCGGACTCCCCGACGGCTGGCGAGAAGGCGGTAAATGCCGACCGCGGCTCCTGGGCGGAGTGTAATGCCCAGGGGGTTTATCGACTAAAACACCGGGGTGTACCTCATCGCCTATTGGCAGTGTCATAGTACCTGGCAGAGCTTTCACTCACAACACCGCCGGCGGACAAGCCTCCATGTCTCCCTCAAGCGTCCCCAGAGGGGGGCAACGGGGCGACCCCGTGCACAGGGTCGCTCCCGTCCCTCAACCATGGCCGTTGGTGTAATGCCGATGAGAGTGTCCCCACACCCGCCGCCGGCCGGCTGTCGTAGGACTGCGGCATGTGACGCGCATAATCGCGCCTTCTGCGCCCAGTCGCCTTCTTCGCAGTGGTGGCGCGAAGGGGTCGTCTTCACGCTCCCTCTCTACCGCCTCCTTTTGAGTCATCACTGACTCGGAGAAGGAGGCAGTCGCCGCCCACACATCTACGTCCTCTACCATTCCTCGCAGAAATTGGGCGAGAGGTCAGCGGGCCGGCCACAGATATTAGGGCCGACCTCTCTTCGGACCACGACGGACACTGGAAGAGAGTGTGGTCCGCCGTGTCCTCCTGTGCGCCGCACTCGTGACAAACGGGCGCGTCCTCCCGCTGAATGCGGTGCAGATAGTGGCCGAAGCAACCATGCCCGGTCAGCACCTGCACCAGACGGAACGACAAGAAACCACCCGTCCGTTCTAGCCAGCTGTTGAGCACTGGTCCGAGCGCATCCAACAGATGACGCCCTGCCACCTACTTGGCTAAGCTATCTGCCCACACCAAAAACTCGCGAGCTCCGTTCGCAAACTCCTCGCGCTCTCTCCTCACTGGACTAAGACCCAGATCTCGTTGCTACTTAAGCCACTCATACTTCGCGGCCAGCAGCTATGCCTCCAGCTTCCAAGGTAGGCTTTTCGGCGGCCTGCCAAGGTACAGACCGCTGAAAAGCCCACAGTGCGGTAGGCACGCGTTACGCGACACGCTATCGCCCGCTGAGGTCTACGGAGTAGGACGGAGTTCTCGCTGACATGGAGGGAATTCGCACAGATGAGAGCTCCGTAAAGGGCCATGCTTCTGAGTATGCCGGCGTAGAGTTGCCGGTATCTGGCCCTAGGCCCTCTTATATTCGGAAAGAACCACCCCAACGTGTCCGCTGCCTTGAGGCACGGCGACAGCCCTCTGAAGTGTGGGACAAACTACCTCCGCGCATCCAAGACTAGTCCTTCTTACTTACTAACTACTACGGTACTTCATTTAGCACTGGATTGCCACCCGAACTCCCCAATCAAGATGTACGAGTTGGGGAGAGGCCCTTTCCGAGGCCTATGGAAATAGACGGCCTCGGTCTTCTCCAGCGCCAAACGCAGGACCAAAGTACTGATACGCTGCGCCAACAGCGCGCTCGCCTCCGTCGCTCTTTATCGCTGCCTCCTCAAGGTTCTTCAATCGGGACAGGGCGTCTAAGGTAGATCGCCCTGTCCTGAATCCGAACTGGTTCTCTGAGCTGTCCGGTCCCACGCTCCGCCGATGGTCGTTTAATCGCACTCCGCAATCGACCGATACGCGGAAGGTGACTCTGAGGGGCGGCCCCCGGCGGGCAGACCCCGGAAAGACTGCTCCAGTTCTGAGTAGGCCAGAGCGATGTCTCGAGCCGGGACACCGCCCGGACCTGGGGCCGTCTTCTTCGCCCAGAGAGGGAGGACAGCCGACTCGAACTCCTCTGGAGTAAGCGGCGTTATGGTCTCTAATTCTAAGATAGGTCTCAGACGTGAGGGCATCCGTGGCGGCACATAGTCTGGGTCTATAGGTGGAAAGAGACCCCGAACTGATTTTGGTTAGTTTAATGTGATTTTAATTAATATTTCGTCCACTACTTGTCACATACGACCTAATATTTTTTTATATAATCACTAAACAATGTCGTAAGTACCAGTTCCGGCAAACAATGATTAATTTTATACAAGCAAAAATGTCGGTTCTGGTACTTCTGACAATTCAACATTAGTTTAGAGCCGTTAAAAAAGTCGCAACTGACTTTTCTCATATTTAAACATTTAATAACGGCGTCCCATAATATTGGCCTGAACAAACATTATATGTATAGCATAACCCTAAAATTTTGTAATCCTGCCTCAAATAAGTAAAAAGATACATCCAAATTAAACTTTGATTAGCTCTCCTGTAAAGTTGCTGTTTTGCACATCCGACATTGTTAATAGTCACTGTCGATATATCAAATAATTTCGCTTGCTTGGACTGCAATCTTGTAAGAAAATATACAAAAGTTAATCTCAAAGAGAACGGATCAATTAACACAATAATCTAGCGATTTTTGACAGCGATAACAATTCCCTCGCTAGTTCAGTAAGGCAAAAGTTGTCTCGCGTCAAAAACTATGGCGAACTATCTCACGAAACCGTTTGTGAAATTGTGGAGTTCAATAAATCAATCATAATAATTTCCCAATAACATTGTTGATAGATATTATTTTTTATGTTCCATCTAGAACTATGGAGGATGTGCTAATAAGTATGATGGTTTGCTTCATTTAGCAATAAGACGTTGAACTTAAGCCAAACAAATTTTAGTTACGATATTTCCCAATTATCCGAAGAATTAATTCCCGTAATATTTACATTCATGTTATTATGTCCCATATGAATCCTACTTGCTACGTACCTCCCCATCGATTACCCGCGACCCCTAAAAGAAGCATGAGACAGTCCGCCAAACCGCCCGTTAGTGCGTCGAGTTAGACATGTGGCTGCCGATGGTTACGTGTATTAGTAGATGAGTTGCTGTTAGTGGCGCGCGCCGTGAGCTGAATCCCATGGTGCTACACGAGGCACTGGAGCCGCACGGGACCCGGCTCGCGGCGGCCGCCTCCGCCGCCGGCCAGGGTGATGTTAGCGAGTGCCATAGCCAGTGAGACGCGTTATACGGACACCTTCCACTATGTACATTTATACCGCAATGGATTATGATGATGTTAAGCTGGCTGCAGAGTGATGAACATTAGGGGTGAGAGCCATACGCTCCCCCGCAAGTTCGGTGATATTGACAAAGCTACTCCAAGCCATCGTCTTTGTCAGTTAGGGAAAAAAGAGCTATGTTCTGAATAGAAAAAGTTATGGATACCAACTAAAAAATTTACGAGTGAGTACAGTAGAACTCTGCAACCAGCTTTTGTGCATGGAAAATTATGATGAGTTAGATTTTAACCGTAATGAAAATCCCAATGATAACCCAAAATGATGAATTTATAAAGTATTGTAATGAAATTGTGAAAAATTAATAATTTTGTGCACATTTACCTCCACACATACTATTTACATAAGACTGGATGTAAGTGTATAAAAGATAAATTGCCCTAAACATTATAATGCCTGTTAGATTGCGCATGAGATGAATAAAAATAAACTTACTCACACACAGCTCTAAATGAAGAGCCACTATCCCATCGGTTAACACAGAACACATCAGGTTAGTTAATGTCATATTGTGGTTGATGGGGTGACAATGAGATATGGCGAGACAACAAAAGCATGCACAAACACGACTCTCAGTCGAGAAGCGTGATACAATTTTAAAATATTATTAGCTGTACAAACAAACATATAACGCAAAATCTCAGGCCCAGTCTTCTTATAATTTATCCGGTCGATAAACAAAAGGCAGAAAGTTTTACTATAGTATATTTTGCAAGTCAAATGAAAATAAGACCATCAGAGATTCCAAATCATTTTAAAATATAGCAAACACCAGTTCTCGATTTCTTGACATAGTCATGTCAAATAAGTTTAGCAAATGGTTAGTAATTAGGTAGCTCATTAGCAAAGTGGCATATTATCTATGTTTATTTACATTCTGTACTGCGTCTCCGCTTGCACCGCAAACACATTTAATTATTAATGGGACAAGTCTATATTTGTAATAGGTTATGATCGATACAAAATGACAATTGTGCTAACACATTTTGTATATTTGACGAGAGTGGCGAATATTCGGGGGGGCCTATGTCCAGCAGTGGACTGTGATAGGCTGATGATGATGATGATGATGATGATTTTGTATATTTTACATTACACATTTACCAAGATCAAATTGCCTAGTAGAAAATCCAATGGGTCTTCAATCTTCGTTCGATGCTGTGTCGCGTCGCATAGCTAGAACTCTGACTGTGATGTGACTACCAACACACAGGTCACAGAAGGAGTTCCAGTTACGAAACACGAGTTCTCTGCTCTTCTCTTCTGTTCTCTTCAGGAGGCGCTCCAACATACATTAAATAGCGTCGGATTATCTTACGTACACGAAATTTGTCTAAAAAACTTTACTTCTTTAATTCTTTTCTACTCGATTGAACCATAGTATTATACTCGGAGCGTAATTTACAACTTTTATACAAAAAAAAAACAAATTTTGTTGTAATAACCAGAGTAAATACAATTAATAGCTGCCCTTTTAGTTCGGTTCTTCAGTATTGTTAAAGGCGTAAAATGCTGCAAATGTACATCAAATATTTTGAGTACATAAATATTGTTATTTGGTAGAGTGGTGTTCAGAAGTGTTATCAAAGGAAATATGTTAGAATGGTGTTTAACAAGGAACATAGTAGCTCACCCGACTCCTGATCCTCCGTCTGCAGTTGGAAGCGGCCCCCGCCCATGATGGGCGCGAAGTCGTCGCTGTCCGCGATGAGGGCGTTGCGCAGTCGGCCTCTCGCACTGCCGTCTATTGTAGGAAAATAACGTCAGTTATAAATAACATGTTGAATAAAAAAACTAACTAGATTGGCGCAGCGACCCGAAACGAATCTTGGCCTCCGATAAAAGGACCTCCAACATGTTGAAGTATAAGTTAAAAGCAATCATGTCAGATTTTAATGTTTTATAGTTTAAGTCAATGACTCCTGAGGCAGTGAAAATTAGAGTTGTAATGGCCCTGAAAGACTTTACTGACGCTAACAGGTTCTAAATATAAGCGACTTTTTCAGTAAGTAGTTGAAAAATGATTATTACACTCTGAAGAATTGTCAGATGAATATAAAAAATAAACTGATTCGTACATATTATCTCGGAAGTAACAATGAAACATGAAATATTTCGACTGACTACGATGATGGCTTAGCTGCTCGCATTGTCATCATCGCCGGTCTTACGGGGGAGCGGATGACTCTCACCCCTAATCCTAAGAAGTTTGCAAAGTATGAGGTCCTAAATAAATAGAGATAACAAATATACTGACTGTCAGGCGTGTGCAGCGTGCCTGAGGGCGCGGGCGAAGGCGAGGACACAGGCGCAGGTAACGCCGGTAACGCCGGTAACGCTTGCAGCGCGGGCAGCGCGGCGGCCAGCGGCAGCGTGGGGTCGGTGACGCGCGGCGTGCCCACCGCCACCGCCAGCGCCCGCGACGCGCGCGGCGACCGCTCCGCCGGCTCCCGCTTCACCGGCGTCCTGGAAATATGCATTACGATTTTAAAATTCGAATGATGACTGTGACATTCCTAGTGCCTAACATTAGTTTGACATGAAGCCAATGAAGGCTGCAGTCTATGGATGGTTACACACAAGTATGACAATAGGCGTAGTGGACTAAAAAAATATAATTAGTCCGTTATTTAGATTATTTAAAAATATTGTTCTCGTATTTTTTATTTTGTTTCACAAACAAGAAATTATGAAGATATAGTGCTTAGAAGTTTCGTATGACGTCACGTTATGGTACAATTTTTACCTAGCCGTGACGTCACAAGCCCCCACTCCAGAAGTTTGATAAGCTATAATTTTGTCATTTTTCAATCAATTGAAAAACAAAAAAATATGTTTTCCATATTTTTGTATAAACTAACTTACGGACTAAATAGCATGGTGTGATTACCTATAATTTTCAGAACAGTTAGCCGTAAGTTAGTGATAGTTATTTAATCTTAAGTTAAAACTACTGTATCTTATGTTGGTAGTCCAATAAATAAATAAATAAATAAATAAATAAATAAATAAATAAATAAGATTTTGACCCAGTCGTCACGCCTATTAATTAAATGAAGCCCGCATTTTAACTTTTACTGGGCGACAGGGTATAATAATTATAATTATCAACCCCCAAAAATAGATAAAACCCCAAAGACAAATAAATGGTAACTTACGTGAAGTCAGCCGTGATGGAGCTGGACGGGAGGGACTGCAGCTGCGCTATTAACGGCGCGAGCAGCGCTTTGTTGTCCTCTAAGAGAGGATCTGAAGGTAAGAGCCCAGAAGCTGAAACAAAATCATCTTTCAGACGACTTATCTTATCTAACCAAAAAATTAATAACCTACTGCTTACTATCTCAGAGTTAAACAAGTGACAGTAGAATTACTAATTAAATCCAGATTTATGAAGTTTCGGCAAAAAGTAAGTGATATATACTTACAAGGCGGGGGGGAAGGTGGCCGCTCCTTCGGACAGAGGAAGACTTCGATCTCACCCGACATCGACTTCAGGTGGATCATATAGCCTTTCTCATCTGGGTGCGGTACCTGCAACCAAAATATCATAATAAAATCATTTCTGACGATGGCCTTTTCATTTATCTAACGAAAATAAAATCCAGGGAGTAGCATGTTTGATGACTTTAAAACAATACTGTCTTCCTTAGGATGTAGCAAAGCAACGTACCACGCCAATAGGACCTAACTAACCTTACATCATACACATCTTCATTCATCATGCAAATGGCAATAAAAAAGCTGCTCAAAATCAAACAGTTCCCAATATAGTCCAGTCAAAATAGACATTTAACCTAGGAAAAATTCGCATAGAGCTGAAAAATTGGCATGAATGTTGGGAACACTATTACAAATAATCTGTCAAAAGTCCCCATCGATCCCACGTCTGCAAAAAAAAATAATCAAGGTCAAATGTCACAAATATCAGTTTTATGCACTTTTGAGCGAAACGGTAAGTTTAATCATAAAAGTATGTATGACAAAATTACTTATCACGTAATTATCTATAAAAAATGTCTCAACACTTTGTTCCTAAGATTAACCATTTCAGAGATATAGCGATGCACAAAGTTGAAAAAGTTGTATTTTCAAACGCTTCCAGGCCCCCATGCGATTGTGCTAGACAGTTAAAATTTTACCGAATGATGTATCTCAGTTGCCTCTATAACATCTAATACTAGAAACAACATGAAACCAACGTGTAAAGTGGGTTCTCATACAAAACCTATGTTTTTTTTTCTCACACTTGGGCGGTTTTTAACGTGGTTACCCTAGTGAACCCATTCCAGGTCATATATCGATCAAAAACGATATCAACAGATGAATGCATAATATGTAAAATATTAATGTTCTAATGATTAAAACCACGATATCTCGCGAATGGTGAGTCGGAAAAGAAAAAGTGACTAGACCATTTTTGTAGAAAATTGTATGATCTACAACTTTTGAGTGACCTATTTTTACGATAATACTTACTGTTTTCGACAAAAATGGAAAAATCCTTAATTTTATACTTTTGACCTTGAATAAATTTTTTTGCAGAAGTAGGATTGATGGGGATTTTTGGTATTTCGTTTATTATGATGTATTTAACGTCTCTGGCAATTTTCAGCTCTATGCGAATTTTGTCTAAGTTAGCACTTATTTTTGTCTATTTTGACTGGACTAATAACTCCCCCACCACTCGTCCTTCCATCACTAGCTCTAATCTATGACGGATTACAAGCTGCTTAAATTGCGCAGTAATCATAATACGGGGTTCACCGGCCGGTTCAATGGCGGGAAACTCGGCGCATGCGTACCGAGCGCCGGCGGAGCCACGCCGCGGCGTCGGTCAACGCCAAATACAAACAACTCGACATTGAAACCATTGTCCGGCTCCATTTCTAACCTAACTTAACTTTGTTTTTGCAGTTCGTTTCTGATGTGGGTAATTCGATTAGAATCGAACTTATTTCTGTAATTCCACAGCTGGTAAGATGGGCGTTTAAAGTTCGCGTCGAATCGATTTCGTATCCACGTGGTGACTAGGAAATTGTCGGACGTCTAATTTCCGATTTTTAACACCGTATTAACCACACTGATTTTGGTAAAAGTTTTCCTAGAGTTCTCCTGGCGAAATACTCGAGTGACATTAGTAGGTATCGGAGCGTCAGAAGTCACTCGCATGACACTTTTAACTAGAAGCAAGTTTGACGCGCTTAAAGTACCGGTAACGCCACGTTGCATCACAACATTCAGAAATCTTCTTCAGTAAAGTCATCCATTGCAAAAGGGCCTTATTGTAGAAAAGTGTAAGCCGCATGGATGTAGTCACACGGAGGCTGGTGCTACAGCGCATGCTTTCCCGCCTCTAACGCTGTATCATTTTTATTTCCCAACCGACTACGATGATGGCTCGGAGTAGCCTCGTCATAAGCGGACTCGTCGATGGCTCTCACTCCTAAACTGTATCATAGTCGAAAAGAGGTAAGCCGGTGGGCGTACTAACCCTGAACCTGGTGTCGGGCGGTGCCTTAATGGGGAGGACGTTTATACTTCAGGAATCCTCTGCGTCACTATCTCAAGAGGGCCTTATGGTAGAAAAAATGTAAACCGCATGGATGTCACCAGTGCCATACTGTCCTATCCCTGACGCTGTATCGCAGTCGAAAGGAAGGAAGCCTTCAGGGTGCACTCACACTGAGCCTGGTGTCGGGCGGCGCCTTGATGGGTATGACGGTCTGGTTGCGGAAGTCTCGTATGGAGCGCAGGTCGGCGTAGGTGATGTAGGCGCGCGCGCCGTGCTCGGCGGAGAGGCGGCCGAGCGCGGCCTCCGCGGCCGCCACGGCGCGCGCCGCCCGCGCCTCGTGCGCGCCCAGCACGCGCACCTCGCGCCGCAGCCGCCGCGCGCGCGACTCGTCCGCCTCCACGCCCGCCGCGCCGCCGCCGCCGCCCACGCCTGAGGACCGCACCGTAGGTTAGACCATGTTCTGGTGGCGCGTTTTTGGTGAGGTACTAGAGGTTCATATAGAAAATACTGTCGCGTATTGGATTCGCGCGATGGTGAGGTACTAAAGGTTCATATATACTATCCAGATACTGTTGCGCGACTTGCTAGTATCTCAACAGCGCGGAATCTCAAAACGCGCCACCTGGACAGGGTCTAAGGACTGTTCAGGCAGTGCGTCTTGAATCGCGCTATAGTGAGATTCTAGCAAGACGCGCGACTGACCGTATGAACCTCTAGTGTGTCACCATCGCGCGATTCCACAACGTGTGGGTAAAAACGCGCCCCTGCGGCACTAATTCTGGCTGTACGAATAGCCCTAACAGAGACAGGTTTGGGCCGGGGCCATTAGGCGAAAAATTTACTTCTATTTGGTCTCCCTATAAATTTTAACCGCATACAAAATTATTCGGCAAGCGAAACGTCACAAACTACATTCATTACGCGCCTTATGGAGACTCCGCTCCAGATGTATAGGGAGGCAAACTGAAACAAACTGTCAGCCGTCAACTGTTCGCCTAATAGGGACGCTCCCATAAAGGTAGACTGAACAGACCCCTAGCCGAGGGACGGTCCTCCTTCTCTGATATCTTATCTCCGCCGCTATCTTAGTGCTGAGATGCTCTCGGTCTCCAAGGCCTAAGATTGCAGTCCGGTATTGGGAAGGGAACATTTTCTAAATTACAGTCTAACTGTGGTATAGAAATATAAACCGCACCTTTACTTAGATTAAAATCTTTGAAATGACATTCCGTTAAAGAAATGTACAATGACGTTATACATTCACAATATTTTCCTTCGCAAAAATTTAAACACTACACTATCACTTTCTCGCAAAACATTACAGTTAAATAACTATACAATGCGTATTAACAGATCACTCACCGTACTTCCATTGTATATTGTTTTTCGACCTCTTCTCTAATATACCTATACCCTCTAAAACGTTAGTGATGTCGTAAATGCGACGTTTTTGGACCGATAAGCGCTCGGCCGCCACGTTCAAGTCGAGCACTCCGTTGGGCGACGACTTGAGTAGGGCGACAAATTTTTTCGTGAGTAAACCTAATGATGTGTCAAACCTGGAACAAGGACACGTTATCTTTATAATTGAAGTACAAGACAGTGCTCCGATTAAGCAATACTTATAAAGCGATTCGTGCTAAGTCAAACCTATACATTTAATATTTATGTAAAGTTACGTTCTCACTCAACCTACTTATGAAATAGTAAAACAACCATAACATGAAGCGTAGGCCTTAGGGAACGTGGAGCATAGACTAACTAATTCATACGCTATTTGCACCTGTAAATATTCATTAACTAACTTTCAAACAAATTGTACGAGACGAAATTCAAGAAAGAATACATTATACAAGGGTGCCGTAATACAGACGAAGGAACAAGTGACTGTAAACATCAAACTCTACACAAACAAACCGATTCATTGGACAAAAATATTACCTTGGTTCAAGTAATGTACCTGGAACGTTCGGTGTACTTCTTCATAGAACTGGACGGTCGGCTGTAGGGCGTGAGCACCTTGACTCGTTTCTGCTTGGGCGTCTTGAAGTCCGCCTTCATGGGCACCACGTGGCCCTGGCTGCCTGAGCTGCTCTCGCTCAGGTTCAGTCTCCGTTTCACCGCCTGGCCGGACAAAGTAGAACATTCTTAATAATAATAACAGATAATGTGATCAACCGAAATGTTTACGGCCAATGACAATCGAGATCGATCACCACTGCGCTGGAACTGCGCAGAATGTAGCTACTGAAGAACACAAAGCGTGCCCGTGCGCTCTCTGTGTTCTTTCGTTGTCGTAGTTTAGCAGAGTTAGAAATCTGACATAAAATGAAGACCACTAGGTCATGCGCCTGATCTACCATGTCGGATATCGGATTATTGTGGAAACCAAGCGTCTAAAGAGCTATCTAAGTCACGAGGGTAACCACGGCTAACTTCCTGATTTCGTATGAGACCGAATATTTCTTTACAGAAAAGCCCACATTTGGCCTGACCGAGGATTCGAACCCTCTCGGTCTTTGGGCGACCCTTGCCAATAATAGTCCAACGGAACAACAATCCACATAAAAATGGGACAACTGTTGTGATAGCATTATTTCCGCGCGACTTCCAAGTATAATTTAGATATTTCGACATTACACGCGAGAAAGATAAGAAAGCGATTTAATAAGAAATGAATTCGAATGTTTGTTTTGTATTTCCGATTGCGTAATCGAAAGTGCTCTAATGATGTCATTAAAATTGCTAAAGCCCCGCGTGAGCTAGGCATCGGTAATGCAATAGTTAGTACCGAAATTTAATGAATGTATTCACTTCGTAGTTCGGTAAGTATTTATAAATATTATTTCTTTCTCTAGAACTACGCAAGTATTTAATTATTAAATTGTTCATAAATAACCTAGCGATTCCAGAAATAGAAATGCACATGGAACACAAAGGAGGTTGGAATTCACGAATCACGCGGCAAAAAACACACCTTCATCGATATTATTCCTGATATATATTTAAGAGAACCTTAATAGTAAGAAATACACAAAAACCGAAGAATGACATGCAACGGCAAATGATAATGATCGATTAGAGATAATGAAGATTACCCTTTAATCAATCTAATAAGAATACATATATAAATTGCGAGATTTTTCGTTCTGCAACGGCAAGATGTTGTAGTATACCGGAATAGGAACCATCATTTAGTTATTGCGCGAAAATGCACTTACATATCATTCCCAAAATGCATAACTTTTCGCGCTAGACGATGTTTACTTTTACAACTTTACAACGTCAAATGCGATGACATTTACACGAGTCACGCAATGACGTTCCGTTTCGCAACGTTCCGTTTTAACAATTGGCTTTGAAACTACATACTATAATAAAAAAAAGTTAACTGAAATAAAATCGAGTAGGTGATTCTCTCATTTCAGTTGTTTTGAATTCCCTATCAAAATAATGGTGACACATCAGAAGTAGTACCACCAGAAGAATCACCGATTCCTTTTGGATTGGAAAAGGTTGTTTAAAAACTAACAAACGAATTATTTATTTTTGGTGTTGTAAAAACTTAATGTTTTCCATAAATACTTAATAAAACTACCACACGACTTTCAGTAGTGAGTGATCATAAAGTAAATAGGTAGGAACGTCCTCCGTGCGTATTTATGCATAATAATAACACGCTTTTACACACTAATATGCAGACGCCAAAATTAATTTGATAACTCCATTATTACAATATACTTTCCAACCTACCACACTCAGGTAAATGGGAGAGCATCTCCGTCCGGTAACTAACCGAGATACGCATTCTCTCAACAAAGACCACGCCATCATACCTATCGCCTGGAAATCGATATCACGGTGCTTCTGTTATGCGAATGCGAGCCGCAAGATGCGAAACGTAATTACCGAATCAAGCGATATTAATATTAGGCAATTGCGTTATCAAAATTATAGATTACATGTTTTTTATATACTTTGATACAAATAGTTTGAACAAGAATTATCCAGATCTTGTACTGTAAAATAACCTAAAAGGTTATAAATAGATAAAAGGTAAAAAATATGCCCTCGATTTAAACGTAATTTTTATGCAAAAATAAGAGCTGAGTACTTCTAAAGAACTAGGGAATGTAAGGAAAGCAAAACCTATATCGTAAATTCATAACGATGAAAGGAATTTCTAAATTTATTTTTCCGTAATCAAGTAGATTTATTATTTGAAACAAAAGAAGGATGTACGTCCAATGTAGGTGGTTATCTTAAAATGGACCAGGTAGCCTCGAACCCGAATTCTATACAACGAAATTGATAGGGTTGTTTACCTGGCCGAGGCCGATCGATATAAACAGATGCCTGCCTGTGTATCCTTATGTACATAAAAAATAAAACTTCTCTACTTCCAAAAAAAAATGCAGTAACGTTTCTGGTTTTCTGTACTGATTCCATAGTTCATTCAAATGGCCCGAATGAAACCATGAACGAATGGAGTCATCATGCATCAAAAATACCATAAAATCCATGTATCCCAAAATATTCGGAAAAAATATTGCATTGTAGCGTTTTTATTAGGTAATTTCCACTGACAAAGAAGGCGTAACACAAATTTAAAGAAAAAATAATTAAATAAAACAGCACGCATGCAACCTGCATAAATAGGCTAGAATAAGGTAAATTAATTGTGGTTTCTTGATAAGTTTACCACTACAAATAACCTATAAATTCTGTAACTTAGTTCCAGTATCAAAATTACGGGTAATCACCTGTATGTACGTGAATGACACGAAAATAACTCTCGAGGTGGTGTAATAAAAATAGTTGTATCAGTTGCACCCACTGCTGTAAGCGATAAAATTATCCACTCACTCTCAATACAATGTAAGTCATCGCTGCTCCAAGAGATCACGGAGATATAACAAAACTCGTTAACCCATTACACAGACACCACAAGTTACACATGAAACAAATAGCTTTATCCCGATTTTAAAATATAACGGAGCGCCAGAGGAAGACACACGAGGCATTTTCAATAAGCCGATGCAACAAATTCAATTTCGACATCCATCGCCGGGCAGAGCCCCAAAAGGAAGTGTGGGGAGGGTACCCGGTACCAACAATACATGACATAAATTAGAATCAACACAAAAGCTGCCGAGCTCTCGGAAGGGACCTCTAGCTAAAGAATGGCAATTTCTTATCTCAAATTTTGTGTTATTATTACTAGTGAACTGTAGACTATTGTTAATTTGCCGGGTTGTGGGTCCGTGCGTCTTTGTGCGCATGTGTAACCCCGGGCGTTGAGTAAATCAGAGCAGATGTTCCTTTCAGTTTGACATCCGAGTTGATAAAACATCGCAGATATCCCTTACGCCAACAAAATGCATGTGATATTAACATAATCAATTTAGACCTTCTTGTGATACCCAACCGTTGGGGAAAAAAATACAATAGACGTTTTCTATTTCGCATTATATCATGCAAATTAAATTAACCGTAGACCGAGCGCGTTTGCGATTTTTAATGGGTACGATTAGGAAGCTTTCTTGGGACCGTTTGTCGGTTAAAGGACAATGACAGAAAAATGTGCAGTGCAAGTGTGGACAGGAAATGTAGTACCTGGCCACGTGACCCGACGTTCGAGCCACATGTCGCCGGCCGCAGCCGGCGCCGCGCCGCGCCGCTAGAGACAAACTACCAACACATGTAACTTGGCTATCAGCTCCACTTGTTTGCCAGTTATTTTGAACAAACTTAAAATCACAAGTTGAAGGACACCTAAAGAGTTCGGCAGAAAGGTTAAAAGAGCCCTATGCCGAAAACGCCTCATAATTCTATGAAGCTAATTAAATTGTTCACTGTTGAGATCCTAATCCCAGACAGGTAACTCTGTGATGATTAACCACAGGTCCTAAAATGATGACGTGATTTCAAGCTAAAACCTTTATCGTAAAACCATTTAGATACCTAGTTTATAACTGAATGACCTACTAATATTTAACGATTTCAGTTTACCAGCCATGAAATCACAACGTAATGCGAGTTGTACCCATTTCAATAAATTCAAATACTCTTATAGAAAACATATCAACCAGAGAACAGTTTATTTAGTTCCATAAACGTACCTATAGAATAAAGGGCGATGCAGTACTTTAGAAAGTCCAGGAAGTACAGAAGATATCATATCTAAAAGAACTTAAGTTCCTACGCATCAAACCGGAACCGCTTGGTCGACGATTATGACGAAACACAGAAAATTAAAACATTTATCTGTAATTCAATTAGAAGAGTGGGTACGCGTGGGACTACGCATCATATGGAAAGCCTGGCTAAACATGTAAAAAAGATACATCTCCAGTATTATGTCGGTCTCAGTATCAGTATTATGAGTTTACTTTCGTGCATTTTCTTTAAATTTGCAAGAACTACATAAATGCTTATGATTTTTACTAGGATATTCTTTCGAATAGCCGATAAGCAAACTAGACCGTCCGTATGTATTCATAAAAGCCGTCTGAGAGTTCCGGACAAACGTGTATGTTAATAATGTTACAACCAACATTTTTATTTTTCAGATTTTCGAGAGATTGCGTACTATAAAGGTTAATATATTTTAGTTTGAATTCCGGAATAAATAGAAAAAATAAATCAAGAGCCACGCAAAATATGACGCAATAAAATATCACGCACATTTGATGAAATAATCGTAGAAATGGAAATACTCATATATTATGTTATCTGGACTACGATTTTTATCTCAAATCGTCTCAACGTCAATCAATGCATCGAAACCGAGCACGCCATGGCAGCTCTCTCGAAAAAGCATTAATCTTTACAATTATAATCAATCATTAAATTACTACTATCATCTTATGAAACTTCACCAATCGTCACAGAAACATCATCGGGTATACCGTATAATTTAAACACCGGGTCGTCTACAAATGGCGGGATTAAATTTCGTGGCCATCTATGGCCGCAATGTGACGGGCGAGTAAGAATTTTATCGATTTTGGCACATTCCGCGTAGGGACCCCAGGCTAACACCACCCTTCGCGAAAATCAAGGGGCGTGTTCCCGAGCGGTGCACGCGGGTGCACGCCGCCCCGCGTCACGTCCCGACCGGCGTAATACAACAATAACCCAAGCCACTCTCACTCAACCAAACGTAATCAACGAGAACTCAATAATAACGATTCGAATACTAAAATTGCAGATAAGATAGAACACAGGTAAATGATGAACGACTGACGAATGCCGAGAGATTGTCAGAGGTATTCCCATAGTTAGGACAAGTGACCCTGTTTAGTAATTCTAGTTAAACTAAACCACCAGAAGCCACTAGATAAAAAATATTTTCTGCTATTAAAATGAAAAAAAAATCCCTCAAAAGTACCTCTGTAGAACTAATAAAGATTTTACCCCACTATTCAAAAATCTATCTAAATTCACTGTCGTCCATTTTGTTTTAGTATGTTGTGTGCTATTAACTTTGATATGAACCAATTCAAATTGAACAAAGTAATGTTTCGCCTGGCCATTCACTGCCTTTTAGTTCTATGTCTATTTAAAATGCAAACTATTCACTAAATTGTACACTACAATTTTATAGTATGTGCTGATCCTTCAAATGAGTACAATCAACTTATTATTAATAATAATCAGGTCAATGACCTTTCCAGGGGTCTGTGACCCCAAATAATCCAACCATGGTTATGTATTATTATGAAAGACCTGAAAGCTTTGCATCTTAGAATAATTTGGTTTGCCATTTTAACCATTTGAGTATGAGTTTCTGTGTCACACATAACCCCTATGTGTGACTTCTTGAATTCATCAAATGAAATGGATGAGAAATGGAATTCATTACTCTACTGTAATCTTTAGTCATGTAATGAAAAGTGTTCAAATGGTTTATTAAATGTACACAATAGCATAAATAAAATAATCATTACTCTTGTGTGGCATACACCTGCAACGGGTCACATGCACTGTGACCCGTTTAAAAATTACTCTTTTTATAAGAATTCTACACATAAACACAATTTAAACAGATTTAAAAACAACTTCTTGGAATTCAACACAGATAGGTGTAACGAATTATTTGCAATTGAATTGGCAATATATAACACATTGATTGTAAGAAGATATCAAGAAAAGCCTACATGCGAACACCTTCATAACATTGGTAATGCAAAAGGAATTACTTATCAGTTTTGAACATTTAGGATTCAATTTAGAATTAAGTTACTTATATTGGTTATAATTAAGCTGAAAATACATAGATTGATGAATGCATTGTATGAGCATCATCAACCTCAAGAACTTACGGATATTGAATTCCCATGAATGTAGATCTCTTAACATGTTTACTAATTTGTGTTTAAAATTCATACTAATTTCAAGAGCAGGTGATAATGTCCATGGAAATCAAAAGCAACACTAAAACAATATAGAAGTGGCTCATAAATCCATGAAGTGATCATGTGTCATTTCATCGCAGATGCCTTTTCTATGGCACCTATAGTTCATGGACAATTTCTCACAGTCAGAAGCAGTGAGTGTTTACTTACCTATAAATAACTACAACTACAGCATCAATTAAAGGAAAATCTTCATCTCTGGTGATCAGCTCCAGCAGCAATTCTGAAGATTAGCTGTTGAGTCATAAGATAAAATATGAACTTACTTCTGACGTCTTCGGCGGTGCGGAAGGCGCCTCACGCCTGATCTGGTGCTGTGGGGTAGCGCCATAACCGTGGTCGAGAAGGTGATAGCTGATAGGCTGGCTTGGGCTGTCATCCAGTAGCGTGGTGTGCGATGGAGACGCCCCAGCGCGCACCACTACCTCTGCCTCGCCCTCCGCCGACCCTCGCTTCACCCCCCTCGGCATCGCTGTTAATTGACACGAATAACATTAAATAAAACCTTGATTTTCTCATAAGCTGAAGGAGTGATCACTACAAGGATCACAATTCAATTAGTAAAGAGGTTAGGGGCGCCGCGCGCGCGGAAATTGTAGACGAGAAGCCTCCGAAGCGGTGTGGGTCGATAACACGTATATAGAACTTTATGCAATGCAAAAGGTCCGTGACCAAACCTGCAGCTGACCAGCAACGCTTACGTCACTTTTTTCAACGACATTTCCCCAAAAATATCGACAATATAGCGGTAATTCGTCGACATAACCGCTTCACAAACTAAGTTGTCCACTTATGAATTTTATACTAAATACACAGTAAAGAATTATAATACTTACGAAAGGTGTGAGCGAACGATATGCGAATGTATAACCATAAAACGACATTAATGTTTTCGACGCAAACGCTACATTATCGAGTACTCAAAATAAAATGTCCGCCGCTTTGTTGGTCCCGAGGAGTGAACTCGTGGACATTGAGTCGCTCGATAATTTTTCGTTACGACGCACAGTTTATACAATACACATGTTTATTAAGTCACTGATTGTTTCACTAGATAGATAAAATAATAAAAAGGTCCTAGTGCACATTTTACAATAACTAATTAGATAAAATGCAGAGCATTGGTACGGCGACAGGAAGCTTTTCAGAACATCTGGCTTGCAAGCGACGTAGCTGTGGCGCGAACTACGTGCGCAAGCGCGAAGCGACCTAGCGATCAACCCCTAGCGGACGCCGCCGCCTGCCGCTATCCAAATCCGCCCCTCGTTCAAGAAGCCATAAAAAATATAACGAATTTTTAAATTTTCGTTGGACGACCGGTTTGGTTTGAGACCTCGGCGGCGTCGTTGCATTTTAACGGGGGTAACGCGTATACGTTTTAAATTCAGTACTCTCACTGTTTTCTTTACTTTTAAAAATCAATAATACTTGAACACAAAAAGTGGTGTTTAAATTTGTTTATCAGCACTGCCTTCCTTTGTATAAAAAATAGATTTATTTATTAAATGATAAAACTGTACATACTATTTTTACTAACTATCTTAAACAGATAGAAGTTTAATGTACTTCTGCGCTTAGTAGATACCTACCATTTGACGAAACTAAATATTTAAATTCATTTATTAGAGGTCCCATAATTTCTTTATGGCACAAACTTATTGCATAATTGCAACGAACCCCATGGATCCAAAATATTAGTAGATACGTACCTACAACAGTAGTAACGATAATCATAATGTTACAAATCCTTTAAGCTACGTTTTCACCTGTTAATGATAAATAATGAAATTTAAATACGACTTAAGTTAAAAAATATTGAGCTGATGACTACTGTGGGTAATCAGAGGACACTGTACTTAAAAATGTAACCTGTCGACTCTTGCCTACAAATTGTCTACCTCCTACTTACTCATCATGAGTAAGTTTCAAATTTATAGAATTCCTGGTCCTACTGTGACATTAAAACCCCTTGCAGTTTTAATTACCTACCTATAATAAACAGGTATTATATCGAACGAATACAGGTAAACGTCTGTCAAAGACAAAGTATTTATTGCGAACTAATGTTATTGTAAAGCAGCGCTTAACGACGATTGCGAAATGCGATTTGCAACGTTCCTTATAATTTGAGCGTAAATTATTTAAAGTAGTAAGTAAACTCTATAGCTGATTGCTAGTCCTCATGTTAAAGCAGCTAAAAAGTATGCAAAAAAAAATATGTTTTACTCATAAAATAAGACAGGTATTACATTACTTACACCCCCGATGTTAACTTACATTATCACCAAGTCAATAAATTTGGGCTTATACCTAGTTTGTACTGACATGTATTGATTTTAAAAATTATTGGTCTGTTATTGATTAGGTATTGGTAATTAGAACCCTTCATAAATAGATCTTTAAACATACGATAACTTTTTGAATTATCTTGCTTTTTATTTATGTAAGCTGTTTTTAACAATGTACGAACAAAGTGCGTTTATATTAGAAGTGAGAAATGAGTACATGTACAAAATTCTGCAATACATTATATTAATCGATGTGGATAAGTAGGTATACACTTCTCAGTCTGTTTTACTGAAAAATACCTACTCGTAATAGGCGGCTATATTGACAAAAACATTAGAAACATACTCAATTTCCTAAATTATGGGGAAAGTTACAGCTGATGACCGGTTTTTTACCTACGATACTTAATAATTTGTATGTTTTTTATGTATATTTTTTTTCAATATGTGTTAAAATTAAATCATAAGTAAACTTACATTCAAATTATTACTTGCAAAAGATTGAAATATAAAGTTTATCGATTACATTTTAAAATCCCTAAAAAATAAAACCCATTTGGATTATGTACTTATTTACCATAGTAGCATCAGGAAGCGGAAGTTAATGAAACCGCGAAATCTACCGGAAGTGCCTAAAAGCCATAGACAAAATCATTATTCTATAACTCATTGTTTGAGAATAGACTAAATTGTCTTTGATTCACTTATCGATCGTATGGGGGTAAGAGGAGGTAGGGGTAGTAATCATTGATTATTTATTCTCAAAGGAAACAAGCAATAATACTGCCCGAGTTTATTTAATTTGGAAAGAAAATGCATGTTTGCTCATAAAACATTATAACGAATGACATTTTTCTTAAAAGGCAAGCACACACTAAACTAAATTTTATGTCTTGCTTGGGCTATTCATAACTGTAGTCCATATGACACAATTTGGCTGTCCGACTGGATTGGAATAACTATTATAAAATTTATTTAATTAAAATGTGTATTTAAGCCACAATTATTATCTTGTAAATACCCTTTAGTATTACGCAAATAAATACAATGCGCATAGTTAAGCGGAAATTTGGACATTCAAAATTATCAAGTCTTACTGCATCATGAAGCCGGTGGTATTATTTGTCTAATAATATCAAGGCCAGGTATATCAACAGGGTTACCTGTTAAGAATTTTTATTTTTTCATAGACTGCTTCTTGTGGATTCCTAGTACAGCTTGTTGCAGCCAGAGGTGTAGAAATTCTACTCCTATTTCCCATGACTTCAAATTTGGATCAGACCCTGATCAAGTTGTATTTTACAAATATTTAAATACCAGTCAATAATAGACATTATCAACTATAAAATTATGTAGCTTTATTTATTTTAATTCATGTGTAATTGAATCTTAACAATTTCAGGGCTAATGAATAAACAAATAAATAATGAGCAGGTATAAATAATATAAAATAGGCAACTGGAATCAAATGGTTCAATTTGATAATCTGTTAACATTTAACATTAACAGCATACATTTCTCAATAATTATAAAACAATAATAAGATGTGCAACTCTTAACCCATAATAATAGATGTTTCACATTATAATAAATAATGTATGATACAATTTGTTAGCAAGTATACTTATTATATATCAATGATAACAAACACTTCAAACTTATTATCCTTAGGTTCATCTACTATTTGCATGGCAGAGTAGGTTATGGCCTTCACTTCTGTGCCCTGTGGGTGTTTCCCCAATTGAAATTCTTCACCATAACACTTGCATACAATCCTGAATTCCTCTGTATTAAATTCTGTTATTACTAATTTTCTGCATATAAGGAATGGTTCTACAGAGAATAAAAATAGGAGTTCATCTAGAAAGTGATACAGCAGGCCCATCATGTCATCAGCATTGGCTTCAACTGTGTGAACTTCTTTTATCTGCACATACTCAAGTTCTGTCATGTACCCAAACATGGCCATGCCACATTGCTCAAATGCTTCTTTTAAACTATTTCCCCATGCATGTAATCTGAAAATAAGGATCATAATTGAAATATGTTTATTTTAACAGAAATTTTTCAGATATTTATCGATAAAATAAATAAATTCAAACTGCATGAATTCACAATTCATCATGAAAGTTGCAGGTGTGTGAGGGTTGTTGAGATTCTACTTCAGAAGATGTTGAACAGATTTGGACACATTTCCTGACCATCCTCTGTGTAAATCCTAAATAGCTAATTCCTTCAAAGAAACTTATATTATGACTGTGAGTGTCTAATTTTGATAGCTTAAATTAAAACTTAGTTACTCCATACTAACTGTACATCTGCTGTGTGATCCAGATCTGAAAAAAAATAAAATATTAATATGATGCAATGATTGAATGAAATTCCAATCTAAGGAATTCACTTAAACGATTACACACATTCATATTTTACTGGAGCAAGTACAAAATCGTCCTCCGTTAATCCTAATTCTTCATCCATTTTTAATTACTTTGCTTTGATAAATATGAAAAACAAAACTTTGAAAAAGTATGTACACAAAAACATAACCCTAAAATCACAACAGACAGCTGCTGTCAAATTGACTGTCTTTTTTTATTGGCAAATTTTTTTAGGGCTTAGCACAAGGCAACATATTCTGTAATAATAAATGTCGTAGAAATGGCCGAAGCATTATTGTTTTCATTTTTATGTAAATATTTTTAATTTTGGCCAGGTTGCTATAATGTTATGTGTCATCATCGACAATTGTCAAATAAATTGAAAAAAGCGAAACTGTGTTCCATTTTTGTATTACAATATCATTTCAAAATTGTTTTTTTGTTTGAATCTCATAGTTGATAAAAATAATATTCTTTTGGCTGAACATTACTTGATTTTTTTGATTTCGATATATCACCTATTTAAAATGGATCCTATTGCAGTGTTGCAAAACAGAATTGAACAACTTGAAGCTAAATTGGGCTTAGCTGAAAGTATGCCAGTAGATGGACAACATGGAGATAGCGTTACTACGAATTTATTGAATGCTTCCCAAGCTATTAACAATGCCACCGCTGGCCATGAAAAGCTGACTGAAGCGATCCAGAGAGCCAGTGAACTGAACAACTACACTGATCCAAATCTCCTTGAAAATGTAAGTACTTACATACACACATACAATCACGCCTTTTTCCCAGAGGGGTAAGCAGAGATCACTTTCTGTTATGTGCTACGGTCTTGGCACACCACTTTCGATTCTTCCACATCCATCAATCTCTTCATGCATGCTTGTTGATTATAGGTACCTACTTTTGATTTGACCATTCATCTAAATTTGACCTTTTTGGTCATGGAAGGTCTATCTCTGCCTACCCCTGTTGACATTTCCATTTAGACTTCCTCTATTATATTCTATTATTATATTATATCGCACGCTTAATCAAACAAAGAAATAACTCAAAAATCACAGTTTTTGAGATTTAATCATAAAACGTAATATATATATACGATAAGAATAGGTAACCAATAAAATGATACACTTAGTGATGTGCCAGCGCCGACTCAAGGTAACCAATTTGAAGAACGAAGTAAAATGAATTAAATCTGTTTATTATTAACAGGTGACTTGCATTTCTTGTTATATTTTTCTACGAAAGCGATTATTATTAGTTTTATTACCATATAGAATCAAAAATTATCGTCACGGGTAAGTATCATTTCTAGTTAATTGAGTTTACTTTTAAAGCATATTTTAGATTTCCAACATACATCGACTTACTTCAGTTTAGTATTAAATTACATCAAAAATAATTAGATCTATTATATTTATTACCGTTTATCATAAAAATTAGTTCTGTGAGTATTGGCATATTAAGAAATAATTTCTTTTTCGATTAAAATAGCCTAATGAACACCAGACAAATCTTTACTTACGTCATTTTAATCTTTATTTTATGTGACCTAATTCATCCTCTCGACATGACCAAACCATCGAAGCATACCTTTCTCAATCTTAAGCACTACATCTTTCACACCACAACATTATCTAATTATTTTGAATACTTTACCTTTAATTACTGTACACCATATTACCAGCATTCACTCTCCTTTCATTATCTCATACCACACTTACCATCTCTTGTGAGATTGGATCCAAAATATACAGAAAATGTAAGTTGTGTGTAATATTCTGCTTCCTGTTTTTAGTGTTGCAACTGAATATAAAATTAGGCTTTTATATATTCTTAAATAAATTCAAATCAATTATATTTCTTTCTAGATGCAACAAAATGATATGCACATGAGAGAAGTGATGGCTGCTGAACCAGTTATCAAGCACCATTGTCAATGCATGCATCGTTGTAAACAGGTAAGTTATTATTTGTTAATGATCATTAATTCATGACAATAAATAACTTTTTTTGTTCTTTAGCATATTATCAATCACTTTTATATCACACAATTATGAATTTTTAGGCTGCTCCTGTGATGGAATCTGAAGCCATTCAGCAAGTTCCTCAAATGCAGGCAACAGTGGATAAAATGCATGCTGCAGCAGCAGAAGTAAAAGCAGAGGCGGATATGGTATATTATTTCAAAATCTTGTTTTATAACTTTGGTTCTTACAATTTTCGCTTTACTAATTTGAGATACAGAATACTAGGCTGCATTGATTTGACTGGCTCGGTGGAACAGTGGTTAGTGACTCAGGTTCAAAACTTATGGTTCCAAGAGTCGTGGGTTCGATTCCCACTTGGGACAAATATTTGTGTGACGAACATTGGTGTTTGTTCTGTGTCTGGGTGTATTATTAAATATATTTAAGTTTATTTGTGTATCCACTGTTGATCCAGATTTCCGTAACACAAGTGCTTAAGTTACTTACCATGGGATCAGATCAATGTATGTGATGTTGTCTAATATTTATTTATTTATTTCTATTTATTGATATACCAAGATCCAAAATGATTTTTTATTAGAACATTAAATTCTTTTACAGGTTGCACAGGGTGTCCAAGAGTTAGCTGAAACATGTGGAGCCGCAGCCTCTGATGCTTCAGAGCAACTAGCTAATGTCGCCCTGAAGGTGGAACAAGTTGAAGAGAAACTATTCCCCAGAAGGCGAAATGGACTTGATTGAACAGAACTTGAACCAATGTCTGGTGCTTTACGCAATTTTGTTTGAATATTTTTTTACAAGTATTTATTCTAAATTATATTGTCATTAAAATTAATTTAACATTAATAAACACAAATTTCTAGTGTACTTTTTGTTTTATTGCCAAATCAGGCAAATATCCTGTTGTGAGATGGTCCGTCCACCTGATTGTACTATTAATATGGATCCCAGACTAGGACCAATTTCCTTCCAGTGTACCATTTATCCTTCATGGTGAAATACATACTGTTTGATGATGTCACATCTACTACAATAACTTCATAATCAGCTAATAAATATATCGATCCCTCCTTCCGAGCATTACGAGAATACACACTCACTTGATGAAAGCTTGCAAAGTTGCACACAAACGATTTACAGAGTAAATTACTTACACTGACTCCATTGCTATTAATAAAAAAGGTAAAGTGTCAAATATTGACAACAGTAATTTATTCAATACCTGTGATTGAGCCGTTGAAATAGTAGTTAGTTTTGTAAAAATGGCAGACGCTGCTGTGGAGACGGCTCCTGGCGATGAAAACGATGATAGCTGGTTGTACGGTGATTCCAACGCTGAACAAACTGAAACTAATGAAGCGGAATCCAGCGATAAAGCGAAACCACAAACTGAGAACGCTGTAAGTTGAATAACAAGTGTATTTTCAATTTAACCTCTGCAACTGTGGTTGTAAACGCTGTTTGTTATTCTAGGACGCCGAAGAAGATAAAGAGCAGGATGAGAATGATGCGACGAATGACGAGCACTTTAACGATGAGCATTTTGCGGACGTAGCACGGGACGAGCAAGAGGCCAACGGGGACGCCGACAGCCAGGAGAACGCTGACTCGGACTCCGATGACAGCGACGATGTGAAAGTTACCATTGGGGAGATCAAATCAGGACCTCAGGCTTACGCCAGCTTGAACATTAAGGTAAAAGATTTTGATCAGTTTCAATATGTTGCTGTATGTAGTAAACATTGAGAATCAAACTTTTGTTGTACTGCGATACTGCAACAAAGCAGCAAGTAAGCGAACTAAACTTCAGTGCTTTTATTTTAGAGAATATCTATTACAAAATTATCATCAAGGTGATTGTGCATTACATGTCGTCTGATTCTTTTATTACTATAGATGTAAACATAAAAGTATTAGTAAGTAGCACCAATCATCCTTAATTTCCAGCCTCACTTTTATGTCACTTTCATTTACCGAGCGCTTTGAGCTTGCCCGAATAATGTGTTATTTAAACAGTAATATTTCAGCAAGTTTTAAAGTTATGACAATAATTCTTTTGACATTTATTCTTATGTGGCCCACCCAGCTACATCAAAATAAAAAAGCTTCACCTTTCCTATTGTGACACTCACAAAGTGTGTGAGAATAATTTACTCACTTTATTTTAGAGAGGCGTAGGTTTGGTAGCAGCAGGGGGAGACAAGCCGAGACCAGGTGGAACTGCTGGTGGTAAAGTCACTTTGGAGGATCTGGACGGCCCTGGGAGCATTAATGGTGTGCCGGCTTTGGAGTTCAACATTGACACCATTGAAGACAAGCCTTGGAACAAACCAGGAGCTGATATATCTGGTATGTCAACTAGCTAGTAGCTTAATAACTGATGATTAGTGAAAATAAGTAACTGTTTTCCTAATCCTTACTTTCTATTCAACTCTGTTTGGTGAATGCCATCTAGGGGTGTGAGCCTTCCACTCCCCCGCCAGACCGGTGAAATTGTAGAAGCCGTCTGAGGCTAACAGCTTAGTCCTTTCTTAAAAAAAAAGGTGAATGCCATGCTACTGGGATTCTTTTTATTTTTGTCTTTTTGATTTGATGTGATGTTTGTACAATTTATGTCACATGTTTTCTAAATTACTTTTTTGATATTCTGTCATATTACATGGTTTTTGATGTTTACTATAATTTATATTAAAAGTAACAACTATTCTTAAGCTTTGCTTTAGAATAATAAATAAATAAATATCTGGGATGTTTCCCCACACCATCATCTGACCCTATACTAAGTACTAGAATGATTGTAAAGATTTGGCTGCAATATCTGGGAGCAGGATAAGGTAATTATTGAGAGGACAGCTGCCCCCCCAAGCCTGGTGATGAAGTAAAGCCATCATCACTCTGCGTAAGAACGAAAATTGGGCAAGTGTACACTATATGAATACTTTCCCCGTCAGATTACTTCAACTACGGGTTCAACGAGGTGACGTGGAGCGCGTACTGCGAGCGTCAGCGGCGCATGCGCGTGAGCGAGGCGGGCGTCGCCTTGCACGCCGGCCCGCCGCGCGCGCCGCCGCCGGACATGCGTCGCCCGCCAGGTATCTATGATACTCCTCAAAAAAAAAAAAAATTTATTTGTTAACAAACCTTATCATATACAATATTTGTGGTGACACCCTGAATTACCAGAATTATAATATGCTATAGTCCTTTTCAGCTAAGATGATCCCTATGACACATCGATTTAGACAATTGTAGAGATGTCCTACAGTGAAATAATTCCGATTATTTCTGGTAATCGATAATATTTTATATGGAAATGAAATCGATTTTATTAAAGTACCAAAATTTAAAGCATGATTTGACTTTATTACTAGCTTTCCGCCCGCGACTTCGTCCGCGTAGAGACGTTTAACGGGTAAAACATTACTTCCTTATAGCGCAGTCGGTTAAAAAGTAGCCTATAACCTTTTCTAGGCTCTAAGTACCAAATTTCATTTAAATCGGTCCAGTACTCTATGCGTGAAAGCGTAACAGACAGACAGACAGACAGAGTTACTTTCGGATTTATAATAATAGTAAGGAAGTAAGGATAGTGAAAGTTTATTGTAAATATATGTATGCTTTACATAGTGCTATTCAGTAAAGTGAAATAATAAGAAGAGAGTAAATTTTTCATTGAGTATTTGAAAAATCACTGTCAGAAGTATCGCTTGATGAGTCACTATCCCTGACATTTATTATAAGTTGGTCTTTCTAGTCCTCTAATACTTTTTGTCTTTTCGACTACTTTTCACGTTCATCCAATTTTCACGAGTGACTGAAGCGATTGTCAAGTAAACGCAATATTGCACCTGATTATGTTAGTCCCAGCTCTATGCTCTTATTACATTCCATTCTACATATACGAACTGCATAGGTATTTTTTTAAAATTTTCTATTACATTAAATTCAACTAAACGATACTGTTTCTCTTTTAATAGTTTAAAATGATTTATTTTAATATTTTTCCTAATGATGCCGCAATAAAATGAAAAAGTGTGCAAAAAAATATTTTCGTTTGTCAAACGTTAAATGCGTGATTCAGAACACAATGAAGTGTCATAGGGGTCATCTTAGCTGAAAAAGACTATACCTTACTATCTTAAACTAGCGAGCTAGCGATTTCGACAGCGATTTTTACACATTTTCGATTCGTTTCTTTGCTCCTATTAGTCGATGTTAGCCTAAAGCCTTCTTTGATAAACAGTCTATCCAATAAAAAATCATTTTTCAATTCAAACCAGTTGTTCCTGAGATTAGTGTGTTCAAACAAACATACAAACTCTCTGCTTCATAATATTAGAGAGCTGCATTGCTGTTTGTAGAGCATTTCTACTGTGGGAATATACATATATGATATTATGATCCCTCTCCCTCAAAGAAACATAGTCAATGATTGATGGTGCCATATTAGATGACAAGTAATGCAAGGAGTTACTTCAATGATTGTGTGACTTTTAAAAGGTCTTAGTTTAAAATCCCCGACATGCTGAAAAGTAATGGTCTAGAATCTAGATGGCAAATGTCTGTAGAGTGGGTAATTTTACTAACATTTAATTATAAATTGGTTTATAAAAAAATAATGTTCTAATACTTCCCATGTGTTGGCACTCTGTTATTTAGTAAAATAATTTCACGTTTTTATTTCAGGCCCCATTAGACCTGATGAAGGAATGCCTCCAATGATGCCGAATAACTATCAAGCACGAGAGAACACTATTCAGGTATGTAATGTGATCTGTTAGAGTCAGCCCAGCAATAACAATTTCAGAGGTTTTGAGAGCAGAAAAGAGAAGCTCAACCTCTTGGTTAGAACCACCACAAGCCTTTCAGTAGCATAATAATGTTAGTATGGAGTGGATTGGATGTATGGATTGCATGAGAGATGATATGGGTGTGAAAGGAGTAGACGCAGAGCTGACGATTGACAGGCCCAAGTGGAAGAAGTACACATATAAAATTTTAAACTGTCATGGTTTATGTAAAAATAAAAATGTGTCCGTGACTTGCTGAGCAGATCCCTTTTCAGTGAACTACTTTGTTTTTTATTTTTTTTCTGCAAATGTATGTGTGTTTTTAAGTGTAACTGAATAAATACATTTCTTTCTTTCTTTCCGTTTTCGAGGAATAAAGATGTGATACCGTGAGTGTAGTGTGTCGTGATCGAATTCAGAGTGACAATATTTTAAACGATGGTAGTGGTGTTCTGCGTAATAAAAGACTTAGAAAGACAGTAGACCGATATGTCCGTATTTTACCATCCGTATTCTACCGTCATTCTCGCAGTCCTAAAGTTCACCCGTGATCATGGGGCTTGCAACAGTGCCGAAATAACGGGAGCTCATTAAAAACAAAACAACATGGTAAATATCCCGGACACTTTCAGTTTTAGCGTGGGTCAATGGCAGGAGAATGATAGTGAGGAGTGGACCGAGAAGTGACAGTGTGTATTGATCGCAGGTGATGACGGCGGAGCGGCGCGAGTACGGGCGCGGCGGGCACGGGCGCGACGGCGCGCCGGAGTACTTCGCGCCGCCCGACCACTACTACCCGCCGCCCGCGCCCTACGAGGAACCATGGGGTATGACACATTGTCAAAATAACAACTACTTTTATATTGAGTTTCTTGATGGAGTCAGTCTGGTACAATTGGTAACAAAAACCGACCAACCAACCAGATTGGCGCAGCGACCCAAAACGAGTCTTGGTCTCCGATAATAAGGTGGAGAATTGATAAGCCAAACTAAATTGTGTTTTTGCCTAACTGACTTATGATGATGACTTGGAGTAGCGTCGTCATCATCACCGGACTTGCGGGGGTGCGGATGGCTCTCACCCCTAAAAATTAAAACAAGTGGTAGAATCACACTTTAACTTTTCACATATGTTATACGATTTTACCGGAAAGACTCTGGCAAGAAACTCTGTAGTCACTGTTTAAACTTCCCTTGTATTTAATTCTCTAATGTTGTGTTTATGTTTGCTGTTTAAAAAGTATTTGTAACGACCATATTGTTTTTATAATATAGGTTCCCGTAGTATGAAATCTGATCGCCGTAAGTCTTGTATCGAATAATATTATATTTTGTATAAGATTATAGAGTATTTTTAGTTGTAGTTAGTGGGTCTTAGTGTTTTGTATGGTTCACATTTCTTAATTATGAAGCTGGTGTTAAAGGTATCATAATTATGTGCTAAAAAAAATATATGCAAGTGAGAGACATAAAAAATGTGTGTTCTAATCTTAGTTATTCTATTATTGTTTTGAGTGCGTTCATGAGAAAAATAACTTAGTATGTAACAGCTGTAGAAGTACATAAATATTGTGTACAATAATGTGTTGAAATGTTTAAATAATGCTTCTATTTTCTCATTAACAAATACATTTGTGACCTATAATATAAGAATGGTTGGAATACTATGGGGTAGATGGAACACTTGCAAGATTAACATAATTACCAGCCAAATAGTCAACGATACTATAACTAATATTTTTGTATTTATTTATGTATGGGGTCACTGGTCAGGCTACACAGCCTCATAAGCTGGGATGGCTCCTTGAGGAGCACCCAAGCGAATAGCACCTGCACCAATTAGTACCGGCCTAGTCCACGCACTTGGAGCTCTTTGTGGAGTAACGTCAATGGAATCAATGGTTGGGGACCCATGGCATTTTGCCATATAGTTTCTCCAGTGACTTAGAAGACCCTGTTCAGATGGCGCGTTGTGGAATCGCGCGATGGTGACACTAGAGGTTCTTACGGTGTGTGTCCATATGCAGTCGCGCGTCTTGCTAGAATCACTATAGCGCGAGTCTAAGACCCTGTCCAGATGGCGCGTTTTGAGATCGCGTGCTGGTGTCGCGTGATACTAGCGAGTCGCGCGACTGTTTGTGGATAGAATATATGAATCTCTAGTACCTCACCATCGCGCTTTCCAATACGCGCGTGTATAAATGCACCATCAGTAGCGCTACCATAAGTAAGCTATCAAAAACTTACGTACGTTAAAAACCTATCAAATTGTTTTTTTTTTTCATATTACCGATTTTTAGTTCCGAGCGTTACCGCTAGGGGCGCTGTAAATTTTTTCAGACATTTTTACATAGGCGACATCGAGTCTGTCACTTTTAAACTCACGACACGGATGGTACGTTTTTACTCGCGCGTCGTGGAATAGCGCGACGGTGAGACACTAGAGGCTCATATACTTATTCTATCCACATACAGTCGTGTGACTCGCTAGAGTTGCTAGTATCTCACAATAGTGCGAGTAAAAACGCGCATTCGGAACAGAGTATTATAAGACCCTGCCTAGAAGGCGCATCCTCACCGTCGCGCGTTTCCAATGCGCGCGTGTAGAAACGCGCCATCTGTGGGGCTACCATGAGTTGGCTATCGTAAACTTACGTACGTTAAAAACCTATCGAGTTGTTTTTTTCATATGGCCGATTGTAGTTCTTCGCGAAACCACCAGGCGGCGCTGTGCAAGTTTTTCATAGACATGTTTACGTAGGCGATATCGAGCGCGAAAGTTTTAAACTCATGGTAGGCCCTCTGTATAGGGTTTTACTTATCTTACTCTACGTCAATAGGCCACGCGGAGGGCGCGGGCTGGGCGCCGGCAGAGATCAAGGAGCTGCCCCCCGCGCACGCGCCGCCGCACCCCGCGCCGCCCCCCGCCCACCCCGCCGCGCCCCACGCGCCCTACCCGCCCTACCGCCTGCCGCCGCACCCGCACGACCGCGACCGCCGCGAGCGCGACCGCGACCGCGAGCGGGACCGCGAGCGCGACCGCGAGCGCGACCGCGAGCGCGAGAGAGAGCGCAGGGAGGATATGATGCGATCGGTAACTCACATCTTCTTTTTTTTTAATTTGAAATTGGAAAAAAAATCACATTCATGTCTGACTGGACAGGCAGGGGCTCGAACCCGGGATCTTGAGGTTACGCGCCCCACGTACTACCAATTATACTATCCTGGCGATAAGTCATGAGTGTGAATTTCTCCGTCACTTTATCCGTTAGCCAACTTCATTTTTTTACTAAATGTAAGTCTTTACTTAACTACACGCGATATTAGATTTAGGAGTAGCAATTACATAGCTGCTTACTGCCCGACATTTCGACTGGGTTACACCAATCATGGTCGCGTGCGCACTTCTTTTTTTTTCTGAGACATTTCCACACGCAGTCGTCTGACCTCAAACTAAGCAGTGCTTGTACTATGGGCGTTAGAGACTGATATACATACAGATATTTATAAAACATTACTTAAATTCATATTTACACCCAGACAGTAAAAATCACATCTATCTATCTATACGTAGGATAAAAATGTACCTACACCTTTCCCTTTCTCAAAGCATTAGTACCAGAAACAGTGATTTTCGGATTTATTGATCCGATCTAGATGCGTTTTCAATAAGATATTGTGGTAATATTCCACATAAAATTTAGGATTCGTTTTATATCAATCGGTTCATAAATAAAAAAAATATTATTAATTGTATCTGTTCGTCATCTTCTAAATGTTTATTGAATCATTGACATTATCTAAAGATTTTTTCTTTTGTTTGTTAGGTACTTAATATACAAACTTTCCTGTACTCTAGACGTTAAATACGAGACATTATTTCTGATTGAAATTAGTCTTTTTGATATGTTGCTTATTTCTTTATAAATTACAGGAGGAGCGCGACCGCGAGAGGGAGCGGGATCGAGATCGCTCTAGATCTATTAAGCCAGACAGGATGCGGGAAAAGTGAGTAATTTGCACTCTTGCGCTTGTAATTTATGTTATCATCAGTTTTTAATGTCTGTTATACCTAGAAGTGCTATATTTTGACATAGTTATTATTACCTAAGTCTTAAGCTATTAAGGTTTTAAAAATTTAATAATGGTTTAAATTTTTAGAAAACGCAAGTAAGTAAATTCAATGATAAGTAACTTTATTTATTTATAGATTTATTCTAATCAAGATCCTTCATTGTAAGTATTTTGGCAATGTTAAAAAAACTATTTCTTTGCAAACTGCACACTATTCGAAAGTTTGTACTGATTTTTTTTTCCTAACTGACTTACGATGAATGCTTGGAGTAGCCTTGACATCATCATCGGACTCACCCCTAGAAGTTTGTGCTGATATTACGCTTATAGGGAGGTGACTAAAACTTACAATGGCTAACGTGAAGTAATTTCCAGGTCGTACAGACGGGAGCGCTCGCGCTCGCGATCGCGCCGCCACAAGTCGCGCTCGCGTTCGCCGCGGCGCTCGCGCGAGCGCTCCCGGGACCGCGAACGCGAGCGCGACCGCGAGCGCAGCGTCAAGCCCAAGAACAAAGACGCCAAGGAGAAGGACGCCGACTAACACATGGCCCCGATCAATGCACAGCATTGGTCACAGTTCTCCTATTGGTAGTTTGTTGGAATGTTGACTATAACGGTGCAAGTCTAAGAATAAAAATCGCATAAGGAACGAATTTCGTTGTTTTATTTTGTATAAATTAATTACTACAACTATAAGCTATGGGTATAAACCATTTTTATAACCACTTGTAGTTTATTCCTCGCTCTATCTAGACACGTTTTATCTACCTTCAAAACAAAATTACCTACAAAGTACCTATAATTCATCAGACAGCCGCTCAGTTGAGTCGTTAGTGAACAGATCGGCGTGATCATATATTTTTGGCAAATCAGGATTACATGGGGAAGAGGTAATTTCACTATTTTAAGATGTGTAGGGGAATCGGTCTAAGGTTGAAACAAAGTTTGGTAAGTGTTCGCCACTTTTGTCCCACGGCCGCCCGGTCTTTAAAAGTATCTCGATAACTATGATCTCAAAAAAATAACGTTAACATTTTTTGATGAAAATTAAATTATCTACAACTTTGATTTGAAACTTTAACTATCATAGTTAATAAAGTTATTAGGGCCGAAGAAGACATGGATGGATTGCGTGAGAGATGATATGGGAGTGAAAGGAGTAGACACAGAGCTGACGAATGATAGGCTCGAATGGAAGGAATACACGTGTTGCGCCGACCCCACCTAGCGTGGGACAAGGGCAAGAGAATGATGAGTTAATAAAGTTATGTATTGACTTATCAGCCACATACCATTCAGGCCCTGGTGGCACGTACCAAGAGGTTCAGTTCCTCTTTCCTGCCATTAAGGCATAGAATGGCCTTTCAGCTCATGTTTCTCCTCCCTCATATTTAGGGGTGAGAGTCGGATGACTCATCTCTCATGATGAGCGGATGCGGTGACGATGACAAGGCTACTCCAAGTCTTCATTCAGATAAAAACCTCTCTCATAATTATAAATGTCGACAGGCTCCATAGGGCCTGTCGATCTCATTTGTGAAACTCACGACCGATTACCTTAGGTGGAGTTAGGTCACCCTGCGAGTCTTAATAAAAAATAAAATATGGGGACCTCACGACCGCTTACCATCAGGAGGAGTGAGGTCCCCTGAGTCTTTCAATAAAAAGAAATCATCAACATCATCATCCCATTTACGTCCCCACTGCTGGGGTACGGGCCTACTCTAAAGTAGGGGCGATCAGGTCTACGACACTGGCCAAAGCCGTTATTTCTATTTTACGAATTCGCGGAAGAGTCAAACTACAAGATAAAATTGTTACATTTAAGTAATTCTCCAATCATACGCACATGTTGTAGATCACTCAGTTCAGACAAGAGCTGAATTGAGTATCCTTTTAGACCGCCACTAATCTGCAATCTGACACCCTAGCGAATTGGTAATTTCTTAAAAGATTTAAGAAATTCTTTACTAAATTCTAACATAAAAAACATTATCTCAGAGTTAGTAACCCCTTTCTGAGGGTTATTCCACTAATCCCCATTGGAATTCCCCATCAATGGGGAAAAGTGAACTTTTTGTTCTCTAGGCCTCTACCTACAGCCACAAGCGGAGCTGCACAGTACCCTTACCTACTATGCCAAACCAAACTATAGTCCTCAGGCAGCGCATTTGGAAAGCATTCAGTTTGCGCTCTTGTTTTGCGTAAGTGTCCACGTTTCCGATGCGTAGGTACAATAAAATACTCAGGACGCAAGTCTGGTATACGAGGACTACCTAATACATAGTTATAGGTACCTAATACATAGTTAACTTGTTATTTTATTCATAATTGTAAAGCTATGTTTTATTTACATATTAGGTATATACTTAATTGTAAAAATCTGTGATGTACCTAGGTATATACGAGTACGTCTTGTAGATAAAAAAATAATAAAAGTTAAGACGAATTTAATTTCGAAAGTGAAAAGCAATGTGATTTTAGTGACGAGTGTAAAGTTAAGATTTAATTTACCTACCTTAGTAACAAATAAAGGCTTCATTAATTTAGGTTCGGTTCTACGTTTATTTAATTTCTCAGACAATGGGGAAAAGTGAACTTTATTTGTTCACTAATCCCCATTGATGGGGAATTCCAATGGGAATTAGTGGAATAGGATTAGTGGAATAACCCCTTTCCGAGATTGAGAATATGCACATTTACCGACATGACTGGATTGAGGGTTCCAGTTTTCTGGTCATTTTTTTTTTAATAACCTACGTCATTCCACTGCTGGGCAAAGGTCTCCTCCAAACTTGTCCACAGCTCTCTATTCAAGGCTTGGCCTTGCCAATTCCTTGATAGCTGGACCAAATCGTCGCACCATCTCTTTCTGGGCCTACCTCTTCGGCGAAAACCGTCTTCCGGCACCCATTGTGTAACGATTTTGGCCCATCTGTCATCTTTCATCCTGCACACATGCCCTGCCCACTGCCACTTCAACTTCGCAGTCTTGACCCCTACATCAGCTATACCAGTCTGGGAGCGGATGGTGGTATTTCTTATTTTGTCAATCAACTTAATACCTAAAATACTCCGCTCCATAGCTCTTTGGCAAACCTTGAGTTTGGACTTTTGACTTTCAGTGAGAGACCAAGATTGAGCACCGTATGTTAGGAGAGGCAGTATGCAAATGTCGACGAGTTTGCTTTTTAGTGACATCGGAAGGTCTCCCTTCATATACGCCTTCATGGACCAGAAGCTCTTCCAGGCGTTATCTACTCGTCGGAGTATTTCTTTCTCTTGCCTGTTCTCGAAGGAAACTATCTGGCCCAAGTATACGTACTCGTCCACATATTGCATTACCTGCCCGTTTACTGTTATCCTAGTTTTGGTGCTGTTGGTCATCACCTTGGTTTTGGACTTACTCATCGTCAGTCCAACCTCAAGGCTTGCCGTGCTCAGTTGTTCGAGCATCAATTCCAGCTCTGCTGACGTATTAGCGAAGAGAACAATATCATCAGCGAATCGAAGGTTAGTCAGCTGTTTATTTCCTATCCCAATTCCTTTCACTGCCCAAGAATCTGCTAGTTGCCTGAAAACTTCTTCGAGCGTACTACTAAAAAGTTTTGGTGATAGGGGGTCACCCTGTTTTACTCCTTTCTGTATTTTAAATGATGGACCCTTTGTGTGTAGTTTGATATCGGCTGTGCTTTGAAAATAAATAATTTGGAGAAGTTTAATGTAAGTAGGCTGAATGTCTTGTTTATGGAGAGCGTTAAATATGGAACTATGGGTGATACTATCGAAAGCCTTGGAGTAGTCAACGAAGGCTAGGTACAGAGGTTTATTGAATTCGTTATATTTTTCAATTATCTGATTGACGGTATGAAGGTGGTCTGTTGTTGAGTAACTTGATCGGAATCCGGCTTGTTGAGATGGTTGATGTTGATCTAACTGATGAGCTATTCGGTTTTGAATAATTCTTGTCAATAATTTATAGATGTGAGAGGTTAAGCTAATCGGTCTATAATTATTGATATCTGTTTTGTCACCTTTTTTGTGGAGGAGTACTATGTTTGAGTGACAAAATTTTTTAGGAAACTTACCAGTCGTTAATATTTTATTA
The DNA here is from genome assembly GCA_039566165.1 of Maruca vitrata. Taxonomy (NCBI): domain Eukaryota; kingdom Metazoa; phylum Arthropoda; class Insecta; order Lepidoptera; family Crambidae; genus Maruca; species Maruca vitrata. Next base: position 12,614,660 of record CM076912.1, on the reverse strand, counting down.
AAAAGTTTTATTAGATATGGGCGCAATGCTGGTTTGCCGAGCTTTAGGACTTCCGGGGTGACTCCATCTTCTCCTGGGCTTTTACAAAATTTAAGACTTTTAATTGCTAAATGTTATCCAAAAGCGAATGAGAGAAGACGACTGCCTCGCTCATTTCGATCTCCCAAACCGTATGGACCCATAATATCAGAACCATCAGTGATTTGCTTGGAACCAATTTTTGCGTTGAAATCCCCAAGTACTAGCGTCCAAGTGCCCCGCTGTTCATCGCAGGCTCTATTCAGAATGTCATAAAAATCCTCAAAATCTTGGTCGCTGTGCCTAGTGTTAGGTGCGAGATGTAGTTTTAGGGTTGAAACCCTATCTGAATAGCCCATGAATTGTGCAATGTTGTTTTTCCACTTCTTCGACACCAGAAAACCTACTCCGTATAAGCCACTAGTTTCACCGAAGTGGTAAAACACATTACCGTCCCTTTCTTGAGTATGTTCACCGTCTCTTCTTACCTCAGATAATCCAATTACGTCCCAATATCTTCCAAGGCATTTTCTAGTTCAACAAGGCGATCATCATTAAGTAGGGTCTGAACATTGTAGGCCAAAATATTAAGTGTATCAGTGTCCGTTATAGTAGTAGCTTGAGTCGTCTGACGGGGTATCGATCGTGTGCGTTCGCCCAGCAAAAAAGTATCGCATTTCAAAAAAATAATGATGCAGATATTCTGTGCCTTATCTCGTGTAATTGTGCCCGAAATATTAAATTTGTGCCGCTAAAGGGTTCGGAGTTATTTAAGATTAACTGATTCTGCTGCACGAACGTTCGTCCAGCAAAATATTTTTAATTTTTAGTCTAGCAGGATATAAAATATGCAAAAAGATAGCTTACATACGGCTGTAAATGTGCCGTAAAAATGAAATTTGTGCCCCTTAAGATTTAAGAGATATTAAGTTTTTTGCTGGGCGAACGTTTTGGCGAATGCTATATATCGGAAACTGTTGGACGCGCAGTGATGATTTTTTTTATACAGATGCGGTATATTTGTGCGTATTTGTGCCCAAATTTTCAAAAACATGACTAGCATGGTTCAGGAGTTATGATTTTTTTTCCTAGTAAATGAAAAAAGGCTCTAGCCCTCGAACGAACATGACTAAGGACTTCGCGTTAGTGCCAACAGGTACCTATTATATATTCTCACGATCCTATAAAGTTTCACCGGTCTACTACATATCATTGGCGAGTTATTAACGATATTGTCTTTTTTTGAGGTTATCTTGATTCAAATTACTTTGAATAGGAAAACGCTAGTTTTCTGTGAGCTGGCTTATTACATTCTTAAACAATAATTAGTGCCGTATTTTAAGAATACGTATACAAAAAATCAGTTCAATATACCCATTAGATTAGACAAAAACGATTAAAAACCATACGACATATTTTTCGTAGATTAACCGACCAAATTCGAGTGAACATTAAAAGGCGGCCTTACGATACTTCAAGCTATTCTTCCTAATTTGATGGCGTTGTAAAGATATGTAAACAGTACAGATGCGTGATTAATTGTTAAGTTGAAACATATTTTATAATAGAGAAATTAAATAACATGTCCTTTTTTGTGTATAATAATACTTACCTACACTATAATTTGTAGTGTATTATTACAAATGAATTGTCCGTAATCAGCTGATTACGGACAATAGGCTAGGTATTAAATAACGCGCGCGATCATTAAATAACGACATTAACTGAATGACTAGACCGACCATTTAATTTTATTAAAAAAGCGTTACTCAACTTCCAACTAGTTAGCAGATTGAAACAATAGCCCTTTAAACCATTATTTATCTACACACACATTTTATTTAGTGTCCCTAACATAAAATATATTCCAACTTAACAATTCTGCACATATCTGTAGTATTTTAATTTCATTAACGCCATCAAATTAGGATGAATAGCTTGAAGTATCGTGCGGCCGCCTTTTAATGTTCACTCGAATTTGGTCGGTTAATCTACGAAAAATATGTCATATGTTTTTTATCGTTTTTGTCTAATCTAATGGGTATATTGAACTGATTTTTTTGTACACGTATTCTTAAAATACGGCACTAATTATTGTTTAAGAATGTAATAAGCCAGCTCACAGAAAACTAGCGTTTTCCTATTCAAAGTAATTTGAATCAAGATAACCTCAAAAAAAGACAATATCGTTAATAACTCGCCAATGATATGTAGTAGACCGGTGAAACTTTATAGGATCGTGAGAATATATAATAGGTACCTGTTGGCACTAACGCGAAGTCCTTAGTCATGTTCGTTCGAGGGCTAGAGCCTTTTTTCATTTACTAGGAAAAAAAATCATAACTCCTGAACCATGCTAGTCATGTTTTTGAAAATTTGGGCACAAATACGCACAAATATACCGCATCTGTATAAAAAAAATCATCACTGCGCGTCCAACAGTTTCCGATATATAGCATTCGCCAAAACGTTCGCCCAGCAAAAAACTTAATATCTCTTAAATCTTAAGGCACAAATTTCATTTTTACGGCACATTTACAGCCGTATGTAAGCTATCTTTTGCATATTTTATATCCTGCTAGACTAAAAAATTAAAATATTTTGCTGGACGAACGTTCGTGCAGCAGAATCAGTTAATCTTAAATAACTCCGAACCCTTTAGCGGCACAAATTTAATATTTCGGGCACAATTACACGAGATAAGGCACAGAATATCTGCATCATTATTTTTTTGAAAGGCGATACTTTTTTGCTGGGCGAACGCACACGTATCGATCCCGCTCGGAGATTTTTAGCACCCCTGGCACTAGAAGCGTCCCGGCTACCGTCATCGCGCGAGCAGCCTCCAGCACCGCCGAGCACTTGGGGCCTATGATTAGAGCGTGCAGGCATAATTTGTTTGGAGGGTTTTGGACCGTAACCCACCACGCTGGTCCAGTGCGGGTTGGTGGGTGAGTTTTACCAGAGCCTCGTTCGTTGTTCAGCAGGATGTACCACGTGCAGGTGAGGTTGGTGTGGATCTTTAAAGATGTTGATTAAGATCCCTTACATACTTTTTGGTCATAACTAATTTAAATCAAGTTTTAGAAAATATTTTTAGTAAATATCCTATAAATCTCTCTTCTTTTACTAAAAGTTGAAAAAAAGAACACTCAGTGCAGATGCACATGCCCCCTCTGGCATTTTGACCCCTTGGGGGTGACTTGTTATTAATGCCAGAGGGGGCTACTGGGATATAACGCAATTTCTTCGTAGATGTGCAGGTTTCCTCACGATGTTAACAATCGTGATGTTTTTGTAGACCTGTAAGACTGATTCTATTCTTCTTTGTATATTTTTATCTCATTTTACTGGAACTAATATTATTAGTCCATGTTTACACACATCTACACTCGGGGACAAATAAACCGGGCCACGAACCATTTTTCATACAAACATGTCCAGTTCTGAGTAATAAGAATGTAAAAGTTAGATTTATAGGGCTCAGAAAAGCTATGGTAATAATTTAAATGTAAATAGATGTCAGAAATGATAAATTTTTGAAGAAAATATGTTAACTAACTCCAGATACACCAATTTTCTTAAAATCAGGAAAATGTTAGTTGTTTTACTTGTTTCATACAAGTTTATATGGGATGCAAAAAACCACCAATGTTTGCTACGTTTTAAAGAAATGAGCATATTTCTGGAGATAGTTAACATATTTTTTTTATAATTGATAATTTCTGACATCTATTTACATTTAAATTTTTACCATAGCACTAAAACTTTTAGATTTATAGGGCTCAGAACTGGACATGTTTGTATGAAAAATGGTTCGTGGCCCGGTTTATTTGTCCCCGAGTGTATAAATAATGTGTCCTTTTAAAAAAACGCAAAGAAGGTACCCACCAAAAAACATTATCAATGGACTAGTTTAGGAAGTTACGTAATTTTTCTTACTTTTGTTGGGTTATTTCACAAGCGATGCGTCAATGGGGATTAGTGTAACCCTTATTCCCCATTGGGGATTAATGGAATAACCCCTTTTGTGAAACCTTAGCTGCCACATCGCCAGTTAAACCTTTAAGAGTTTATCGACTTGTGAAATGCATTGAATGATTGAATGTGTGTGAACTTTTGCGCTTTCTTGTAAAAAACTACTGAACTAATTTTAATGGAATGTAATGAACAGGTAGTTTGGATCCTGAGAATGGGAAAAGAGAAAACATTCCTCGATTGAAAATGTATTTATGACAGCTTTAATTACTAAGACTATAAAATCTGTGACGTACTTTTAAGGTTTTCCTACACAAAAGGGCTTGGGTACCTATCCATTTTTTTTATGTAGGTACTCGTAAGATTGCAGATTCAGACAGGTAAACATTGTTAATGTATAAGGGGAAACTAATTATGAATAAAACCACAGGTACTTTGTAATATTATTACAGAAATGCTTTATTATAATTAATGTCTAAATAGATGGATCATCATATAAATGTTATCTAGTACAACCTACAAGGCGGGACGGCCGGAGCGGCGACCGTCAGACCTCGCCGCTCTTGACGCCTCGCCTTATTCCATCACATACAGGTTTTACAAATCATTTTGTTAACGTTTTTGTACAGCCATATACAATAATTTTATTTTCAATTACATCTAGACGTAAAAAATTTGAGGTGTCGTAGGAAACTACGCTTCCTATAAAAATTAATTACACAGGGGGAATGAGGAGCAGCTACGCTTGTGACGTGCAACCGGCAAGGTAGACCTCGGGACTACAACTATCAGTACAGGACTTTACAATCATCACTATAACCTAGGCGGGACGCGCCCGCGCTACAACATAAGCATCGCCCACTCGATAAGCGCTGCCCCGAACTCCTTCGGGGGCTCATTAACTAAATAACTTAATTACATAAAAATATACAAAAATATCATTTTCACAAAATTATAATCCACAAACTATACATTCCGGCACTAAACAATATTCGATAAACTATGTACGATTTAAAAGCCGGTTTAAACTTAAACGAGAGCTTGACTGAATAGTACAAAATAATAATATAAATCACGACTATAGTGCCGATTGTCTAGAACTGCCTGCGGCATTTCTTCATCACTTTTGAAGATTCAAGGTCCCCTAGCCCAGCTAATAGTAAATCTACAACGAGCTAAATTACGGAATCGCGGCGTCCGTGAGACCACTAGCGATCCTTCGATTTATAAATTACACGAGAATGAGAGACGTTCAAATATTTATACATAGATTCATACGAACAACGAATAATACTAGAACACTTACGAACTAGAAACGCAATAAACGCTACGCCGCGGTGACGCGACGGCCGAGCACCGTAATCGGCGTCGACGCTGTACAACTATTGTTACAGTATACCGTTAAATCGTATCGTTCTGTACATCAGTCTGCCGCTCTGTACAGGCGCCCGCCGCGTCCGCCGCCCCGCGACAACAACTAAACATCATACGACACGACCTTACCATACATAGATACGACGGGTGCACGACAATTAAATCTAATCAGATTTTACAAGGCGGCTCGCGCGGCCGCCACTAGGCTACGGGAGCGGATGCGGCGAGGGCGGGCGGCGAAGCGACGAGCTCTTCTATAGTTACAAATGTACAATTCGCAAATATTCACAAAATTTATAATAGGCGGGGTGGGATACCCGCGCCGTCGCATCAGCCTGTCGCGCGGACGTGAATACTTTACAGGGAGCCTACAGCACGGGGTTGGGCGGCGGCGGCCCGATGGGGCCCAGCTCCGGCGCCTTCATGAAGAACTTCTCGAGCTTGGCGATGATGTGCTTCCCGTACGTGTACTTGCGCAGCGAGCCGATGTGCGGCCGGATCTTGTGCATCAGCACCTTGCGCTGCGTCGGCTCGGCCACGTCGATCATCTTCTGCACCACGTAGTTGGCGTACTGGTCCTTCATCATCACGTGCAGGGCGCTGAAAAATGCACGACTACGCTCAATTTTACAGACCGACGGTTCGCCTCGTCGAAATCACTTCATAGCTTATAGCTAACCTAATCATGATAATTATAATTTATGAACTGTAAGATCATATTTAAGACTTTTACATGTCGGGCATAAGCTTATATTGTGACCTTGAGATACTAATGAATTTAAAACGGACTCAAAATAATTTAGACATACATAATTGCAACAAATGACAGCAAATGTCCATTATCCGCTATATCTGCCAGAGACTGTTCGTGTAACATGTGTAAGTGAACGAGGTCATATTAGGTACTGACTTGTCATTGAAGCCGCAGAGCTCGTCGATGAGCAGCGCGCGCTCGTTGCGCGTGGCGTGCGTGACGCACTTCTCGACGACGTTGGAGGCGAACTTGTGCTGCGACAGCTGCAGCACCTTGCCGCGCACGGCCGCCACGAGCCGCGCGCGGTCCTCCGCCGCGCCGTGCTCCAGCACGTGCTGCACCACGTAGTTGCCGTACTGGTCCTGGGGACACGTCACGACTTGTAACCGCTGTTGCTCCAAAGGGAAATCTTCACTCGGAGACTTTTTATATGTAAACTACACAACTGTCGGCAACCCAGAATTTTAACAGCAAAAATTCCCATAATATTAAGGTCAGACTGCCTGTTTGATGTATAGAAGAAGGTAAGGAAAACGTAGTTACGACTACCGATAATACGTAACATAGTTCCTTTTTTCTGAACTGGCTACGGTGAAAGCTTTGAGTAAACTGGGTTGGAGGGAAGCGGCTCACACCTCTGGATAACTGAGGGCCTACCATGAGTTGGCTATCGAAAACTTACGTACGTTAAAAACCTATCGAGTTGTTTTTTTTTTCATATGGCCAATTTTAGTTCTTCGCCTAACCACCAGCGGCGCTGTACAAGTTTTTCATAGACATATTCACGTAGGCGATATCGAGTGCGTAAGTTTTAAACTCATGGTAGCCACACAGGTAGTCGCCCACCTCACCGTCAAATATCCGATGTCCGAGGCCGACGCCCGAGGCAAAATGTTGACCCGCCTCCAGATTAAACAGACCTACTATCAAATTTAAAACCTAATGAAAGCATAGTGTCCGAATAGGATTCCGACGCGTTGTGAACAGCACCGTATAGAGAGGATTCGCACTGACCTGTATGAGCTGGTCGGTGTGCGCGTGCAGCTCGCCGAGCACGGGCGCGGTCTGGTCGGGCGTGCAGTGCTCCAGGATGCGCTGGATCACGCGGCAGCCGTACGGGTGCGTGGACAGCGCGTACACCTGCCCCGCGAACGCGTTGATGATGAACTGCAGCGCCGTCGGCTCTACGCACTCGATGCACTTTTGGACCTACGATTAACAATCAATCATAATAGTATTACAACTGATGAAATTAAATGGTTTTTATTTACTTAATGCTTGATTTACATAGGGTATGTAATAGACTCCAACTCCAAACTGGATATGAATCAGTACTGATCAGATACCAACATAGTGTAAATTAGCTTGACACTATATTATACACCGTGAAATTTTAGTGGTCGTTTTCCCGCAGCAAAATTATTCTATCTTAGTAGCACAATAGATTTGTGCAGTTATTTTTTTTTAATTAATAAATGCCGGTTTTACGAAAGGTATAACCGAAACTCTAATGTACGTTCTAACCGCTTTATTACTTAGGGCGTAGAGCTCTTTAGCTTTAAACATACGGCAAGCAGTACCTGATTACGTAACATAAAAAAATAACGATAGCTTCTCTCTATTTTTCGAGTTGGAAAATTAATATTTTGAAAATTTGAAAAAAAAAATTATTTTTTCAAGGAATAATTTGCATGATTCGATAGTATTACTAAAGGTAAATCGTTCTGCCACGGGAAAACCACCACTTAAATTTCACGGTGTATACTAATCAAATATTGGGTCAGCATTGTCTTGCCCGGAGATTAGAAATCAATACCCAGTGTAAATCAGACAAAAAAATTAAACAATCTTTAAATGTTGTGTGAAATACCAAAAAGAGTCAACTCACAACATGGTTCCCGTTCTGGTCCTTGACGCACTTGAGCACGTGCCCGTCGAGCTCGCGCACCACCTCCTGCTGCTGCTCGGCCGGGATCGACTCCAGCGCCTTCTGGATCACGCGGCAGCCGTACATCTGCAGCGCCAGCGCCAGCACGTGCCCGCGGACCTGTGCACACACGGAGTCAGCCACTTGCTAAGTCGACATAAATGCGGGGGCGGTAAAACAGAAACAGACGGACAGTGGATTCTATTTGAAGTTGTTACATCGAACTTTAGGGAGCATCAAAATGGGTGGCACATACACACGCTACGCCACTGGACCGCGTTCGACCAGTCAATAATGTGCAGGAATGCGCACGACAATCGTCTGGCGACATCTAGAAGACTTGTTTTAACACTAAGTTAGCGTGATCCCATTATAAAATATTCAAATATGTAAAATTATCATTTCCATACCTTTTGTGCTAGTGTTGTTTTTTGTTCTGGGGTGCCAAACTCAAAGAACTTTTGTATCACATAATTTCCAAAAACGTCTGTCATTAGGCTATACGCGGCGCCAATTATTTCATTGAACACCATTTGCTTCTCTTGAATAGTGGCTCTTTCTAGTTTTTGTTGAATAAATCTGCAACAAAATGAATATACATATTAGATATCTGAAATGTCAAATTAGTTGTTAATTTTACAGTAATATTCAAATGAGGTACAGGTTTGTGCATCAATCAGACTGCACAAAATGTGAAGGAATTTGAAGAGGACAAAAACATATCAAGAGCATTATTTTATATTTAATACATTGTTAGTTGAAAGGTCAATGTTACCAATAGAATATATTAATATATTAGAAAAGACGTGCGCAGGTAAATATGAGACAGTGTTTCTCGTGTTTCGATGTCACAAGCACATAGTGTAACTATTATGAGCTACGGATATCAGGACATCCAATGGATGGGGTAATTTACATCCTCACTTTGGTGACGCGGTTATATTGTTGCACTTTTATTTGCCAAAAAAAAAAGGAGGTTCCCAATTCAAAATTCTAATATAAACTGTTTTTTAAGTAGTCTTTTCAGTACCATCATCATCATCATCATCATCATCATCATCAGCCCATTCCTGTCCATTTTTTTTAGTATACGGCCATGAAATGAATAGACACGTTTTTAAAATGCCGCCATACCTGGATCCGTGCTGGTCCTGAGAGAACTCGACGATGTGGTTGGCGAGCTCGCGCAGCTGCAGGTTGGGGAAGCGGTTGTTGCGGAAGTCCTCGAGCAGGCGGCTGCGGCCGGCGGGCGGCTTGTCGCCCACCAGCACGCCCACGCCGCCGCTGCCCACGCCCACTCCCACCCCGCACCCGCCGACCCCGCTCACGCCGCCGCCTACTAATTCTGCAAATACGAATTATTGCTATACATCTTTGGAGAATATTTTCACGACCTTAATAGGTGATAACGAAGGATTATTCCCATTTGTCCCGTTAGCGGTCCACTACGACTCTAGTCTAAAAACAGTCAATCAGCCCCATGATTGTTTTAATTTTTAACTGTCCCATATTCCTTTACATGAGGTCTCAAGTGTCTCTAAAGGGACTTATAGGACTAACCCGCTACAAAACTATCACCTCGTAATTTAACGTGGGCAAGTGTGAATACAGATTTTCGCGAACTTAAATATTTCGTCCGTTTCTGCTGCTTCCTATTTACAGGACCACCCAACACCAACTAACAGAAAATCTTCACGTACGTTAAGGGTAGTAGAACGGAAAATTACAAAATTAGTGATTGCTTTATGATCATAAAATAATATCATATTATGGCCGAGGCACATTATGGATCGGAGTGTATGATTTTCTTCTCTCCCCAATCAAGTGAGACGACGACTTTTAGTTGAGATTGTAATGTAGTCCCGTGAGACAGTCACGTGTTCCATTCCATTGAGAATGCTAAATTGTCCCCGCGCAGGGTAGATTAGGTTTGTCACAAGAATATCAGGATCCACATATGCATTGCGGAATTAGAGTCTTAATACTATATCCCAGTTTCAGATTCTATGAAATCTCTACAAAATAAAACTTATGATTACCGTTTCCAAAAAAATCTAGAAAGGGATTATAAAACATAATATGTAATTAATTATATAGTATAATACATGAATTAAATAGAGTTAATAATAGAAATACAATTTATACAATCTTTAAATATTTACATGTCAATATGGTTAGTATCATATTATATAATATGGCACATATTTACAATTAAATATATTATTATGTACAAATTATCTGAAAAGTATAAAATATAACATAGGCTTGAATCAATTCATTTTTGTGCAGATAACATACCTGAAATGGTGCCCACTCCACTAAGTTTGCTCAGTAATGATGATGATGATCCGAACATTCCATTGCTCGTGAGTCCTTGGGCTAAACTGCTGACAGCTCTGTAAAGTACAAGGCCAAGTGTCAAGATTGCGCCGCTGCAAGGATTGAGGGTAATGTTTTAGCAATGATAATAATAAACATTAACAATCATGCCAAAATATGGATACTGTACAATATTAGTATAAATCTCGTTGCACATAGCGGTGGTTTACAAAATATTTACAATGTACAGTGTCACACTGACCACAACATTCGCGCGCATACGTAATGAACGGCTCGTTTGCATAAAATCGACCATTCGAGCTTAGGAAACTTTACCGAGAACATGAATAAACTTCACAAGTTGCGTGTACTTTTCCATGCGATTCGATATTATTGGTATTGTTTATTTTATTTCTAATCAGGCGTTACAATTTTTTCGGCTTATGTTTAACGTGTGTGAAGATGTTTTGGAAGAGGACAACTCCAAGTATCCTCATTCCAATCATAAACATGTTCCATACATAATTTCAATTGTCACATTTTGAACGTGACCTGAATGCATAAGTGCAATGATTAAGTTTTGTATATCATCATCATAAATCGCGCAGAGCGCGACTCTTAACTAGACGAGAAGAAAATCCTTGACATCTCGGACTACATAAAAATACGATTGACAGGGTCGTATCTCGCGAAGGTTGTGGTAGAGCGGATGGTCATGTGTGTGTGTTGTGTGTGTGCACCTGTACTTGGCGGTCTCGGCGCCGGGCGCGGCGGACACGGGCCGCAGGCCGACGGGCCCGAGCGCGCCCAGCGGCGGCGACAGCGGCGAGGGCCCCCACTTGCGCGCGTACTCCTGCAGCGCGGCCGCCGGCCCGCCGCCGCCGAACTCCAGCGAGTCGCGCCGCGCGCCGCCCGCGCAAGCCGCGCCTGCAACACGACATACCTCCGCGCTCCAACACTCCGCTCTGGCACGCCCGCGCACTCTACATCTGACTGTACAGACCCGACGAGCCGGGGATGCTACTATGTACAACATCATAGAGATACGCGCAATGTACACATGTACAAAATATCCTAAAAATCCTAAAAATTCTTTAAGGTGCCTATACCGTTTATACTTGAAAACAAAGCAGTAACAATGTATAACAAAATTTTATAAAAGATACGCCATTGATAGATATTCATTGAAGTTATCAAATTAAAACAAATACAACACCAGTCTAAATACCTAATATCTCAATACAACCTAAATTAAGATTGGAAATCTGTAAACTTTTTACAGTAGTCTGTAAATAGTTACGTAACGAAAAGTAGATTTTTAGAAAGCAAGCTTTTTATATTTCAGGATTATATAATTATTGCCTGCACGGGGGGAGCGGAATTAGAGAATGATACATCGCAGCTGCCCACATCACGTCTAATTTGAAATTGTGCAAGCTTCTCTGAGCGAAATATTAAAAAAATTATCAGATATAAAATATACAACTGAGGGTTTATTCTACATTATTTATTAATCAAATTGCCATAATATCATCGTGAGTTCGCTCGCGACCACGATTGGTGTAACCCAGTCGAAACGTCGGGCACTAAGTAGCTATGTATTGGTTATTCCTAATAACGCGTGTAGACCCATAAAGACAAATATTTAGTGTAATGGAACGCGAAAGTCTAAAATCATACATCATCAACGATATTATAAATGAGAGAAAAATATGAAACAAAATAAAATGATAATACGGACTACAATTATTTAATTTGCATTATTAAGTTACCTGATTGGTTATTATGATACAGTTCAGCCCATGCAACTGCTATGAAATTATGACCGTTATAGTATGTTACATAGACAATGGTTTTTCCCAGCTAACCCGTTCTCTCGAATTGAGAATAGTAAAAAGGCAAATGTTTGCACTCTCTCTGGCTCGCAACCTATAGCGCTATGCATGATAAATATTTGAATTAGTCTGGTGTTGTTTATCTACAGAGTTTTACTGGATAGGCACCTTACACGCATATATGTTAAAAAAAAACAATGACGGGATGTATTACCGAGAGGATATTATGAGAGTAACTAGCTCGGTCGATTTTGGAAACCTCGCCAATGCTTGCATTAGATGCAAGGAAGCAAAATGAACAGATGGGGCCAAATAAAAACAATATACACGAAAATTATTGTTATTTGAAACCTATACCTATTGCATCGATATCTATAATAACAAAAATATTTACGAATGAACTATGGCCCGCGGAAAACTCAGGTTAAATCATAGGATTTTAAGGTTAACATGGTAAGTTTTTTGAAATGTGTAATTTTAACAAATAAATAAAGAAATATATACACAATAATGCTACCTGATACTTTATGAAACAATTTTGAAAAAGCATATTTATAATTTGTTGTAATTAATATTTGATAAAATATTATTTCCATCTAAATATTGGTGGCTTTGCAATTTATTGTCATACGGTTTCCTGTAAATATAAATACAAGAGACATGCGACTAAATACGTTATCTCGAAAATTAGTAACAAACAACAAGTATAAACAGATCTACATTATACGGTATGAAAAATGTATATTATGATAATTATGGTAACAATTTCTTGGAAGTGACTAGAAAAAAGGAATAATTGTTATTTTATACATCGAATTATTCCTGAAAAGAGATCTGATTGCAAAGAATAAAGCTTAATTTATTTAACTCCATGCATTTTCGGACAGTTTACCTATATACATTATAGCAATACTGCTATATCACACATAATATTACGGCATCATCTACTTTAGACGTTAAAACATAAAACTAAACCACTAGTAGAAAGCATAACAAATCTGGATTAAGAATATATAGTAAAATGATTAGCAATTCGAGTTTGTTATCAAAAATGTTAATCTGTGTTTTGTATTTGATCATAAACAGTTTAGATGTGAGTGTGTTAGCGGTATGTAAGTGTTGTGCGGTGGTGGCGACACTCACCAGGCTGCGGCTGCTGCGGCTGCGGCTGCGCGCTGGCGGGCGGCGCGGCGGACGCGGCGGGGTGCGCGGGCGCGGGCTGGTACTGGCGCGGCGCGAGCACGCCGCCCGGGGACACGAGCCGCAGCGGCGTGCCGTTGCGCCCGCCCATCACCAGCGAGCCGGGGTCGTAGTACGGGATCACGTACTGGCCCTGCCCGTTCACCTGCTGCTCGCCCTGCTGCGGCGTGAGCGGCCTCCGCGGCTGCTGCGCCTGCTGCTGCGCCGGCTGCGCCACCAGCCCGGGGTACACGCCCCAGGGCGCCGCCACGCCATAGTACGGGGGCACGCCCGCTATTAATGCGCTTACGTAGGGCGCGCCCTCCTGGCCCGCATTGATGACATACGGTGCCTGAGTAAAGGCCTGTTGGGCGGCCAGCTGTTGTTGTAATTGAAATTGTTGTTGTTGCTGTTGTTGTAATAATTGTAATTGCGCTGCCGCCGCTTGGCCACCCGCCGCTGCCGCTTGCTGTGACCGGAATAATTGCTGTAACAAAGAAAAATGTAATTAGTACGAGACAATTTAACAGGGATTAACAGATTACTTGCTATGGTGTCATTTAAAAGCGCATTAACAGGGGTTCGTAGAAAAAGGCTTAAATTAAAGGGACCTGCTGTTTGTTGTGATACAAAATCACATGCATTGGTTGATTGCGAGTCGCATAGCATTTTAATTAATAGTGGAATGTATCGTTTATTGTTTTTCAGGCAGCCACGTAAGCACGGGCGCGCGAGGAACCCTCGCGCTAATTAACGCAATCGTTTAAAAAGTTAATAACAGGCCGCGCGTTCTGTCCGCCGCATCTGCCGCTCCTGGCTACCCACTATATCCTTCCTCTAATAATTTCTACCTACATTAATACCAAAACCAAATTCCGAAATTGCGTTTTGGGATATCTCATTCTATGAACATATGAGCGTTTACTCTATTATACAACTGACGAGGACCTACAAGATTTAGTAAAACTTTATGAATCAACACTGCCATGATATAAAAAATAGGATAGGTAACGTATTACGTATTTTGTTTGGCAAATAAAAATAACGTGACAATCAAAACAACCAGTGTTACATAACGCCAGCCGAAATACTTTGTTCCCGGCACACGAGTATTTTGAATGAAGTGAATCAGTGTAAGCGTATGGTGTGTGATGTCATTAGTAACGCGCGGACTCTCATCTACCTGTTGAAATTGGTTGGCGGCGGTCCAGGGCGGGAGTGCGCGCGAGCACACCAGGAGCGCTCGTGCCGGCGCGTCTAATGCCGCCTGCATCGGCCCACATCAACACTGATTCATCGCTATCCGAATCACTATCTGGTACACGCTACCTATACTTTATTTTTGTTTATTCTACGCGAATCTCGGCTCAGGTCTGCTTTGTTTTAAAAGCGTACTTTTTGCAAGGTTAATAATTCGGAATTAGCGAATATTAAAATAAGTTCTACAGGTAGGCTAATGCTCAACATAATTTACATTGTTGAGGCATTATGATGATACGTAAACCGGTATGTTTTTTTTTGCGTTTTAATATGTGACATCACAATCGATTCTTAACAATATGTAAACTAATGGTGGAACTTTTTTCATACGTAACATTAAACAGAATAAATACTTGACAATTTAAGACCATTAGCAAAACCGGTAAATATGTACTGCAAAACGTCCCCAGAATCACTACATATATTATAAACTTGCCGAATCGGAATTAGAGTAAAATTATAACGTACTAGTAAGAAAATTAAAGCAAGTAACGACTGATGATTGGACCCTGTCTGAATATGCATTATAGTTATGGTGCTGAAAACTCAATTGAGTTTTAGTTGTTTAACTATTGTATTAGGTAGAAGAGTAAATAATCTGATTTAACATCTTTATTCTCACAAAAATAGTATGATTATCCTTCAAACTTTTGAAAATCTCCACCTATGATAAGTCTGAGCGCGCGCCTGGTAAATGGATATTTTATATACCAACCAATTATACTACTACACATTAGTCCGGTCAATTTAGACATTCGAAGTTACATAAATTCCCACCAAGCTGAAAATCGGTAAGATTGCTTAAAATATCATTAAAAACAAAATTTGAAAGTTCCCCATCTTTCCCTGTAAGGAAAAAACGTTATTCAAGGTCAAAGGTAAAAAAATGAGTTTTTCGCGATTTTTAGCAAAACGGTAAGTTTTATCATAAAAATATGTATGACAAAATTACTTATCATCTAATTATCTATAAAAATTGTCTTTACACTTTGTTCCTAAGATTCACCATTTCAGAGATACAGCGATGCACAAAGTTGAAATGTTGTATTTTTAAATGCTTCCAGGCCCCCGTGCTATTGTGCTAGACAGATAAAATTTTTACGAATGATGGATTTCAGTTGCCTCTATTATCGCTAATACTAAATACAACATAAAACCATCACTTAAGGTGGGCTCTCATACTAACGCTTTTTTTTTTGCTCGCACTTGGACGGTTTTTATCGTGGTTACCCTAGTAAACCTATTCCACATTAACGTGGTGACCATGGCTTAACGTGGTTACCACGTTAAAAACCGGCCAAGTGCGAGCAAATAAAAAAAAGCTTTCGTAGAGAAAAGAAAAAGAGCCCACCTTGAGTGATAGTTTAATGTTGTATTTAGTATTAGATGTTATAGAGCCAACTGAAATACATCATTCGTGAAAATTTTAACTGTCTAGATCAATCGCACGGGGGCCTGGCAGCATTTGAAAATACAACTTTTTCAACTTTGTGCATCGCTTTATCTCTGAAATGGTGAATCTTAGGAATAAAGTGTAAGACAATTTTTATAGATAATTAGGTGATAAGTAATTTTGTCATACATACTTTTATGATAAAACTTACCGTTTCGCTCAAAAGTGCATAAAACTGATATTTGTGACATTTGACCATGAATATTTTTTTTTGCACACGTCGGATCGATGGGGACTTTTGACATATCATTTGTAATGACGTATTCAAGGCCTGCACAAAAATCCAGCTTGTTGGGAATTAATGCAACCTTACCCATAATTTAGATGCTAATTTGACTGGACTACATTTTATTGCGGTTGAATACATTTAATCAAATATAATTGCGTTATCGAGTGCAAGTCAGAAACAGATGCCAACAAACCATCATCATAATTTTAATTACAGAGCGCGCCACCACCGTTCCCGGGGCCTATTTTATTTTTCATTAGCTAATTGACACGAAATGATTATCTAATGTCGTAACTTTGCAGGCGGGCAACTCTAAAATCTCTTCACTCGCCGGGGTGTCGCGTTTGATCTCCCGAGGTGACCCGCTCCCGCTTCCACGGCAATTTAATTCATCGAGCCAGAGTAATTGTGGTGTAATGTGCGGTGCGGCAGGTGCCCGGGGCTGCACGTGCGCAAAACAGACCAACTTGACCGCAACAAAATTAAGTCGCCGTGTGCCGTACGGAGCTGAGCTGGAAGATGCTACTAACGGCGAGGAAACGTCTCGCATTCAATTAGACGCTCAGTAATCCGGCGGCGGCGAGCTTCGATACCAATTACGAGGTTATTAGTGAAGGAACGCGCACCCGTTCTCTCTAGCGGAGAATCCCAATCATTTACCTGTTTGCTACTATTGTGCTTTGGCATTTGATTTCACATTTAATTATCTTCGTGAATAAAAGACTTCATTAATTTCAATACCATTGGTGCTCCTCTTTATGTATTTAGAACTTTGTAAAAAAAAATTATTTTCCGAGTTGACACAAGGTTCTTTCTAGTCAATTCATATCAAAGGACATGAGCAAGCAGTTCAAAAATGCATGTAAGTAAGTAGGCGAGCAATTTCAGCAGCAGTACAGCACAATCCATCAACGGTAACGGAAGCGTCTAGATGCAGAGTCACGGAGCGGCGGGGCACAGTGGCACGGTACTAGTGTCGCCTTCGGCGGATGATGTATTTATTATTTACGAAGACTATGACGAAAGAACAGGCTCCACAATGCTCCCGTGAGGATCGCACGCTCCGCCCGGCGTCGACAAACAAATTACGCGACAAAGCAATCAATTACAAGGACAGAACGTAGCTGCGCCTCTTGAATCGAACGCTGCGTCAACAAGAAGCTTTTAGCGACAAAACGTCGAGGTGCTACGTGCTTCTTCCAAACCAGACACCGCAGTTCACGTCTTTTGAAGTGTAGTTGTTTGCAAAACCGGATGAAGATCAGTAAATTGAGAGAAAAACATTTTAGCTGGTAGCGAATTAGATTGTCGATCGAGTACAAAAGGTAATTTGAAGAGAATCGGAATTGACGGGGCTGGGAGTCGCAACGAGATTACAGGGATATCCAGGGCTGTCGCGTGCTGAGCCGCCGCCCGCGGTTGGCGTATCTCGCTCTAACGAGTTTATCTGCCCCGCGGGCTGTGACCCCAACCCAACGATGCTCATCTTTTTCCCTATCAACCACTAAATGAAATAAATTTCTACAAAGCAATTTTCAAAGGCTGGTCACAAAACAATGATGGTGGTCACTAAAACTGACTTGCTCTCTGCTACCCACCCGGATAGCCTAAATGTGTGCCAATAGTATTTTCATAAAATAATTATCAATTAAGTTGTTCCAGATTTGTATGGATTCTTTAACAGTACAGACGACTAATACGTAGGTATAAAGTTAAATACTTATTAGCAATGTTTTATCATTTATAGTTGTGTGTTGTTATATTATTGATCAATTTACGTAGTTTAGATTCTCTAAATGATAATCAGGACGTTTTTCAGAATAATCAAATGTATTTGAACCTCCCGTCTGACCATCTACTTCGTGAATTTTCAGACGCGATCTATATTATAATTAAGTTGTTGATTGAATACCTAAGGAACATTTACAGATTTTCAGCGAAAAAGGTAGCAAAGGGCGAGGGCGGATCCAAGTTGGGCGGAGCGAAGCCACGCCCACGTCACCCACGCCCTGCCAGAATTACAACTTAGTTTTTGTCTTAACATTATTAAAATGGATATCATGTAGATTATATAAAATTATCTCACATACATATGTCAATAATGGTGTTCGTTCAAATATAATTGGGGAACCATCAATTCTTTCTAGAGCTCTTAGATACGAGCAGTTTACAAACTCATTATTATTCTTATTTACGCAATATAATAGTTAAAATAAATAATTGACCTACGCATCTGATGTTACAAATAATAATCACCCTGCGATAAAAGTTAAGATAAGTTCAATCGCCATGCACCCATTAAAAATCTGTGCACAAGAACTTAAAAATGGATCAAAAAGAAATGTATGAAGAGGACGAGGATTGCGGACAAGAAATGGACGATACGAATGCTCTAGTGGGATATAGATGTGTATTTATTGGTCGCAGTGGTGATAGTGGCGGGTGGGTGCGGCCGGACGATGCTTTTATCAAAATTAGCAGGCGCGCCCGCGCCGGTCGCACCCCACTCGTAAAAACACCACATCACGGCACCGTCGAAGGCTCCGATACCACACCTAGGCGTCGCACCCTAATAGTAGCCTCACTCTTTCGGTTGTATTGGCTTTCTATGTTAGCTATTTACGAAGAGCTTCCCCACACGCCACAATCATTACTACACTACATACATATCGCGCACGGACTTTAGGTATCATTTTAAACACATGTCCGTCCTTTTCCATACGTACCCTAAACAGCAAGCTGTCGGTTTAACGCTATGCTAATGTGAACCTCTTTGGCATAAATAACCAGATAGTATATCCAAAAACTGGCTCATGGAAATCCCTTAACGACTCTGGCCACTGTCAACGAGATTTCCTTGAGTCCGTCACGTATCCCGACACTTTATTTATGTGCTTTTTATTTACTACTACTACCGGTTTTGACACATTCATACGTTGATCTCAAGTAAGATTTCTTAGAGACAACAAAATTTTTGCTTAATAAATAAGTAGACCTATTACATTGTTTTTATTCGATATGTATATATTTATATCAGAATTGTTTATCTGAATCTTTAAAAAGAAAATAAACATGGATTCTAATGTTGGAAGGGTTCGGCACTTAGATGATCGGCATGGTAATGGCCCTAAATCAGTGAACGTACGTTCTGTGTGGCACAATAAGTTGGTCAAGCGGTCGAGGTGATGCTTCATGACAACACACAGACTTATCTTCATCTGTATTCTGTTTGCGTACACGGATAGGTAACTATCTCATCTATTTGCCTAGCCAGGTGATGACCATACCATAAAACACTGGCTTACTGCAAGTTGCAGCATAGCAAATGAATTGACTCACTGGAGGTAACATGTTTATAATTAGAGTACATAAAAGTAATTTATCTGCACATTACATTGGCGTGTGCCCAAAGCGTTTGTTGCTAAATGATACACGATACAGAAAAGATTTGGCAGAAGCGCGGTAATTTTCTGATTTTCGATATTCACGAGTCTTGAAAAAGGAAGCGACAAGCTGCATGCATACCCCTCCCTATCTAGTATGTCTTTCAGCGGGTGTATTAAAGGAAAACCATTAGGTAGAACCCTGCCTAAAAAAGAAGAGATACTAATTAGCTGTTGGTGTAATCATTCGTTTTTTTATTTTAACTTAGCTTACAACACCTATTCTGCATTGAGTTTTGGTATTCGCCTTATATAAAAGGAAGAAAGGAAACATTTAAGATGCGAAAGTGGTGAAAATGTGAATATATTACAGGGCAATGGAAACGAAGTAATAATAACACGCACGCAAGAGCGGTGTGCTGGTTTATGCCTGCAGAGAAATAATTTTTCTAAAGCCAATAATTCACGTTCATACACTTTAATTTCGGGCAATTTTTTATACGAAAAAAATATTAGGTAGGCATACGCTTGCCTGCATGCGTAGAATGTTCACGCCGATTGACTGTTTGTTATGTCTTATTGTATGGCAGTTGTTATAGTGTGTAGGTATGTTGTATATTGTGGCATGCAATTTCCCTTCGTGGTGTAGACAGAGGCGTAAGACGCGTGGGTAATGAGGCCGCGTAATGAAGTGGCGCGTTAGGACCTGGGGTCGCACCTTCGCTCCAATTTCGCGCTAACTGGACCCCTAGCGAAACGAGCCCCGAGCGTTTACTGCGATTTATATTACCTCCTTTACCTACCTATACGCAATAAAATCATTTAAGAAGAACCGCCCACACACCACTTCATTCAGAAATGTTTCTTGTTCGAAACAAAAATGTTTTACTAGAAAGCTATTAAGAAAAGCTCATTTTCAGATAATAAACGAAAGGAGAGCAAGCAAATTCAATCTAATTATGTTGCTTGACGTGGTAGAGGGCTAGCGAAATAGCTTCCCTAATTCTTCTTATCATATTTTGTGTAAACCGAAAAAGAAAAGATTGCGTTGCACCTCCATAAACATAATGGAATATTTTTGGGAAATACCAACGACATTTCTAGTTAATTTTATATTTAATTGTTCGTATAATGTACCGTAGTAAGCGAAGTACGAAATATGCCTAAGTTTTCGTATCCCAATCACCTATTTGATTACCTAAATAATATTTTGATGTCAATTCTTCACTTAAATATCAGTAGAACAGGTATTTTTCGAGCAGGAAGTGATGTGATTTAAAAGATAGTTAGAGTCGACTTCGCAAATCTTTTGAGATGACTGTTAGCTTTCATTTAACTAGCGTGAAGTGCGTCGACCTCTAACGGTATTGTGATCAGAATCCGTTAAATCCAGTTTGTTTTTGGTTTTAAGAATCGCATTTGTGCGTATGCGGTATTAAACGACTTACAATCTTATAGTGTGTTCGCAGGAAGGAGAATATCAAATGATCGTTGACGTTCAATAAAACCATTTCTCGAGAAAGGCTGTCCCTGGATGGCCATTGTCAATGGTTTCATACAAATTTCATAATAATCGCGAACAAACGGTCACTAAATGATATTTTCCTCAATTATTTGATTAAAAATGTGTCTATATAGGTGTAAGACGCATGGAGTTCCAAATAAATGAATGTATCTTTAATTTTAATGTAACAAAAAAATTAATAGAAATTATAAAATAATGCAGAGAATAATCTTAAAGCGTAAAATAATACAAATGTATGGTTATGAATGTCATACATAAATGAGCTAATTGTCTTGTTTATTTGTTTGCACCGAGGAAATAGTCAGTGATTCAGCACTGACTGACATACAAGGTCCGGTGAAAGTAACGTAGATATATGCATCATTAGATGAGTGCACCCCGTTGTCGTATATAGTTCTGCACCGAAAAGGGATTATGCTACAGTGTGCGAAGACAGCAAGATGGTAGAGGTGAACGCACGCACGAAGTGTGCCACGCGCCAGAGAAATACTTCTGAGTGAATACCGTTACCGGAACGCGGTCAAGCCGCCAGCGGTACCGGTGACCGTGCTGCGACAGAGCCGCCGCCGTCACCTTTCCTTTCATGCAATAGTAAAATACCACAAAAATAAACGCTCAGTTCTTTGAAAAAATCATCCGATAAATTCCTTAGAGATTTTTTTTGGATATATTTATTTTTACAGAATTTCTTTGGTCTGATTCATCCAAAATAGATTTAGAGCCTATTCAATGCAAAACAACAATAAAATCTTGCCTAATACCTATTAATACAGAAGTAAAATATATTATTATTATGTGGTTGTTTTTGTGTTAAGTACACTGAAAAAACAACTACAATGTTTTTGATGTATGTCATTTCGAAAAACTGACGTCAATTTCAATGTCCAAACAAAAACAGCGTATTTTTGAAGACAACCTTTTTTTCAAGAACTATACCTAAAATTAAAAATCCTCCTCTTAAATCACTATCTAATCATCATCTATTTAAAAAAAAACGCATCATCTATTTAAATATCCGATGCCTATTTTAAAATATCTACGCTTACATGGGGACGGGTTTTGAGTTGTTAATTTTTTTTCTTTAATGTTTACCGAGAAAATTATTGCTCTCTTTGATTTTTGTCAAGTTTTTCGATAGGTATGTACAGTACACTGCACATACAACAAAAGAACCTAAACAATATAACTACTAATTCTAGTTCCAGTTAAACATAAAAAAATGAACAGTAAATGCTTAATATGGACGTAGTTATATTGCAATTATACTTTGAAACGACCATTTATGCGGTTTTCATACAGATGAGAAACCAACGGCGGTAAACAATGGAACAAAAATTCATAATGTGAAATGACGCCCTGTGAAGGTATAGTAACAGGCCGCTGCAGCAGCGGCACCTCGTCTCGGCGTGGTAATCGGAGCGTTTCTAATACCCACGCTTTGACTCGGTTTCACCGCACGCTTCTTGCCTCCGTTCTTGTTTATTCGTTTTGCGAAATCTTTTGAAATATGATAACGCTTAGTCGAATATCGAGCGATTCTAGGTTCTCACGAAACTTCACACGGACTTCTTGCAGCTAGTTCTGTTAGCTATTGAATTCCCGCGATTACGGCTAACGGGCCCTCTATCCAGTGAAGATATCGTGTTACTGGAGGGGAAAAAATGATATGCTAGGTAGAGGGTGGTTCGGTAGGTGTCTGAGCGAAGCATTGCATTATGATAATGAGGGAGTGGTCGCGGACAAATGAATATTTTTCAGGATAATTACAGTGGTTGTGGCAGGTAAGGCGCGAGATGCAGAGGCGCGTGGCGCTGCAGCGGCGGCGGAGCGGGCCGGGCGTCACAATTTGCATCACAAATGCGGGTGGAGCCGCGATGCGCCGCTCGCCCTTCGCACGGCGCGATGCCCACCCGCACCGCACAATGTCACAATCAACATCGCGTGGACGCTTTTTGGCCACCATGTGATTGCCGATTGTGTTCCGCCATAATCATCGGGATACGCATTTTAAAGCTCTGTTTTTGAAACTCTTAAATGTACCAAATTCTTCAATGAAAACTACTATGTTTTATTTAAGTATAAATCAATTAATTTACTTATAATTTTTCTTATTCGGGCCACCAACAAGGCATACAATACAAAAAAAGCATATCACTAAAACTTTTATTAGATATTGTTATATTGACGAATATTCTTTCTGATAGGCAAGGTAATTTAAATAAAGGCAGTACGGTCTCAAACAGGAAAGGTCTTGAGCGGATAAAAGCGAACAGAGTTGAGATGCGGTGAATTAATAACGAACTTCTCCCGCGACGCGTGATGACGGCCAACACGAGTCGCGCATTAGATACCACAGCAATTTTTTTTTAAAAATCCACTAATTATCCTGACATTTTCTTTCAGCATAAAGTATTGCTTCTAAAATTAAAGACAGAACACCAAAATCAACTTAGAACTTTACGAAGAAAGCCGTCCATACTTGGAATTATAGAACATCAACAGAGGAAAATTATAAACAATATTTTACGGCTGCTATCGCTTGTATTTCTATTCAAAAGTTTAACAAATCTGAACACACCCAAAATAAGGCCTTTAAAAAAATATTGGACTCGTGTACAATTACATGATCCCGACAAATATTAAACTACTAAACTATACATTAAATTTTAACAACTTGCCGTCGGCATTATGACTTAAAACGTTATTCATAACGTAGAAGTCATTAAATGAAAATAAGTGCCTCAATAATTTTTCATTGCTCTTTATGAGAAGAGATGCAACAGGAAAGGGGTGCAAACGAGGGTCGGTCACAAGACCAAACAAATGAAGTCCATTTGTTAAATTCCGAGTTGGAGGTTGAAATATCACGACTATCTCCGTAAACGATGCAATCACTAGCGGATTTAAGAGATTCCACCTGGCCCAAGTCATTTTAATCTTTTTCTTTAGCTTTCACAAAACGATCTGGCTGCTGCTAACAAGGTATACACAAAACGGGATCCTGGGTTCACATTGAACTGTTTAGATAGAGATACTTTTACATGACAGTGAGATTTACTTCATGATGTACTCTATTAAAGAATCTAAATTTTAGAGCCAATTAATATCTAGAGAATATTGTACAATTTTGCAAGGGATATAAAATCCGACAAGAAACTGTTATGTCAGCAGGTATTACATGAGAAGGTAGTATAAGATGGGTTCAATACCAAAATAAATCTCGTGTAGAATGAGACTGTTGGAAATTAACCGGGTATACGACGTGAACCGTTACCTCGGGAGGAAGAGGCGGTAAAGCAGCGCTTAATTAAATCAAGTGACACGTCTCGTCGGTTAGCTCAATCACACGACCCCTAATAAAACCCATGTGCTAACAGACCTGCGATCTCTTATACCAAATTGACACTATATAATACATAAGGCAAAGATCTATTTTTCACGGTACGCATGGAATTTTCTCAATCGTACCTGCCTGAAAGTTGTATTACATGGATATTCCAGAAATGCGATTGTTAATTTGGAAGACCTTAACCTTATGAATCAAACATTGCACGTGTTTTGGCAGAGAAATAGTGAAAATGGGAAAAAATTATAAACCCCTAAGAAGGCAACGGCATATTTTGGAACACACCAACATTAGATAAAAAACGAACTGAAAAATCCGTTATATATTGACTAGACTGGACCGCAGTATGCAGCATATGGGTTGCATGTTAACCTAATAAGCTTTGCTTATGCGAAACCACGTCCTACCGTCATATAAAATTTTAGCATTTCACCGCAGCTTTCTTCGTCAAATTTAATTTTTACACTACAAAAAACTATAAACTTGTTATTCGTGTTTTATTTGCACGTTAGTATTGGAAAATAAGTGTACCATTGATTAAGTATTAAAATGGCGGAGTCGAGGGGGCGGCATTCGAGGTTAATTAAACTCGTAAACGTCGGGGATAACAATAAAGATGGAAGTAGGCGCAGTGGGCTCAGGCCGGAACAAGTTGTGCAGCGGCCGCGCAAAGTCGCACTCATTATTTCCATAACGAGCTGACGGCGGCCGCGAGCGCGCTGCCCGGCCTGAGCGCTCGGCCCGCGGCCGCATCCAACGACGGCGAGCCCGCTTTCGCTTCTCAACTCCCAGTTACGGCAATTAATTAACTGGCTAAACGGTATCGTGTTTTACATTCTGATGTTTACGCAGCTCTCCACCGATAATGTCGCAGCCCGTCGGAATGACAGCCACCCGTGCTCGTATTAATTAATAATTACATGACCCGGACTCACTAAAAAATTAACTCTTTCATTATTGAGCTCGTTATGGTTCGTAAAGTGCTATGTACATATAAATTACGAATTAACATAAGAAACATTTTAAATATTATCTTCTATTCATAACATATTTTGGTAAAGTTATGTATAAAATTATTAAAATACAACTCATTTCACGTAAATGTAGCGGCGAGATAATTCACAAAATAATGCTTCAGAGTTAAATTTAAATTTAGTTATTTGGAATGGCGTAATTCCCATTCAACAGATCAAAATCACATACAAATATTGTGATACAAAAGTTACGTTTGTGTGTTGTTTTATAGTATACTTCAAATTCAAATTGAATGTATTAATGAAATAAACTACAAAAAAAACATGTTAAATTGCTTGCCATAAATTGTGGAATGATAATTCATATAAAGAGTTTGGAAGACATGTACATATTTTTTTGAAATATAGTACAGTCCAAGTAATTTTACAGTAGCACAAAATATAACACTTTTAGGCTTGGTATAAGGGAATGCTATAAAACAGAACAGACAAGAATTTACTGTTTCTGGTGCCCATGAATCAAGTAGCTCGTAATCTTCAAGGTCGGTTCTCAAAGTGGTCGTACGTTCAGAGTAATTCAAAAATTGTTTCGTGTCAAGTATCATGTGTTCCTAGTCAGGATATCGGTCAAATGGGGATGGGAACTAGGGCTTGATGAGCATATCGGTGACCGCTTATGAACTGCTATGTCGTAACAGCTGGCAGAAGGTGTTACTTAAATTAGTTAACAATGACACATTTCGCTGGCAAACAAACGAAGAGGACTCCTAAATAGAACGCAGGCTATTCTTGATCTGTTACCGTCAACCGGTGAGCGTGCCGCCTGCTGACTCACGCACACCTCAAGGTGATGTCGACAGGAATGAGCACAGCTCATACACCTATGTACTTGATACTCACATATTCCGATTTACATTTTTCAACAACTCTATCGGTATATTTTTAAAACGCACGAGCCATACTCTGAACATTCAACTGAAGCACGCGAAAGGTAATATTGTTTAGCCAGCGACATGTATGTGGAATAATAAGTCGATATATACGAGTTGCCAAGGACAAATCGCATGCGAATTGTAACATTTTCTATTAAATCGATTAAAATAAGAACAAACTGAACGGGTCAAATTCTTATTTAATATAAATCACCATTTCATAAAATGTATAATGTAACTAACATGATTAACGGCAGTAAGTATTAAAAGTCAAAATATCCATCATACACCAATGAAAAACTATCTTTTCAGTTCCGAAAATCTGGCAAAACCTAACGAACACGCAATTTTACTTCGAAACACATGTACTGGACATCGATCCGTTCCAATGACATAAAAATTATCTGATTTAGATAGATTTATGTGTAAGATCTTCGTTTTTGTTTTTATATGAAAACCCGTTTAAAATGGTGATTTTTATGATTTGATGACGAACCTATAAAATACAGAATAGGTAATATGAAATTAAAATTATTTATTGCATGTCACATTACAAATATTATATAGTAAAAGTGAATCATTCATGTATCAGTACGTAATCGATGTAAGTGATTGACGTCAGTAAGTTCATCGCGCCTATATGGTTTCATTAACAGCTGGCAGCCATGGGCCGTGGGTCGCGAAGAGCGAGGGGGGCGCGCCGCAAAGCCTTGCGCACGAGTCATGCAAGCGCATCGACTTCCCTCGCGAGTTGCGTAACGGCAGTCTGCCTGCACAGCCAGGACATTGATCTCGCGCTTGAACTTGAGGCACAAAGTTCCACTCAATTACAGTAATGTTCGTCATCTCGATATACCGATTATAAGAAGGCGTTATTTTCATCACATCCATTCATTAGTCACAAGTATTGCATTTAACAATGATTGTGTGAGTAAGTAGTAAAAGCACTAAACATCACGGGTTAAACTCAAGGCACAAACATTAATTACAAAAATCTATTTCATTTATATTAATGCAAAGCGCATTATAAAATTGTTATGTAGGTAGAGGAAGTACTTTTGACATGAGTGAGATTTACGTGAAAATAATTTTCCAGCACATCCAGTATACCAAACGCTGCCCGGAAATTGTAGGAAATTGCAAGAGAAAATGAATCCGACGGTTTGAGAGGTCCGACGTGAAGACCTACGAGAGCCATTTAGGCAGTGTATTTTGATATAGGGCGTTAAAAGCTATGGATGAGTATGTACGTTTACGGATTTAAGTGATGAAATGTCAAATTGTGCAAGAAAACATATTTCACACAATAGGCACTAAATAAAACTTCATTTGTTTTTATAAACTGAACAATACCGCCGTATGATAGATAAATGCCACCGCCAATAAAACAACATCTTATGTTTTAAAAACTACCAACTGGAGGTACAATGATTCAGACGACTTATTTTTTGTACCCAATATCCGATAAAACATTTGGCGAGCAAGATATAATGAAATAGGGATAAAAAGAAAACAATTAACTTAAAAAGCTCTTGCAAACATTCAGGCTTCATAAGATCGATAATTGATATAATGAATGAATGGTGTATGCAACAGTGCATAATCGGAATGCGAACAGTAAAAATAAAGAGATCGCCATCAATCACGGGCACAGAGCCCTCGCTTCCGCACGGGCTGGTCGAGCGAAACATTTCTTTGAATAATGAATGTACGTACAGGTAGGTATCGTGCCCTGTAACTGGACGTGATATACGCCGTCGACGGCCGCATGCATAATTTCACTTATTTTATGTGGTTAATTGTCGAAAATGACCGCCAGTGAAATATATTAGAGCGTTCCGACGCCGACACTGGTGGTGGCGGTTAATGTATTCCGCAGCTCGTACGCTCCGCCCTCGCCTGGCCTACGTCTTTGTGCCGTGTTGGGGCCATAATATACATTCAGCATTAGTTAAATGCAAATCGCCCCAGGTGGAAATTGTCAAAAGAGGGTTGTCGTAGAAACTGTAAGGATACCAGATAGGTACCTTGTTTAACATTAATAAATCCCTGAAAATGCCACTCGGGAAGGCTATTGGCAGTGTGAATAAATCGCAATGTACAACTGGTAACTGCAGCCGGTGCGCACAATCGCGGTAACTCGTATCTACAATACAGCTGCATTACAATTTTTCAAAGCAGACATAGGCGACAGAGCATAACAAAAGAGCTAGGAAGTCGCAAATAAACGAGCACTGCGGCAAGCGAGTCGGATGCACGCACACAGTCCTCTTCTCGAGAGACCTAAATAGCTAACCTCTAACTGCCATTAATTTACAAATGGATTTTTTTCAATTTAACGCTATACTATATACATACGAAAACACTAGTTGTAGATATCACGATTTTGTTAGAGTGTCTGCTTTGAGTACACAAAGAACGGATTCAATTTGTATAATGTAACTTTTAGCCTGTGAGCGTAAGTTTCAAAAGCCAGGTGAGACGGTTGTAAGGAATATCTCTACATTTAGCGCTTTTCCGGGTGAAGCGATGAATGCAGGTAGATCGGGCGGCGAGATACGGCGGCGGCGGGCGGCGGCTACGGCGGACGCGAGGCGGGCGGGCGGCACCACGCGTAAAGGCAGACAAGTTGCAATCGCGGCCACATCTACTGCGAGCCCGTCGGCTAGCCGACTCAAAAACAGAACGAACAAACGACTACATACACATTTATTTGAATACCTTTGAAATTAATCAGGCAAAACGAAGGTTTATTTTGAAAATCCGTTACTCATATGCGAATTTGATGATCTTTTTAAAAACCGGATTATACATGGTGTCCCAAAAAGTAGTGTCAAGCGGAAGTCCTGAGATAGAACACCTTGTGGGGCATCCGAAACACCCCCATGTGTGTTCCGCGATTTTTTATAGTTTTCGAGTTATGATTATTTTTCTAAATTTTTGAGAACAACTGACCTAACCGAATAAAAATATTCTAAAGAAAAAAGTATTTGACTTTTTTGAGTAATTCTTTTTGCAAATCAATTTTCATGAGTTTTTCTTTAATTCTTAAAATATTTGTCTCCATAACTTCTATCGAAGTTTTTCAAAATTATGGTACGAACTGAAAAATTATGTTCTGTAAATATTGTCTTACAATTTCAACGTTAAATTTAAAATATTAGGAGGTAGCTGCATAGCTCCAAAGTAACCTTAAAAACTGCACCGAACTCTTAGATTTCATAATCATTAATAAAAACTAGTACTTAATGGACTACTTGTGCTGAAATCGGACTTCAAGACGGAGAGGTGGAAAAATCATAAAATTAGTCATTTGATACGAAGTATTATTTGGACATTTTATTATTTCTAAAGTTAATTAGTTTGTTAACAAACCCAAATTTAATAAAGGAGCACTCAGATGCAAACATTTGGATGCATTTTTTTGTTTAATTTGGGTGTCATTGCGCTAACACTGTTTTCACATAAAATACGTATTATACCTTGGTCACGACGAACTTGACGAACTTTGCTTTCTTTACGGACTTTAATAAACTTTTACTTATAAACTTTATACAATAAATAATTAAAAACAATTACCTTTTTCAATAAAATTCCCATTTTTAAAACTTAATTTATTTTTTAAGTATCACAAATTATTTGTTCAAGTGGTTATTTCTTAGCATTTCTGGTATAATTTCGATTGTTAACAATCTTCTTAACTTTAGTAATAATAAAATTTCCATATAATACTCCGTACCTAATCAAATGGCCAATTTTGTGATTTTTCCACCTCTCAGTCTGTGTAGTCCGATTTCAGCAAAAATAGCCCATTAATTGCGCCAGTTTTCATTAATGATAATGAAGTCTGGCGCAATTTTTAAAGTTACTTAGGAGCCATGCAGCTACCTCCTAATATTTTAAATTTAACGTTGAAATTGTAAGACATTATTTACAGAACATAATTTTTCAGTTTGTACCATAATTTTGAAAACTTCCATATAAGTTATGGAAACAAATATTTTAGGCATTAAAGAAAAACTCATGAAAATTGATTTGCAAAAAGAATTACTCAAAAAAGTCAAATACTTTTTTCTTCAGAATATTTTTAGTCGGTTAGGTCAGTTGTTCTCAAAAATTTAGAAAAAAAATCATAACTCGAAAACTATAAAAAATCGCGGAACATACATGGGGGTGTTTCGGATGCCCCACAGGGTGTTCTATCTCAAGACTTCCGCTTGACACTACTTTTTGGGACACCCTGTATAACCAGATTGAGAATACATTATCAATTTAAATATTTAATGTGTCATGGACACGTATAGTTATGTTATCTGTGGACATACTTAACATGTTATGGGTAGAAAGCAACTCATGTTTTTATAATGAAGGGCTACCAACTTTTTTACATTTATACTCGTTCTCGTTTTATTGCTTATTTTCAATAGAGATTGAAGAAAATGGTTTTTTTTGTATAATACACTCAAACGAAGCGAGAGCGATTCTGTTGGAAATATGAACGCATCTGTTTTTTGTCTACTATTCTCACAATATATTCGAAATAACTCAAGCCATCGTAACTTGATGATGATAAATGGAATCACTAATTTAACACCTCGTATTTTTTTAAATAATAGCCTATTATACAAGATGACCTCACTCCACCTGATGGTAAGTGGTAGTGAGATCCAAATAAGAGGTCGACAAACACAATAGACTATATTGAGCTTGTCGCACTCACCCCGAAGGCCTGCTTAAATGCCGTTTCACGCCTGAAGAGCCCGGGATCATAGATTTAAATTGAAGGGGGCAAGGCCGACGCATTAAAGTGATATATTTAAAACTTAGTAACAATGACCAAAGAGCCAATATATTAACATTATTTTGATCAATAATTAGATAA
Source organism: Maruca vitrata (assembly GCA_039566165.1). Classification (NCBI taxonomy): domain Eukaryota; kingdom Metazoa; phylum Arthropoda; class Insecta; order Lepidoptera; family Crambidae; genus Maruca; species Maruca vitrata. The sequence goes on along the minus strand of CM076912.1, from coordinate 12,583,292 downwards.
AATAAAACTAATCAACCAAATGTTTGAATGCCTACTTCATTGGATTTTATATTGAAGCCGGTAAAACCGAGGCGTTTAAGTTTCATTGACGGGTCAAGACCCGCTAATGTATGACCCAAGGGTCATACATTAGCATTATTTTGATCTATAATTAGATTAAATAGAATCTATATAATGCCACTGCAAAACCCAATAAACTATCTATTAATGTAGTTCCTATCATGTTATAAAAGTTTATAAAAATGCATGCAATTTTTTCAAATTTGTATGTTGTCAATAAAATCAAATCCTTTCTTTTTGGCTTTCTCCTAATTTGTTTAAAATAATATCGTGTTGTTAATAAAGTGATAATTGGCACTCGCATTACAGTCTTAAAAAGATTTCGGACAGCCGATCTTGAACAATTTTTATGGTTTTGAATGGTTTTATATTAAATTGAAATTGTTTATTTATTCACAATAATTAATAAATGTACTTATTATTATTACCCAAAAGCTAAGACTGATAAAAATAGTCAAACTAAAGTTTTGGTCCTAGTTAAGATCTGAACTAATTACGCGTTAAAGCGATATATTTAGAGCTTAGTAACATTGATCAAAGTGCCATAAATTAGCATTATTTTGATCAATAATTAGATCAAATAAAAATAATCAACCTAATGTTTGAATGCCTAGGTACTTCATTAGATTTAATTAGTTTATTGTTAGGTAACTATTTAATTTTCAATAGATTCACTAAATTCACACTTCCTTATATAGAAGGAAGGGGGCAAGGCTGAGGCGTTAATGTGTGTTCTATACGATACAATACCATTAGGGTGACCGAAATAGAGTTTTATTAAAAAGTAAATAAGGCGTCCGACCGATTTCGGGCATGGCGGCCGATCTCAATTGAGATCAGCTAAGTGCTATTTACAAATTATAGTGCACAAGTGTGCGCGCAAACATAAGTGCACTCTTTTTCTGAAATGTCCGATGGGAGATCAGGCGCGGGACCACCCCGGCTTAACATGCTTTCCGAGGCACTGGCGTGCATCCTCTAACTTCCAGACTCCGGGCTGAGTAACTTCTTTACAGAAAAACTCACACAAATTTTGCCCGATCCCGTATTCGAACCGGGGACATCCCGGTCCTTACTTAGCGCTTGCTTGCTACCAATAGGCCAACGAGGCAGTTATAAAAGAGAGGCAAAAATTAAAAAGTATACAATGGTTTAAAGAAAATACTTTCTTAGATCTTCATTTTCCATTGTTTATTCTAAGGAATAAATAATACGTAAAATCCAAAACAAAACATTGTTGCATGGGCCCATTTTCTCTTTTTTATATGAAACAATATAAGTATATCCCTTAGGTGCTTTGATAAAATCATCACTGAAATAATAAGAGGTCCGATATTGGACAAACCGTGTACCTAACTTGTTCAAACAATGTTTTAAACGACTATGTGGTAAAAGGTCATCTGTATTAGTAAACAAAAAAAATCTACTTCATTGAACAGTATAAGTGATGAAAATCTTACAATTTGTAATTTGAGATCCTTCCCGGCAGCAGCGGCGGCTGTGACCGACGTGGTCACCGGCGACAACCACTGGTGTAAGTTTATGTACCGCTTGGGTAAAAGTTTAAGTGAAACGTCCGCTTGTGCATAAGCACGTTCGAGGCACGCGGCAGCCGCACCGTCGAGCGCGAGCGCCGGCTCGAGCAGGGCGCCGCCGCCCTCTAGCACCACCATGGGTCCAACAGTTCAGTCACTACGTGTCCAAAACACAACACAAAAGAACGGTAGACAGATGCGCGGTGTGGCGGAGCTACATGTCTGTCGCGCGGCGCGTCGCGTTCGTGCGGCGAGGATCGCGGAACTGGCGCGGCGCACCTGCCGGCGGGCGCGCGCCGGCCGCGACGCCGCCCGCGCCCCGCTCGCGCCGCCCACCAACTCATCAACAAACACCGTTGCTGCAGCGGTCGCTCTGCATCCACAAACCTGTGCAGACTACTTTCGTCCTACTTTCTGAACTCTCTACACAACTGTAGCCTACAGTAATAACCAGTTCCTCTAACCTACAACCCGTTATATTACATGTAACTTGAAGGTCGAGTCGAACACGTAAATATTACAAACCGTGGGTTGTCCCAAAGAGTGTTTTTATATGATTTACCATTCACTAAAAATCACGATTCGAATACAATAATCCTTACTAGTCCTTACTAATCCTTACTAATATTATAAATGCGAAAGTAACTCTGTCTGTCTGTTACGCTTTCACGCATAGAGTACTGAACCGATTTAAACGAAATTTGGTACAGATATAGTCCAGAGCCTAGGAAAGGATAAAGGCTACTTTTTAACCGACTGCACTATAAAGAAGTAATGTTTTACCCGTTAAACGTCTCTACGCGGACGAAGTCGCGGGCGGAAAGCTAGTATAATATAAAAGGATTAAAACCACATATTTTTTTTAATTATACGTCTCGCCAAATTTTATAATAATGGCAGGTAAATACCCCGTCGATGTTCCTTTAAAATGTATAGAAAGTTGTTCCTGTTTCAAGTGGCTCTGACATGATACTTTATTTTCATTGAGGATCGCGTAAGAAATACTTAAAATATTTCCGTGGAGTCAAGTTAAAATAGTAAAATTATTAAGAGGAGAAATTATAAACTTTAATTAATAAATTGAATTCCATAACCCAATAGAAACCACACCTATACTCTTTCACTATGGTTGTTGATGTACCTCGCAAACGTAAGACTTCGTAATTTGGCCCATAGCTGTTAATAATACAAACAATGGAAGTCAATGAATGCGGACGGCGAAATTGGTCCAACGAAGTTGGAAAATGGCACGGGGAGCGTCGATTCTTACCACGTGACAAATTCCAAAGCTCCTCCTACTTTAAATAATTCAAACACTCTTGACAACAAACCCAACTTCTCAACAATTATCGACTTCATGATAAAGGTTGAAACTGCCGTACGGATAGTTCATAATCAAACCGCTTTCAAATGCATTTTCGTGACTTCTTCTAAAAACACAAAAACTTGCGAAATCAAAGTAAACAGAAACAAACCGTTGTCCTACAAAATGCGTGATTCAACTTGGATCCAATTTATAAGAACGTTCCCATGAGGGGTATGCCAAAAGCAATGATAAAACTTGAGAAAAATTCGATTCATACGACACATTTTGTGTGTTAGATTAGTTTGGGGCCATATTGAAATTCGGAGCCTCAAAACGTTCGAGCATGAGCAAATGTTTGGTATTATTGGATCAAACAATTTGTTAAGTTATTAAGTGGTAATACTTATGTAAATAATTTTCATGGTTGTGAACGCGAATGGCACGCAGCGGCCGTTCTAGCAAGTCAAAAGTCTATGCTGCAAAATTAATTTACCATAAACACTGGTATTAATAGACGCGAGACAATAAGCTACCCCCCGTGAACTCCTAGTCAGCGACCTAATGTAACGCAGCACGCGAGCCACGTCGTCGCACCCCGACTCCGAAGGCGAGCCTTACATTTGCATACAACACGTACAAATAAGATGATGATTTACGTACTAACATGTTTTAATTATGATGATATAATCGATCACTATGGCAATGACACGTACTTAGGCACTCAACTAGTTATACTTTTATAGATGCGAGTTGTCATCACGCAATACCCGCAATAATTATCTTACATATTGTTTCATTGATATAATTTATTTATATAATTTACTTCGATTGATGACAGGCAACTACGAAGTGTTCAAAAAACAAATATTGCGCGAAAAATGTAAATAGTATTTCAACAAAACCAACTTCAAACAAAGGTAAATAAATAAATGCAAAACCATCTTCATCAATAATTCGACAATTCAAAAGATTTAGGAAGTCTCGCCTCGGCAGCTCGCCTGTCATTCCAGTGAACGTAATTAACTTTCTTTTCCACGGCAATGTCAAGTCGAGCATTTTTAATGAACTTGGTAATTATTTTGGTAACAGCCCTTTTCGTCTAAAATATCCACACAATAAGACTATTATCATCAAGTTGCAGCAGACATTGGAGTAGGATGAAAATTGTGTTATGAACGCTATATTTGTAAAAAAATCTATGTATGTGAAATATTATTTAAAGCCTAATGAGCACACAGTTTGAATCGGAACGTATAAAATTATCCTCATAATACCGGTAGATTCTAGACTACGGGATTCTCAACTTTTTCCAAACTGCCATCTTACCGTGACTACTATCGCATTTTTTTCCTGACATACTATTATTTGTTTATACCTTATTGTACGCGAGTTTTATATGTAAAATCAAGTTTCATTTCATATGTGTAGTTCGCGCAAACTGTAGACAATACTATAAAAAGCAATACCAAAACCCGAGTAATCATATCTATGAAATATTTTACTGGAAGATTTACATTACATTGTAAGTGACATCGTTAGATAACCCGTTTTCAAATAAAAAATGCATATCGATCCACATCAGTGCCTCACGGTAGACACACGAAGTGCAGTCAAACTTCTCTCTTTTTGTAAAGTGAAATAATATCCTGATACTCATTCATTTTCACTCATTGTAGTAGAATATTTTTGAGTACACATGACAAACAATTACAACAGTACAATTTTGTAAATGGTGTGAATACATTCAGCCCAACATCCGAACAATCAAAATTCATCTGCTCCCGTTGAAAAATTTCGTACCTAACTGCGACATGCGAGAAGAGCAGCTCGGAGCCTTTTTAAAATACATCTCAAGAAGAATAAAAATTGTTTGCTATGGCAATCTTACTAATTATAATTAATTAGTGATGAGGTTCACGTGATGGATTATGCATTTGCGGTTGATGATCGTGTTGGTGGGACGCGGACGGGCGCGCCGAGAGATTGACACTCGGCCGGCGGTGTGTCGGCTCAATTATTCACATGACACGCCCCCACCCGCCGCATCATCCGCTTGCTGCCAAATTAAAAGTAAATAACGAAATGAAAACAAGCGCGCCCGCGCCGCTAGGGACTCGCAAACCTTTTACCGTTGTCGGGTAAACAACTAGCTACAGCTAAACACACTTTATCATTCTATCGGCTATCTATTTGCCCACGAGTGCAGGCAAAAGTGCTGAAATCAACTTCTGTATTGTAAGTTTATAATTAAATCAGAGCCGATCAATGTTTGCATTAAATATTATTCGATATTTATGTAATATTAGGAAAGAACCTATGTATATCTAAAATTCGAGTATTGATGGATTAACTATGATTTTTAAGTTTCTTTATTATTAAGCCGAATATAAGGAAATATTGTGCGGTTACATCGACCGACTTAAATTCTAACGATATGCCGGAACAAGGAAATAACGTGAACATAATCTACTTAATTTTCTTCAATGTGAAAATTGCAACGCAACCGAAATGCTATTTCATTGCTGTAAATCTATTTCGGAATGTGCATCGAATATGCCTATAATTTATTGAAAGAACACAACTAAACTATAAATCCATCGAACGTTTTTCAAAATTAAATACTAGTATGTAAGATTGTCTGGCGTGTAAACAATAAAAGGATGCAAAATCCAGCTAGACCCAAAAAGCTGAACTCCACGGAGAGCAATTTCGAAGAACAATACACTGGGATGAATACTAGCGCCGAAGTAAAAAGTCTATTTACTTCCTATGCATATTTCCTGCAACAATGTAAAAACCGCAGAGACACAGATGTTGCGTGTAAGCATGCAGCAAGTAATTAGTGAGCGCAGATGGTTGGACAATAAAAGAATAAATATTTTGATACAAAGAGGATTTAGAATAACGTGAGACATAGCAAGTTCATTAGTGACGACGTAAAACATACTATTGCGTCGGGCAAGACAGGTGAGACAGTAACGAGCGGTCGCCCAGTCATCGTGGGGTGCGAAAGTAGCCCCTTGCGACGAAAATTGTCACACAGCAAAGTATGTCACGGGGATCATTATTTCAAACACACAAGTTGCTGACATAGAGCTACATAAGAGGTTCCGGGAAATGTTTAATCCTCTTGCACGCTTATTCAACCACTGAGATTTATCATTAGGAGAATATGTAAGAAATACTTTTCTAAATATTATGTGTTATAAGTACCAAAATACCGCAAATAATAAAGAAATTACTTAAAACTAATAATGGATATATTTTAATATTTTTTTATGTCACCGGCTAGTATTCTGAACTACTGACGATCATTTCATTCCATCCATTTCCATTAACCTGGGATATGTTAAGCAGTGATGATACGAGATAATGATGTGAGCTAGAAATGCGCGAATGGTGTAACTATGTGCAGAGTGCTATGCGCCTCGTTCTCATATTATCGTTAAATCTCTTATCCTAAGTTTCGCATCTTCATTTGAATGCTACCGGGAGCGATGCTTCTTCACAGGACATCTTGCCCAATCTGCTACACCGATTTGCATTGGTGGAAACGGTCAAATAGTTTCGTAACTAGTGACCTTACTACTTAACTGCCACGCATATCATTGAACTACTCTTAGATCACTCTCACAGTGGGTCTGAATTTAAACAGCAAAACGTCAACTTTTACAAGGAATGATATAAAAATGTGTTTTGTTGGAATGTAGGAAGTGATGGTTCTCAAGCAAGCAGCACGACAACAAGTTGAACGGCCTGGCGGGCACCAGAGCGTGGCACACACGCCGTCGCACCTCACACGTATTACTTACATCACTCATTCACACAGCTATCGTTGTTAAAATGTTAGTGTTTTATAATTGTATCTGTTATAGGCAATGTGTATAATGCAGGCATTCTATACAATACCTAGGAAATGTATATAATGCCGAGGTTGCTTAGGCAATGTATGAAATGATACTCAATGTTAGAAGTATTTCACACTTTACCTAGGAAATGTATAGAATACCTAGGCATTGTATAGAATGCCGGTTGAAGCTTAGGTAATGTATTTAATCGACTGATCTTTAGAGAGCTTATCCTAATTTTAACTGTCAAGAGCAGATAGCGCTGATTAAACATATTGCATTATATCGGTTGGTATGCCGTGTTCTTTGCGTATTGAGCGTTTGTTACATAGGAGTTCTAGGACAAACTAGTTTGGCCTAAGCTAAACTAGGTTTTCCGTCACAGGTGGTTTAAAAGAATTTAACACAAATAGGACTCTTTGTTTAACTCAGTCTAGGGTGCCAGGAAGTCCTGAGCTCGCAAGTACTACATAGTTATCCAAGGCTAAACGAGTTTGTCATGAAATCGGGTTAGTCCGGTAACATCTAAATATATAAAAGGAGAAGCTTACTGACTGATTGACGGACTGACTGACATATCGACGCACATCCTAAACGGCTTAACGTAGGCACTTGAAATTTGGAAATAACGTAGCTAAGGTACCGTAGAGGTGCACTAAAAAATTAATTCCCGAAATTCTCGCGGGAACGGGAAATCTTTTTGTATGAAAAATCTAAACCACTTAAGTTAGATGCTTTAAATTTGGCATGCAGGTACCACAAACAAAGTTAAAAATAAACAAAGTTTAGTTGGAACAGGATATTGAAAAATTCTTACGGGAACGGGAGTTAGCAGGAAAACAACTTTTGTACGAAAAAATCTAAACCGCGAAAGAAAGATGATTGATATTTGGCATGCAAGTACCTTAATAAACGAAAAACTTACTTGCAACGCGATATTGAAAAAATCTCACGGTAATCGGAGTAATTGGGAAAAACCTTTTATATGTAAAATCTGTAGTTCACGCGAACGAAGTCGCGGGCACAGCTAGTGTGAATGTATATGATCAACAAATTGCAACTACATAATATCTAAATATCACTGTTCCTGAGTTAAAGCCTGGTGACAGATGGACGGATGGACCATTTATGGGTTAATGGACGGACTCAAAACCAATGCTACCTAACCCCTCTATGCAAAGCAATAACATATTATTCAAAATATACCGAGGTTAATGTTGATTAACTCTGTCTGAATAATAAATAAATAAGGTCCTACCCGTGGTCGTTCATTATACACATTACCTGATGCACTTCGGGCATTTTATACAATACCTAGGCAATGTGTGAAATTAATCGTATTATACACATTGCCTGAACGTTTTAGGCATTGTATAGAATACCTAGGTAATCTATACAATACCGGATTATACACATTGCCTATAACATATCATCGTCATAAATGACACAACTTCAAATATCCTGACTGAGCTAGATTTCGCTATGAATAGAGACTTGAGATGTGCTTAAAAGCCAATGGCATAAGTAGGTATATGACGTGGCCGAAAAAAGGCGTCGATGGCCGAGTGGTTAAGGTCGTTGCTTGCCATGCGAGAGGTCGCCAGTTCAAACCCCGCCAGGTGTGTGTGGTGTGTTTTTCAAATTTGAAATTCATATGTACCTTATTCGACGCTTTAACGGTGAAGGAAAACATCGTGAGGAAACCAGCACACCTGAGAAATTTTTCAACGGTGTGCGTAGCCATGTCAGAGGCCTACGGGCGGTTTAAAAACTCTGACACCAGGTTGTTCATCAACCATACGATAAGAAGAAGAAGAAGTATATGACGTGGCCAGCAAGATGCGTCTTCATCGATGAACAGGACAAAACTGTTTGACAAAAAAGTTTTTATGGTAACAATGACTCACATACTTAGATATTATACCCTGTGAAGGCTTTGAAGACAGATTCATTTTACCGTATTTAATCAAGACATTGGGCTAATGGGCTCAATATCAGTAACAATGGAAACGAGGTAAATAACTGTTAAGAAGGCTGATTTAACAGATTTGTGTGACAAAGCATTATAAGCATAACAAAACCTTAGATTTAAAGTACAATTACGGGCGTCAAAGCAGCTATCTCGGCAAAGCGCGGTGAGATATATAACAAATCGGTGGCGCAACAAAAGAGGCTTTCTCGAAGCCATTACTGCGGGGTGCACAGAGGAAAACAAGGCGCGAAGGGCGATTAGCGTATGCGGCAGGCCCGCTCGCCGCGCGCCACGCGTGTATCTCCACCACTACATACCCAAGAGACTAGCCCGATTTACGATTGCCGCAAACAATATCTTGAAGCAGCTTATTTGCGAGTCGCTAGTGACCACCAACAACATCGAGCCCCTCAGCTATACCCGATACATTACATGCATCGCGTCGGCAAATTCCTAAGAGTTCTACAAGGTTAACAAAATGTAGAATTTATATGCAATTGAATAAATAAAATTTCTTACGAGGGCCATGTTTGTAAGGTAGGCGACAGGTAAGTGAAGGAACCGTAATAAGGGCTACCATAAAACGTTACATTAGGTAACAGCGGCTTCTGGGACGGCTATAAATATCTCCGTTCGGAAGTACGGCCAGTGTCCCGCGGGAGGACGACACATCGTCTGAAGACTGAACGTGAACGTGTTGCACGAATGAAAACATTTCCGCTACATCTCGTCGGGGCCCGCCGCGCCGAGGCGCGCTACACCTCCACCAATCAATATCACTTAGCAATAACAGCCACCTTTCATATGTGACCATTATCCCGACTTTATGTACCGCGCCACAATATTACGACTTCTGCGGGTTCGTTACAAATTGATGATCGCACTATTTGACACTCATCATAATACCTACTTACACAAAATTATATTTTTATGTGTAGCGGGATCGAATACTAGGGCAAAACGGTAAGCAAAATAGTTTGTATTCGCTTTCTTTGAGAGAAATAATTTTGTAAATGAATGAATAATCTAAAGAATATAAATGCATGTGAGACTGCATCGGCGATACTGGTTACGTGACTTTCGCAAGAGAAACGATGTTAGTTTCACTAGATGACTGCAAGTGAAACCAAGCTTTTAACACTAGCACCGAGCAAGGCCTCTGCAACTTTGTTTTTACATTTTCGCCGTGAAAAAATCAAAGAATCTAGAATTTGGCGAATAGGACGAAATATTATTTACATTACTTAATTTTTTTTTAATTTATTATTATTAATCTAATAAAACTGAAATCCGACTACTTATTTTCACACGTAATTTTACTTTAATTACGCGGTAAATGTAGTGAGTGGAAGTTTTGCAGAGCTCTTTATTTTTAATTGACACAAGGGCATTTAAAAATGAAATGTTCGGTCTTTCCTCAGGTAAGTATTAATAATTCTAAGCGTGGACACGAGTCGGCTGCTCTGACTACGTACAACTGGCTGAATAAGTCAAAATCATGAAATCACCTTAGCAAAGAAAGCAAACAGAGGGAGACCCTCAAATTGCTTGCGTTATTAGGCGGGTCTCAAAGTTTAGGGCTGTTTAGTTTACAAAGGTAAGCGCGATGTTGGCTAGGAGAGTTTATTTTACAAGCATTGTTAACGACGCATATCTAAATAAAGAACAAGTTGTTAAAACTGTGTTTGAAATAACAATAAGTAATGATACTTACTATGGATTAATGACATGTTAATATAAATTAATACATTAAAACTGAATTCTAATGAAAAAGCAGCTCACTGCAATAGAGAAATCATAGAGTAGTCTAGCAATAAGTGCAAGCCGAATAGTCGGCGGGGAAGCATGTTAGTAGTACACGTATTGCACCGCAGTCCCGAGAGGTGCAATATGCACTGCTGTATGTCCATCAAATGTCACTATCAATTACTGCGACGGCTTGCCACAATGTACGTACGTGTATCACTAACTACAACAGGTTAATAATTTTATAGTGCAAATTCACCTCGAAACATTTTTATTAGTATTATACGTGAACCGAGTAAATTGCAATAGCAAAAACATTCAAGTTTAGACAGGAATGTAATCAAGTTTATTGTTTTCATAACGTCAGACGTAACTCGTCTGAATAACAATCTGAGTCGGGTAAGTGAATTTTAAATAAAAGAGCGAGAAGTCGAGGGTCGACGGCGGCCGAGGCGGTCCTAAGTTTTGTCATTGTTTCTATATTGCGCGGGGCAATTAGCGCGGCTCGGACGCGGCGGCTCTTCGCCCGCCCGCCCGCCCGCTCTCGCCAATCAAATTACGGGACTACCGCTATGCGCCCTCCCAAACCATTAAAACAAACCTTTTCAATTCGTGTTGCAACATCGACACTTCAACTAATGAACAAAAGAAACCAATCGACATTTTAGCAAGCAATCAATTTTTAAATATTCAATTTTTTCTTATAAATGGATGGACACTTATATTAACAGATACGTAATAAATCAAAAGCAAATTGTTCTACTGTAACTGCCGTTCGTAGAACAAAATTCTTAAGGGATTATTTGAAGGTGCATGGCAATTAATTGCGAATTAGAAGTAAAACAAGGGAGAAGGTAAGGGGGAGGAATGGCAATGTATTAGTGCAGCAAGGTATAATTACAGCGGCGTATCCAGGAGCCGCTCGCCGGCGATGTCGCGGCTGCACACCGAGCGCGGTAATTACCGCGGCGCAGGTCGATGGGGGCGCGGACGATCTCCTGTCAAAAGCATCGCGTGCAAAGTCGTGGACGCCCGTATTAAACGCTAGCGAAGAACCCGTGCTCCATCAGATAACATGCAATCAATTTCGCGATCTACATGTCTCTACGTCGGCACCGCCCCTGGACTGACGTCACGCCGATAAAGCTCATAGTGCCAGTTAACCACTGGTACCACCATTTGGTCTAACAGCGACCCGAATAAATGCACGACTCCAATGCAGTTGAGACGTATTGCCCCGCACACCTTCATACCTTTACACCTACCTACGCCATAGCGTATATTTCAGAGCCACTTTATTTTGGGTTTAAGCAATAGGTAGTTTTTTGGTCGATCCTATGTTGGCACAGGCACAAAACGCCTCGCCTAATCAAGGCATTCCCCGACGCTATGGTGCGAGGCTAAGTCACGCGATCGTTTTATCGCACACCTTCTTTCTGTGTTTTATAGACAGATAAAGTTTCTTTAAAAAAGTTTGCATGTATTTACTATATCGACGTCCTTGTCGTGACAAGTGGCATAACCTCGTCCCCTCGACAACCTAATACGAGTAAAACAAGCTTTTTGAGCTGTGGGTGAACTCTTATTCACTGTTTGAATAATAACGTTTCATTGAAGTTGACTAGTAGATAAGAAAACAAACCATGACCGCATACCACTTACAGTATACGCACCACAACAGTTCAAGAGAACCGGTTGATTTTTTGCAACGCCCGCGAAAATCCGTGCTAGTCAATTTGGTATTTTGAGGTAATGGAGAGTAACAGGCATGATTTAGATGGCGCGGTGGTCGGGCGGCGCGCGGCTCGCGGGCAGCACAATTATCGGCCCGCGGGCGCTCTCAATTACAAAGAGGCGCACCCGCGGGAGTAACCTCCGATCCGACCGAGCCCGAACACAAATCTCCTCGCCTTACTGTCTTATACCCAACAACTTGCAAACAGATGAAGAAACCTCTTCCATTATTTATATCAAGTACGTTTTCTAGCTCGCAATTTCTCGAGTAACGAACCATCGAACGCTATGTAATTAAGGATGGTTAATATAAATAAGTGACTGTAAATATGGTGGTGGAGTAATAAAAAAACTTCAAACGATTTATTCGATGAACGAATTGCAGTTTGAGGATGCGATCGGGTCGAGTGTCGCGTTTTAATTTGCGCGGCGACACACGAGTGGAGTCCGTGCAATGGTTTGCGGGGAGCGACGCGTCGAGTGCCCTGCTAATTGCAGCGCCACGCTATCCTACACACATCATCCTCCTACCCGATCATCACGGTATTTTCATTCACAGCTGCATGAAGCAACTACTATAGCACCATTTATGTATATATTTTTATCGTTTTGCTCGACAAAATTAATGAATCCACCTACGCAATGAAAACACGTCATTATCTGTATGTTGCGGTACGAATTTCTCCCAGAGGACTAACCTGATAAGCTCTGACCACCGGTAATCATATCTCTGTGAACATTAATTACACGTTTTGACACTGGAAGCGATTATAAACAACGGTCTTAGCTAATTATACATGAATGTGGTATTGTTGGAAATAAGATGTTTGCTCACAGCAGAGGCAGACGGAAAATGCTCGCGGGTACAGTGAGGTAGTCTAAAGTAATTTCAGAAGAAACAAATGAAACACCTCCCCTCGCGCTTTACAAACCGCGCGGCCCATGTAATCGGATAATAAAAAGGGCAAACGCGGTAAATATAAGATGAGGAAGACAGTTTTACGAGCGGTACCTAATTAAGTGGTGAACCAAACAAAACGAAGAAAACGTTTACAGGGTAAGTGGGAAAGCGCTAAAGTACCAATATCAGGACCACGTGTAATTGCACGACGTTACTGTTTCCATGATTGTGGGTTTGTTTCCACAATCGTCAAATGCACTTGTGTGCATTTGAAGAATGCTTTGCATTTTTTTAATAAGAAAACTAAGATCTGGGACCCTCATTAACAGAAAGAAGCTTGTGAGAAAAATAAATTTGGTTATGTAACTCATTCCAGGTCAAACCTTTAAAACAATGGCATCTGAAGTAGTAGTGGGCGCTCTTCGAAAATAATAATCAGTGTAAACGAAGTGTGGCGCGCGGGCGGGCGGCGGGCGGCGGGCGGCGCGTTAGTGGGTATTTCGGGCGCGCAGGTAGGGCGGCGCGCGCGCCGGAATGCGACCTCACCTGAGCGCGGCTGAATCACTTGCTCTAAATCAGTGCGCTCTACATATTTATTAGACATCTCTCCTCACAAAATGCAACATAATTACGTTCAAAGAGTACCGTTGTTGAAAATTAAATAGGACGATGTATTTTCGGAGATTATATTGAAAATGTAATGGCATATGAACGGACTGATAAATGTAAAAATACATTGTAAGCTAGAGTATTACTGATAGAGCTGAATAATCAAAAAGTATTTCCACTTGCGAATACCACTATAAATAAATAAATCTGCCCTCAACATGTAGTCCCTATCAGGTTCTGGTTGGGGCCAAAAATCGAGTGATTAAAGATTTATTAGCGGGCCCGTAACAATTTAAGGGTGGTAAACGTTTAATTCTGTCGGGCCGTGGACACGGGTCCGGGCCAGAGGCGATTCATTAGCTCGACCGCGTCAGAACAAACAAATTAACGCGACGGGCGTGTTTTGCTCGGCGATAAAAGGGCGCGAGGGCGACGGGCTCCGCGCCAGCTGCGTGTGCCCGCGCTATAAATCTCGCGGCTGGCTTCCATCGCTCTGCACTCCGTAACCTAACTCGGTGCTGATTGAATTCGCCGCTTAGCAGATGCCAGACAAGTGCGAGTGGGCTAGTCACCAAATAATTCTGCGAAGCATTGGCATAACGCGTCTGAGCATAAGCTTAACTATTCGCATTTATTTTTGTAGTTAGAAGTAAATGCGATAATAACAGCGTGATGATTGCACATCCGCGGTGTCTGCACAAGTAAAGTGGGGCAAACAATGTCGGTGACCGATGCCATACGAGGTCCGCGAGAGCACCGCGAGGGCACGTCGCGCGGCACGCACGGGGCGACGCGCCCGCGCCCCGCGCCTCCCGGCCGGCGACCCGCCGCGCGCAAATGGCTTCAGTTAATTAAGTTTAATCAGTGCCCTGATAGTGCGACCTACGGCCATCTGCTAGTTGACTAACACGGGGGGCGTTACATAATATATACAGCTACATACATGGACCAAACCATGTGTTCATTCTAATCAGTTTGTTTATCACTGACACTGTGTTTACAATAACGCTCATGTTCTCGTTGTGATTTTTCTTGGTAACGCGCGAAATAACTTTTTATTGAGAATAGCAGCACACTGGTCGATTACCGTGATATATTGACGTTGTCAGTACCAGCAAAGATAGGAACTATTTTGTATATCGAATTGGATAGTAAGTGAGAATGGTGGTAGAGATAGTCAAGTGTGGCGTGCCTCGCGACTATTAACGCAGCGTGACGAATAGTCCGGCGCTGTGGGGCGGGCGGCGCAGCGGAGCGTGCCCGCGTGCCCGCCTCTCACGCGATCTTATCGCGCCTTCCGCGAACATCGCACTGCCCGCCCGTGTCTGTTCCGTGACTGCCTTCGCCCTATCTCTTCTACTTTGTACGGTCGTAAATTAAAATTCAAATTTCACAAATTTGATTCATCTTTGTTGAAACTCTGTTGTCGGAACGATAGTTGCGCGTTGGCAACGCACGTAATGAGCGGCGAATCCTTTGACCTGCTGCACCGGGCTGGCGCAAACGGCCAGCCTAATTAGGCGGCGCAGATCTGAAGCCGCCGCCGAATTAGTCCGATTGTGTTCGTGGCTTAACTGACTGCGATTCGCACAAAACCTAACAAGTGAAAAATTTGTGACATTTTAATTATCACATTTTCGTTTTACTGGAATAGACTACGGCGGTACCTTACATTTATGTACAATAAATAACAATGAAGCTCTAACAACACATAAACAAATAACAGTCACGGATCGGCGAGGGTTCCCCCATGCAAATATCAGCATGAACTTTAAATGCCAGGAGTCATTAATCCATAAAGGCATATTGTACCCAAAATATCAAACCAGAGCTATTCATGCTGTAAAAATATGAGTCTCCATTCAAAAATCACTATGGCATATCATAAAAACACCCAGAAAAGAAATATATATATGCACTATTAGCACTAAATCTTAGATAAACAATATTAAAAGAAGGTATATTAATAAAGAGGTAAAACTTTATCTTCCATCGGCTACCAGAGATGCTGATTCTAAATAAAAAACTGTTGCGTAACAGTTAGGTAACTGCTGAGAGCCCAGACCGTTTCGTTATTTCTTTTGAGAATTTCCACATAAGAATCCACGATTTGTTTAAAATATAGCCATTTTCTAAAGCAGTGTTTTTAACATCATGAATAACAATGAGCTCCACCCTAATCACTTCACCCTCGTATCCAAGTTAGTCCGACACGTGAAATGAAACGTGTAATGTTTCTATTCTACGTGCCCTATTGTAAATTTCCGTCCCCAATTGTATTGACAATCAACAGTTTACCTAGTTCTAAGGGTTATTTGAAAAAAGGGGTACCGTAACTCAGGGTCACGTAATTTAGTTACGTGTTTCACGTTTGTTGACGAGGTAGTCATAAAAAGCGTAAACAAATGCTTTGTTACTACCACACCGGGAGCATTCGCCCGTAATTATAACATTACAGAAACTAGATTTAGACAAATTGGTTGATGAAGTTCATGATACATTCTGTGTATTACTCGTACAAACGCAGCTTGATATAACATAAATTATTGTTATTGTTTCAAATCTTACGTTTGATGAATGTTGGATTATTGTTGAAAAAAAATATATATATGTTATAGGCAATGTGTATAATCCGGTATTGTATAGATTACCTAGGTTTTCTATACAATGCCTAAAACGTTAAGGCAATGTGTATAATACGATTAATTTCACACATTGCCTAGTATTGTATAAAATGCCCGAAGTGCATCAGGCAATGTGTATAATGAACGACCACGGTTAGGACCTTAAACATTTTTATTGTATTTATTATTCAGACAGAGTAATGTTCCTGTTAATGTCAAGTTCAAAATGTTGATTTAACGGGTTAATCAAACTTAACCTCTGTATATTTTGAATAGGTAATATTTTAGCATTGGTTTTGAGTCCGTCCGTTAACCCATGAATGGTCCGTCCGTCCATCTGTCACCAGACTTTAACTCAAGAACAGTGATAGCTAGATATGTAGTTGCAATTTGTTCATCATTAACATACATGTCCCCGACTCCTCGACACATGCTGAGCAGATCCCATTTCAGTTACCTACTTTGTTTTTATTTTTTCTGCAAATATATGTGTGTTTTTAAGCGTAACTGAATAAATACATTTCTTTCTTTCTTTCTTTCTATGTTACCGGACAAACCCGATTTCAGGACAAACTCGTTTGGCCTTGGATAAACTATGTAGTACTTGCGAGCTCGGGACTTCCTGGCACCCTAGACTGAGTTAAAAAAGGAGTCCTCATTTTGTTAATGTTTTTTAAACCACCCATATATACCTGAGACGGAAAAACTAGCTTAGCTTAGGCCAAACTAGTTTGTCCTAGAACTCCTATGTCACAAACGCTTTCTACGCAAAAAACACGGCATGCCACCTGATAAAATGCAATATGTTTAATCAGCGCTATCTGCTTGTGACAGTTAAAATTAGGATAAGCTCTCAAAAAATCAGTAGGTACCTATGTAACTAACCAAATTACGGAGAAAAAAGATAGATTAAATACATTACCTAAGCTTCAATCGGCATTCTATACAATGCCTAGGTATTCTATACATTTCCTAGGTAAAGTGTAAAATATTTCAAACATTGAGTATCATTTCATACATTGCCTAAGCAACCTCGGCATTCCATACATTCCCTAGGCATTGTATAGAATGCCTGTATTATACACATTGCCTATAACATATATATATTATATGTTCTTTTGTTTATATTCTACAGTTAGGAAATCATGAAATATTGAATTAGTCTTTCATTTAAGTTATGTATGTATGGCGTGATGCAAAATTTCTTTCACGATTAATTAATTTCGGCTATATGATCATATAACACGACAAACGGAATGAAAACATTAGTAAGTCGTTAACATGAAGTTAATACATGTTGCTTTTTAGGGTTCTGTCACAATTTGGCAAAAACTCCTAAATTAGAGACGATATGCACTCGTAAATGACAGCTCAAGTAATTTTGTTTAGTAATCAACCTGGCGTTCTTTTTTATATGACTCTAGAGCTCGAGTATTTACAAATACATTTTCGAGACTTTTATGTCCTTTTAAAAATGTTGACAAAACCATATGAAAATTAAACGCAAATATTATTCTTAACATTACATAGTTAAACAATAATCATGGAATCTATGAAGAACTGCTACACAATTAATTTCGCACTTAATCTCAACCTTCATATTACAGTAAATAAATACATAAGTAAGTAGTATAAGTAAGGTAGAATGACAAATGTAAATGTAATATGTAGATGGATGGGTCAAACACCACATAAGCAAAATCTCATTTCTCAGGTAAAAGGCACGACATTAATCCTGGTTTCAATATTAAGCCAGGGTATGCCGATGGTGACAGAGCAAATCCTCGCGGCGACCTCGGATCGCAGACAACAAATCCTTTCGGGATCTCCATGACAAATATTAAGAGTCTCGATTAAACGATATTTCTACAGATGACCAATAATATGTCATACAACATACAAGAACTTTGAAAATTATTTACGAGTTTTTGAAAATGTACGTCGTACTGGCGGCGTTATTAGACGTATTGATCCATTGATAGCAAACGTAAACATCGACGTTTGCAACAGTGCAATAATAAAGGCAAACTTATAAGACACTATAGCTACGAGGCAGCGTGCAACACATAAAACTATGATGTGGTTGTAAATTTAATCACGTTCTTGACCACAACGTCACAAAGCAATGGCGCGCTGTTATTGTAGCTGTGCGACATAACAGCACAACAGAGGCAGGCGAGCAAACACGGGGCTATTGTGCGTGGCGCCTGGTGACGCGGCCAATGTTTCACGGGGGTCGCTACTCACCCTGAGTCAACAGTCCGCTCAGCGAGATCGCCTCGTTATTCATTATTACATTACCCAAGATGTTACACTGCTATTATGACGCTTTTGTTGTCGTAACATTGATAAATGCTTTTAACTTTTGAAAGAGAATACAAAATTCATTCTGTATAGAAATGATTCGATTACAACAGCAGATAGTGAAGTCCACACTAACGTAGTCAGTCGCGTGACTGTCTAGCGGGTCGGACGGTTTAAATGACTTCCTTTGTTTCTCCACATGCCTTACATACTTTCTAGTCAGAAAATCAGAATGAAAAAAATATGGCAACGTTACATAGTAATATGCAATTCATCGTTATAAGACATAGATATATTTTAGGCATGTTATTTAGAGAGCTGTTACTTCTTTAAAACCTATATTAATATGCGAGGATTAAAGTCCTCCGAACTACTTTAAAAAGAAACGTATATATCTCCTTCGATATGTACATAAACTACCCTAACTAAACGACAAGTATAGACGACATACATAGACATAAATACCATTCTTTATATGCTCTTACTTAGTCATCGACCTCTCACCGTAATAATCCGAGTACAAATCTATAGGTTTACTACTTTACTGCTACTGTCAGGCAATCGTGGTGACAGGTAGAAAGTTACATAAAAAGCAATGACAATAGACAAACACATATTACTATTCGTTTCCCACCAAGGACAAAAACAAAGACCCACTCAAGAAGACATGCACGACGACGACGTGCAAATGATTAAAAATATTCTGAGACGAAGTCACTGTTTACAATAAAAGTTGTACAGCGGATTACGTTTACGGCGACCAGTCTCAATGGAGATCAGCCAATTATGCATTTGTACATTACTTGCATACATGTAGTACTATTATAATTATAGTGCACTAGTGTGTGCGCAAACACAGGCACTTTATTTCCTGACTTCGTATAGACAAGTGATTTGAGTCTTCTCTCGAAGCGCAAATCCAAATAAGATCAAAGACGACTTAAACAATTAAAATAGGAGACAATAATAAATTAGCAAACCTACATAAAAAAATATGTAACGGAATCAGATGATAACAAAACTATTACTTTTAGCCTCTACGCACACTGCGCGTCGTTTCGTAGTACGGCACGAGAAAAATATAAAACCATAATTCTCGAAGAATTAGGGAAAAATCCGTCAAGATTTTGTTTAGTTCTTCATTCTGAATAGAATTGTAAGCCAATAATTTTCAACAGGAACAAAAATTTATTTGGTACACTAAAACTAGGTACCTCTTTCTCACAAAATTTTAAAATTTTCGGGATTCAAATCATACCATTTTGAAATTTATTCAGACAGCAAAGTGATTCGTTATACGCATAACTAACAAAGTTCGGTGAACCATTATCGCAGGATAGAAAACGTTGCACAGTATTTATGCTAGAAAATAAATAGCTGTAGAGACGAGGTCTGGCAAACGATTAATCTAAGTTTAAGAGTAAACAAGAAGGTGAAGTGATCAGCGCGGGCGTTGTTGAAGTTTAATAAGCGTTAGTTGGCGGTGGCGCGGCGCAGCATGCAATAAGGCGCTGTTATCTCCGGTGCGCCGTGCACCGCAGCGGGCCGACTATAAACGCCTACCGACGTCTTCCGCTCCTCACACGGCGACACATTACCATCTGCCGCCACTTTATGAATTCGTTAGTGACCCTCAATAAACATGATTACTTCGTACGATGCACACGTGTGTCATTTTAAGCCGCCACATCGCACTGAGAATGAATGAAGTCAATATAGATATGTGATTTCTTTGCACACAATAGGACAAATGACACAAGTTCCAATCCCGATTATAAAAATTTCTTCGAAATGTGCGTGCAAATCCAGGTATTGTTAAATATCTAATATTCAAAAATATCATTAATACGTTAAAACACGTCTCTCTTTTAAAATAAAACAAAGTCCGAGTTCAAAACTTACATAACAGAAGATAATTACATAATTAAGAGAAGGCATCAAGACATAAAAAAGCCAATTAAGACTTGTAAACGAGTCGAGTAGACCTTAAAGCGCAATGTGATGCATACGAAGCGAGCCGACCGTCAAAGCGAGAATAATCTCATAACCGCACCCCGGACGACACGGCCAGCTTATGCAGAGAACCCTCAGGCTTACAGAGATCTTTCTTTGAGTGGACGCTTGCCTCTTGCAACAAAGCATAATTTCCTTATTAACTTTTAAGGCGGCATAATAAGTTTAACGAAGGTAGTAAGTAGACCGACGACGCCATGCGTGTCGGAATCGCTGTTGCGATGAATTCCCGCGATTTGAAGTTTATTATATATGAGCATAGAACAATTAGGCAGCGAGAAGTTTCGCAAAATTGGTGTTGCCGGCCGAGGCGGGAAGGTGGTGTACTAGCGGTTCGAAGTCGAACACTTCAATTTCTCCATGAGCAGTGATGCGTGGCGGCGCAATCGGGCGCGGCTGAGCGATTCCGATCCGATTCGCGGCAGCGGGTTATATTCCTTCATTGCAACATTTGCCTACGTGCCCCTTCCGCTAAAGCGAAAGCGTCGTCACGATAAAACGCAAAACGGATTAATTAACTACGGTTATTGAATACCGTTATATTTTACCGAAATACAACTTTATGAGAAACAAATAGCAGCACTAAACACGGCAATTTAAAAGAAATTTGCTGTTCTAGAAATGATATACAAGACTTGAAGTTTCTCTTTGAAATTATCTAGGTAGGCAGAATATACTGTGGTGAAAATGACAATACAAATACACAGTAGATGTAGTGTACTTGTATGAAATAAGACCATGCGCATCCTGCGGTGTGAAATAGAGAGGCTCTGCGAGCACCACACTGATTACGGCTTCATATTTAATGAGCCACCTAGGTGGTGGGTCGTAACAAGCTCGGCAAACTAATTTCAATACCAGCTCGCTTAATAATAAATGATAAAACAGGAAAGTAAATAATGGCCGGGAAAATTTTATTTTGCAAGGTGAAAAGTAATTAACAAAAAAGTAATACCTATGTATATGTAATACAGTACAAGTTTAAAGTTATAACTTTCCTTCGCTCGTTATTACAAGTTAAGGCCTAGCTGCATCTAGAAAAATCGGGGAATTGGCGAGAGAAAGTGTTCTCATATGTGAAAGAGGGGCGGCTCGGCGCGGCGCGAGGCGGCGGCGGGCGGCAGAAGACGGCCCGCGCACAGTTTAATTTCCCACGAGGTCGATCTCAGCGCCGCGGAGCGCAACCCGCGGGAATTAATTGCCAGTAATGAATAGTCAAGTGAACGTCCGTTAATTATGTACATCAGAACGGGTGTTCCAAAGATAACATCAAACGTTTGCACACAATAGCGACTCGAATATCTCAATCCTGTCTATGAAGCTCACGTAAAACGAATCATGGTTTTATGCCCGTCGGGTTGCACATATCGGTCATGTTTTTATAATGTGTTAAGAAAATACAATAGTACGGTACATTGCTATGCAGCCAGAGAGTAGGTAACCTAGATTGCAGTTTTCACACGGATTGCAGACATCGAACAATGCAGGTAACAACAGAATTGTCGTTGCCCAAGTTCATCGACCTCGCAATCCGACGAGACTTTATATTGTGGAAATATCTACCAACGTAATACATTAGCAAGACAATTAAGAAAATTATAACTTTATCTACTTCTTTTGATTTACAACAGGCCTGTTCATACAAATTATGTATTGCAAACGAACGATTCTGGACCCAAACGAAAGAGAAAAATAAATTAAATTTCCAAAATTTCACATATATAAGAAAGTAGGCTTCTTTCTAACGATTTTTAATATTAGCTGCTCAATTTTCTTTAAAGTCAGAAACTATTGAATATGAAAAGCATTCCATAGCCTAGTTAAGTTCTTTACAATCCAGCTTCATCTCTAGAAATCGTTCCGCCTGAGAACCTTTCGACAAAGAGGCATTGAACCGCTAAAAAGGTTAGCAAAGCAAAGTTGAACGCGGCAGCAGCGTGACAACATGCCAATTCGATAAGACGTTATTGACACATTGAGGCGATGGCGGATGGTGTCGCACGATCGACATCGATTCTATCAGGCATGGGCGCCGTTACAATCGGTAATGGTGTGTGCAGTTAAGGTGTAGCTTTATTGCTTCCTCGTAGACGCGCGCCGTGGGAACAGGGCCCGGAGATAGTCGCTCGTTAGCGGGGCACGCGTCAAAGCTACCGACACACCACAATGCCTCAAAACTATCGATAGGCGAAACGCCATCCTAAATACACACATTGATTACGATAAGCAATGGAAACTCAATTTAGTTTTTTTACTTGAAGCTCCAAATCATGTCTACAACCTCTTATCTCTACATGTGATGACTGGTAAGTGGTAATACTTTTGACAGAGTACGTACTTAAAGACACAATACATTTTTTACAAGGAACTGTTCAATGGATTTACATACAGAGGTAATATCTAAGTAAACATAATTAAATTAAATATCAATACTTCATTCACCAATATCATCGATTAACCAAGGCCGGAATGTTTACGGAACAATTATGCAAGAGCAGCGTTAACTGAGGCCATTCTGCGGGACGGCTGTGAGGACGGATTAAAGAATCTAATTAACCAATATTATTCATCTCGAATTGGTTAGTGGGAGATGCTTGTTAGACAGACGACTGTGATCGGGCTGTAGATACAATAATAACAAGTTTTACGGATGATACTTTGTTTGTCAAGGCTATTTACTTTTAAGTAAATTAATACTATGTACATGTATGTAGTGATGTATCACTCCCGAAAATAGATTTATCTGTTCCTATGTCCCTATGTATGCTTAAATCTTTAAAACTATTAAAGATTTTGATGAGGTTTATTTTAATAGTATTCAAAAGGAAGGAATTCACCCGAAGCGAAGCGTGGGCGTCACTAGTTTAAAATAATAAAAACATTCAAATATTAAGTAAAATTTGACTAAAACATTTCATACATCATGCTCAGTCTTAATTATTTAGTTTACTATTGTAGATATGGAACCGCAACATAAGTGATCATAGTGTAGGCCTTTATTTTATCACCCTAAACCTGTCTCAAAACCCATTCATGAGAGCATGTGCGTGAAATGAAATATGGTATCTCTTTATGTGGGTCCTTTTTGTCTATTTCGACCTATATGTTAGGCCCCGTTTTAGTCCAGTCATTATAATAGGTTCACCTCGGAATTCGAGATACCTACCTGTAAGTCTGTAAATACTTGTATATTGATACTCTACATGTTGTCTCTAAACCTACATATGGTAGGGTGTACGCAACTATTACATTTTCAAGGTCAAATGTCACAAATATCAGTTTTATGAACTTTTGAGCTAAACGGGAAGTTTTATCATAAAAGTGTTTTTCAAATTTGAAATTCATATGTACCATCATTCGACGCTTTAACGGTGAAGGAAAACATCGTGAGGAAACCTGCACACCTAAGAAGAAATTCTAAGGTTGTGTAGTCGACCAACCCGCACTTGGCCAGCGTGGTCGACTAAGGCCTTATCGCCCTAGTTTAGGTTAGGTCCGTGCCCCAGCAGTGAGGACGTATAATGGGCTGATGATGATGATGATGTAGGAGAAAATTACTTATCATCTATTTATCTATAAAAATTGTCTGTAGGTTTTATTCCTAAGATCCACCATTTCAGAGATACAGAGATGCAAATAGTTGAAAAAGTTGTATTTCCAAAAGCTTCTAAGCCCACGTGCGATTGTGCTAGACAGTTAAAATTTTCACGACTGATGTATTTCAGTAGCCTCTATAACATCTAATACTGGAAAAAGCTTAAAACCAATGTTTAAGTGGGTTCTCATACAAAAACTATGTTTTTTTTCTCACAGTTGGCCGGTTTTTAACGTGGTTACCCCAGTAAACCTATTCCAGTCGACACCTTTTATACGTGAAGAACACGTTTATATGGAAGCCTAGTTAAATAATTGTTTTGTGTTGTTTTCAGTATTCAGAAGATTCAAGATTTCAGTGTTTCATTGAATTAAATTTGGTTAATATGGATCTTCACGTTCATAATAGAGTTAGATGGACAGTTAACATTTTTAAAATGTTTTCTTTTTCAGTTACATATACTTCAAACAGAAATTCTAATAATTGGTTATTTCGTAATTTATGACCCATAATAAGCAGTTTTAATGTACTGAAACGCGAAAGACTTTACTAAAAACAACATAAAACGATTATTTAATTAGGCTTCTATATAAACGACGTGTTCTTCACGTATAAAAGGGGGTACCTTTAGATTCATAATGTCCAAATCCCAAAATGTCCAAAGGGGGCAAAACGTCAATATCCCAGAATGTCCAAATCCCAAACAGTTCAAATCCCAGTACGTCCATGTCCCAGAAAGACCATATCCCAAAACGTCCATGTCCCGAAATGTCCAAATCCCACAATGCCCATGTACACACCAGAGGCTTTATATAAACAAAATTATTAAATTATATGCCGGATTAAAAAAGGGTTGTCTATCATATGTATTATTTATTATCAAAATAACAAGAAAGCATTTAAGAGTACAAATTGTAAACAAAGCTATGTATAACATTTCCTTTAAGTTCAAGTAGTTATTAATAAAACATATAAAATATGTGATTGCTATTGGCTGAGGCCACAAAAATCTTAACTTTGTTTACAATTTATACTTTTAAATGCTTTCTTGTTGTTTTGATAATAAATAATACATATGATAGACAACTCTTTTTTAATCCGCCATATAATTTAATAATTTTGTTTAAGCCTCTGGTGTGTACATGGGCATTGTGGGATTTGGACATTTCGGGACATGGACGTTTTGGGATATGGTCTTTCTGGGACATGGACGTACTGGGATTTGGACTGTTTGGGATATGGACGTTTAGCACCTTCTGGACATTTTGGGATTTGGACATTATGAACCTAAACGGTCTGGAATAGGTTTACTGGGGTAACCACGTTAAAAACCGGCCAAGTGTGAGAAAAAAACCATATACTTTGTATGAGAACCCACTGAAACATTGGTTTTAAGCTTTTTCTAGTATTAGATGTTATAGAGGCTACTGAAATACATCAGTCGTGAAAATTTTAACTGTCTAGCACAATCGCACGTGGGCTTGGAAGCTTTGAAAACAACTTTTCAACTATTTGCATCTCTGTATCTCTGAAATGGTGAATCTTAGAAATAAAACCAACAGACAATTTTGATAGATAAATAGATAATAAGTAATTTTCTCCTACACACTTTTATGACAAAACTTCCCGTTTCGCTCAAAAGTTCATAAAACTGATATTTGTGACATTTGACCTTGAAAATTTAATAGTTGCGTACACCCTACCATATGTAGGTTTGGAGAGAACATTTAGGGCGTCAATATCCAAGTATTTACAGACTTACAGCTGGGTATCTCTGAATTCAGAGATTCTTACCTAATTTAAGCTTAAATGACTGGACTAACACTCCATTTTTTAAATTAAACTTTTTGGCTCAGATGTCCATGCAGCAGAAAGCCAGCGTCATTGATAACCTTATCAAAAATAATTCCAAAATTTATGTTATCTTTATTTTTATTGTGTTTTATTATAAAGGTCAGAATCCGAATGACGACTGTACCCCTCGACGATATTAGTGATAGGTATGGAAAATCACGTTTGTGGTATGCGAGAGACACCCTTGAATATATATGTATGTATTTTTAAAAATTTTAGTGTATGTATACATATTGTAGCGGCAATGTCATCTGTGAAAATTTAACATGTTAATTAATGAGACACTACACAATTGAACATGAACAGGGGGCTTAGACAAGTAACAATATATGGATTTTTTGCATTAGTCCCCTCGAGACGTTTTCGAAACATTTCTGTCCCTGTCCACCCGCAGGGGGCAATCAAGGGGGTGGACGGCGGGACTATACCTTTATGCTTGAAGCTTTAAAGATGTGAGTTCCTTCGTTTGAATTTATGCGACAGTAAATGATTAGATTCAATCATTTATTCTGGACTAGTAACCCGCCCTCGCCCCCGGGTATATTATACATAAAACCTTCCTCTTAAATCTCTCTAATCTATTAAAAAAAAACCGTATCAAAATCCGTTGTGTAGTTACAGACAGACGCGAGAAGCGACTTTGCTTTATACTATGTATTGATGAACATCGACTTGTAGTTGTATCTCTACGGTCGAATTTGTGAGTAGCCTATGTATTACGCATGCACCTAGTACCTACAAATTGTCCAGCTTGATTAGGTTAAACTTTCAAAAGGAGTTCTCTTGGAAGAATACAACTAAGATGGGCAACGTTCGGATATCTATATCTATGTACTCGTCCAAAATAATAAAAACATCTTTAAGTAGTGCGTATTGTAGATGACACGCAAGCGAAATGTGGGCTCACAATAAATAGGCTTAACAGCCTAACGAAAAACTTAAACCACTCAAAGGTCATTGGAAACTGCAAAAAACAACATTGATTAAACATAAAAAGGTAATAATTGATCCAAACCTTAACATACGAAAGCAAGACTGTCGATTGGGGCTTACTTAGAGAGCTCAAATCCATTCAAATGGCAACAAAATTACTTGGTATTGGAAACCTTAAGTAATAATGCGCAAGGATAATTGCATTGGATTTTTTTTGGATAAAAAGTTCTAGATTGGCCGACCATAGACACGAAAAGGCAGCGTAGGATAGGGTTGCCAACCGTACTATAATATATAGTATTGTACTATATTTCGGGTCTCCGTACTATATACTGTTGAAGAAAGATATAATACGCGAAAATACTATATTTTTGTGCAACAGATGAAAGCCTTTATGTCAGCAATGTTTAATCGAATAAAAATAAATATTTTGCAAATTTTGAAAGCGCCTTTCGTTCCACAGACTTTATGTGCTAATCTGTCAATTAAATTACAATTATAATTTTCAATTCAATTCGATATAATACGGTTACGGCTTTATGCCACGAGTCCGGTCCGCCCGGCAAACCAGGGGGCGCAAATTTTTGGAGTAAGGAAAGATGAATGCTTGCGGATTAGGAAGGGAGATCGGCAAGCCGAAGCCGACCGACCATAACATGGCCGGTATTCGCCGTAGCAACCAGTATAGGAAAAGGAGGGATATGCTCTGCGTTTTCTTTTATATTTTCTTGACGGCACATTTTCCAATGTGGGCCTGGAAGTCGTTATCTCTATTCGAACGCTTTGCTGCAGAATATTTGGAGAGATCTATCATCTTCTGCTGGTTTGTAGAAAATTGGTGATAAAAATTATAGCTTTTATAGAGACCAATAAGTAACAAAAATATTGTCTTTCCTTTCTAAAATACTATATTTTTTCGATGTGTACTATACATTTTGAAGCATTTTTTGAAAAATACTATATTTCGCCGAGGATATGTTGGCAACCCTAGCGTAGGAAGACCCTCTACAAGTTCGACTGACGATCTAGGCAAAACCGCGCATACTAAATACGAGGACAGATCTTTTAAGCTGAGAAAACTGAGAGCTGGGGTCGTGCAAAATCTGTGTGAGTTTTTTGTAAAGAAAATACTCAGCCCGGAGTTAGGAAGTTGGTGGTGGCACGCCTCGGAAAGCACATTAAGCCGGTGGTCCTACGCCCGATTTCTTATCGGTCATGTCGGATAGCCGTCTCACCGAACTATGAGAATAAGGGAACAGAGAGTGCATTTGTGTTTGCGCGCATACTTGTGTACTACAATATATCCTGCGCCCTCCGCTGGCGTCAATTGAAATCGGCCGCCATGGCCGAAATCGGTCGAACGCCTTATTATTGTTGTGTTGTATATGGAAGTTCTTAAAATATTTCGGCCTAATTTGATCAATTCAATACTTCGCACACTTTTCCATCAACTTTATACAGAATAGCTATCTATCTGTCTGGTAACGCGAGGAGGATTAGGTTGAGAACTACTATTGACTTAAACACTGACAAGTGAATAAAATATGCATTGAAAAATTTATCTTTTTCGAACTATCGTGTGTGTTTAATGCAGTAATGTATAAAACTATTCTCCATTCACGATTCGAAAAGAACCTGCCTAATCATTAGCCAGCAATCAATAATCTAAGTATCCTTTCATTAGGTCGCATATAATTGGTTAAGTAAATTTTGGTATTCTGGGGTTGTTGGATCAGCTGACGATAACCGTAACGTTCCTTCCATTCCAATCAACAACTTTATTTTTAACAAATTTCTTAGGTTTCCAAGGAGTTGTAGAAAAATCATTTTATCTCCTTTTGTCTTCATGTTTCAATAACAATTATTAAATTTCTGTATGCAATCGCTGCATGATATCACAGTCAAGAGAACGTTAAAAATCTAGGACAAAGAATAAAAAAATGAGGAGCATTGTAAAAAATCCTGAAATTCAACAAAATCTGCACATACGGTGTGTGATCAAATAATGTATTGGGGTGTGATGGGTACATCGGGGTGTGATTGGTACATTTGGGTGGACTGGGTGTGATGGATTCATCAGGGTTTTCATGGGTATATCGGGATGTGGTAGGTATATCAGGGTGTAATGGGTATATCAGAAAGCCATGGGTATTTAGAGGAGCGATGGATATAAACGGGTTAAAATGAGCATATAGGTGTGAGATAGGTATAGTGAGTGTGCGGTGCACCGACCTGCACGTCGAAGGGCTGGTGGTGCTGCTGCGAGTCGGGCGCGGGCGGCACGACGGCGCCGCCGTTGACGAGCCCCGCGCCGCCCGACACGCCGCCGCTCGCGCCGCCCACCGCGCCCACGCCGCCCACCGACCCCACGCCGCCCACGCCGCCCACCGACCCCACCCCGCCCACGCCGTACGGGCCCACCTGCAACCGACACGACGCTCAGCTCGACTTCCTGACCTTCCTGACCTTCCTGGCCTTCGAGTAATCGAGAAACTGCATACGAGCTTTCGAAAACGGAAGGAAACTTCAGAAGTGGTAATAGTGGTCGTGGTAAGTACCTAACTTAAGCATTTAGACTTGCATATTGTATTATAAACGGTATTGTAGGCACATCTTAAGTAATAAATTGATATTATTTCTAACAGATACTTCTTGATTCATAAATCGTGTCAATTTTTGTACAGAATACACAAGGTCGGCGTTTTAGTAAGCGTGGTCATAATTCAAATTAAGGTGAAACCTACAGGTGTAACTACTATACTCTATTCCAATTATGAAGTCCTTTTTGACATTTCGAAGAACATAACTCTACACATTTCAAATAAATCCAATTTAATATCACTTTTTGTGTTTAGTAGGAAATCGTTATTTAAAAAATATACAATTATGCAAAAACACCCTACAATTAATTTACAAGCAAAATTAACTTATTTTTTTGCGCGTATGCAGTTACGTACTATGGTTTATGTTTTACTTTTAAACGTAGTGACGTGCCTCAAGTATTCGGTAAATTAAACCGATCATTCGCGAATGAAAATGAATCTAGCTGCAATGGGACTGCTTATAACTTTAATGCATTTTACAATAAAACGTAATAAAAAGTGCAGTCCTTTGCAGGTAATATGTAAACTGATTAAATAACAAAAGAAATTAATAAATCAAGCAGTGATGATTAATAACCATAAAATCAAATATAAAAACTTAAATGAATTGTTTGTTTTTATTTTAATCTGATGCTCATAGTAACTGTTGAGTTACTCCATTACGCGATACAATTCGTATAATTAATTTAGTGTTGCAACTATAGGTACTCGGTGCAAACACTCCTGGCAGTAAACGGTGTCAAACATTCGGTGCCATTAATTAACGAGTCTTTGACACGAGCCTATAACTGTTATGATCCTTTAAACTCTCTGTAAATTTTAAATTACTTAACTATCATTATTCATTATTATTATACTAAACATCCAATCGTGTATTTATTTTTTTCGACAAAAAACAAGTTTGGAAGATTTGCATGTCAAAAATTGTTCTCTCGATAATTTTTATTAACCTTAGTTTTTGAAAGTTAATTCGATTTAAATTTGTTACAAATCGAGAATCGTTGCCGCTGAATATCGATTTCTAAGGGTACTTCCCTAGTAAGTACTGAACTATTGACATCTGTCAAAAAGGACTTCATAATTGGAATAGAGTATAAAATGTTTATTGATGGCTTGTGTTAGAACGATAACAACAATATACGAGGGCAACCACTAAAAATCAGCGTAGAGGTTTCCCCAAGGGAACCACAACAGAATGGACTTTGTTCATATTTGTGTAAAAGATATTCTCTTCAACTTAATAGGGTTGAACATCAAAAATGGATATCTCTGTCTGTCCATAAAAAGGGCACAATGCAAACGAATACCCAAAACTATGCAGAAAAATAGAAGAACATAAAAAAACTTACTTGTTGTGTACTTGCAAAGCTGTTGTTGTCGAATTGAGGGTGCTGTTCCATTTGTAAAACAAGTTCGATGTGTTGATTCATGGAGTCATTCAGAGTCATACCTGACAGACAAAAAATAAATTTTACCAGATTAATACCTAAAATTGGACAGGACTAACCTCCGCAAATTCATATATTTATTCCAAACTAAAAGTCATGCCCATGTTGGACGAGGACTTAAACCAAAGATGATGAGCTTTCGTGGGTTCCCATATACTGGGAGCATGAACAGTAATTCTGTGCATAGAAGTAAACTTTAAGAGAGTATCTCTTTATCATCATCATCAGCCCATATACGTCCCAAATGCTGGGGCACGGACCTACCCTAAAGTGAATAGAAAAAGTGATAAGGCCTTAGTCAACCACCCCACCTGGCTGCGGGATGTTTGACTACACAACCTAAGAATTTCTTTGTAGGTGTGCAGGTGTGCAGGCCTCACGATGTATTTCTTCACTGTTAAAGCGTTGCATAATCGCACATATGAATTTAAAATTTGAAAAACACAGTGACAACCCCGACAGGGTTTGACCTGGCGACTTCTTGCAGGAGAGAGCCACAAATATGATAAAAAGGCAAAGACAGGTGAACTCACCAGGGTGTATCTGTGGGTGCTGTGGATGCGGAAGTCCTTGGAGTGGGGCGACACCCAACATTCCAGGGTGTGGCTGTAATAGAAGAAAGAAGGGGGTTAGCGGTCTCTAAATAATGTTTAGAATAACAATACATGTGAGTTAAATCCGTAAAATTAGTTTTATTTCAAAATAAAAGAAATAACATTTTAATTGCAACTAGTATGGACTGTCCTTTTCATAATTATGGTTTTTGCAATCTGAATTTAATTAAATTTTTTATTTGAATTTTTTTCCTATAAGGTTCAAGTTGATAGATTTAATCATTAATGCCAGGGTAATGTTATGCCAGCTAAACAAGTACAAATATTTCTTAAATTATATTTATCATGGAGTACGCCATTTATTCGATCAAATTACATATTTATCTTTCCTTGGCTTGTCAGCAAAGTGGACTTATGTATTTCAATTATCCAATGAAGAAAAATTACTAAAAATAAATATACATGTTTGAAAAGATTTTGTAACTCGACTCGACTCGACGCGCTTGTCGCAATCACACTGTTACATCGACAACTCAATTTGTTGCGAATGTTTTGTCTGAACTAGGTAGCAGTCTTGCAACTTGGAAAGGAGGTAAAATGCCATAACTATACGTATATGGCCCCATAAACTTGCGCCTAAAGGGGCTCAAATAAAACCCTAAACTAGAGTGACAAAGGAGTTTCGCCAATACTTGATGCAGTGTGGTGGAGACGGCAATAAATCCGTTAAAGGACGACCCGCTTGGTGGCTTATGGTAGTTGGCCTATGCCATGGCACCTTATGGCAGATTTGCCCCTGTCTCATGCTCAGTGGGTTCGCATCCCATCAGCGTCTTTTCCGAATGGTTATTTATTTATTTATTTGTGTATACCACTGTTGTTTCTGATATCCGTAACACAAGCCGTGCCGGCTACTTACTACGAGTTCGGATCAATGTATGTGATAAGAAAACTTAATGTCAGATATATTTACCTGAGTTCCCGATACTTCGGCATTGTTGCCAGCGTCATAATCATGGAGCAATAGATTACAGAAGTTGCTTTTTTTTTATTTAGCCTGTTCGATCCCAAAGACTTCCCCTAATTCAATCCAAAGCTGTCGATATTCATTTGATTTTATATAATAAAGTAATCATTTATCATACCTGCGGGTGCGAGAGATGCGGCAGATGGTGCAGCTGCGGCTGCTGCGGCATGTGGTGCGGCGGGAGCAGCGGGAAGGCGGCCGCGTCGCCGTTGCGCACGCCCGCGCCCGCGCCCGCGCCCGCCTCCTCCTCGGCCGGCGACGGCTGCCGCGAGCCCGGCGTGCGGCTGCAACAACCATCGCTAACGCTCAACTCTATCTCCCAGCTACCGAGTCTATTGTACCCACTGATTCTATATCTAATGATGGTTTTCGCGTATGAGAATCGAGGTCTACGCACTGTTAGGAGGCTCCCTCGGGCAAACGTCGCTTAAATTTTTATAGGTAAGAGCTATCCGTTCCCCCGCTAGTCCGGTGATGATGACAAAGCTACTCTAAGCCATCATTGTTACAGTTAGGAAATAAAAAGGAGTGTGTGAAAAATACACCAGATGAGACGTAAATCTGAAGTCTACGTGAATGGTTGACATGTCTGTCTGTCTGTCTGTCTGTTAATATCATGTCAAAAATAACCAATCATGCTGAAGTTGGACACCATATTGCCATCTAGTGAATTTCTCGTAAGCGAACCTCATTGATAGATATTATGTGATCAATGACAATATGTAATTTTCAACTCATTATCCTAACCAAAGCGTCTATAAGGAACCCGCTATGAAGTCGTGACTTTGATGTGCACATAGTGATTCTATTTAGGAAATAGAATGTTTTAGGTATGTTTAATATTATGAGCAGTGGCAGATTTACAAGAAAACATAAGGGCTGGGACAGCAAAATGAAACACATGTATGTGGTGTAAATAAACCACTATTTCTATCGATGAGTCCCAGTAGGACTGATGCTCCTACTGACTGTTAATGATTCCTATTCGGCGGCTCATATGACTATGTGCACACTTTATAAAACAATCATCCATACATTAAAATTTTATATAACTTGATAATTTCAACCTATCAATTTAAACCTATCAATTTTAACACATTTAATTTCTTTCTTAAGCACTTAATATAACAAGTATGATTGATGATGATTGTAATCAAATGGTTACAGTATCACTTCCAAAACAAATGGCTCCTAACCTTTTTAACATTATGGTTTCTAATAATTCCAATCATTGGTAAAAATGATAAACTTATATCATATTAATGAATTTTAACAAAATCTCAATGAATCTGAATTGAAATCTAAACCCATGAATATATTATCATCAAAAATTATATTTAAATAATGTCTGTCACATACATAGGTATAGTTATTACTATAAAGTTTAATTGGATTCCCTTTAATTGTATTAAGATGAATATTTTTAATAAGGACGAATCTAGTGCCAAGTTTCAATTAGAACCCCCTGGCGTCTCTTTCAACAATGTCATTCTGGTTTAAATTCAGAAATGTAATCCATCACCGTCAATAAAATTCAAAGATAAGAAATAGACAAAGCGCGTTTCCGAATTCGTATCCGATTTCAATGCGTTATGAGTAAGGGGGGCAGGTCTGTATCGTGCGGTCGAAGAGACGGCGCGCGGCGGATGGCATTGGCAGAGGCCATGATCTATGGAGCGCGGTTAATGCCCGCGCGCCCGCCGCGGCCGGCGACAGCGGAGGCGGCCGTTTTATATCGCATTAACGACCTTCACATGACGCGATTTTTGTACAACTCTTGAACCATTTTTAATCATAACTTTTGACACCTGTATGTCTGTGTGTGCTCCATAGTAATAACTACTAACTACATAGATTATAACTTGAAATCAATAGCACAAATACAGTATCAATTATTTAAAAACGGAAAACTGATAGCCTAATGAATATTTAAACACATATTTGAATTTAATTTCGACCTTATTAAATTATTTGAGTTTACCTTACGCAAGTATAGTATATTATTTCTAAAAAAAAAATATTTTTAACCTTACTTTTTTGTATGTGTCCTAAACAATGAGTAAGAATACATAAAATAATAAAGTAGAATAAATACTCACTTAAAAGCTTTGTCATCTTCTTGACCATTGTGAAGCCCATTAGGCAAAGGTCCATGTTCATGCAGCTCATGCAGATCCTTCTCGAATGGTGATGCGGACTTGTCTTCTGGGCGTTCCTCAAGAACCATGCCACGCAGACCAGCAACAACACCGGCTACTTTTTCTCCACCACCACCAGTAGCAACTCCCCCTGCTTCTATAAAGAAATAAGCGTCTGAATTTAGAACATGGTGTCCTGAACACCGTATTAAACAAAACAACTGTCATTATAAAAAATATTTTGAATGTACCAAGAATATAAATACAGACCTGTTGGAGATCCTCCCAAAACATATTCAACCATCTTGACGCCAAGTCCGGCTGTGTCACGCGGTGACAGAATGCTACCAGCGTCGCCGCCCTGGAACGCCGTCACACCTCGTCGTGTGCTCATCATTGGAACACCTACATTGTGTTCTACAGCTAGAAAAAATAAATACTTTTCTTTAAAACCACATAACTTTAAATATTTACTAAATTGCAATACTTGTTTACGACTTTATCTTCTAAAATAATAATCAGATAACGATCTTGTTGAAATTATGGATGCACACACTCACTCATGGAGGTATGACAATAATGATTCTCCTAATTTGGTTCATTTTTTAAGACTAATGGAACATACCTTGTGCAGACCATGTGGGATCCCTCCACATTTGCTCCGGGTTTAGCTGCAACGGAGGAAGGTGTGGTGGACCTTTGCTATCACCTCCAGCGCCGGGGCCCTTGTCCCACAGTTTTTTTGCAGCAGGTGCAATCTGTGAGCAATTAATAAAAAAAATTAAGTCTTTGCCTAGCAATGGGACATTGAGGCAGCAGCAGAAATCTTAGCATCAATGATTTCATGTAAGAAACTTTGATGTCTTTGATATACAGAATTCAGTTGTGCTATTATTAATTCCGTCATATGATCAAAACATTCATATTTAAAGTTTGATTCCTCCATTTATAATCCTTATTAATAATCATGTATATTTGGTTAATATTTATAAAACATTTCCTTACATCATGTTCCATTGAAATAGAAGGTAACAATGTTAAATGTTATACTACAATAAATATACATGTATTTAGTTACTTGTTTAGGTTATGTAAAATATTCAATTTCCAGAACATGTCACTCCTATTTTCCTAATTGAAGCTCTGAGCCCTTGTAAATATGAATTTCATAATATAAAAGTTTAACATAAAAAATTAACATTGTGAAAACTAAACCAGAACAAAACTATCAATAATTGGGCAGTTATTCAGGGAGTGACTATAAATGACCTAACTAATACAAACTAAATTCCTTTATAGTTTTATCATTTCAAATTGTATATGTTCAAGTATATTTAACCAGTTTATTTTTATTTGAGCACAACCCTGTACAAAGAATATCCTGCACTTGGAAAGGAATGGAAGATCAACACCTATACAAATTTAATGTCCAATTTATTATTCCTCTTTCATTTATCCAGTAAAAAATAAGATGACACTGTGATCATCACAAAAATACTTTTACTAATATCTAAATTGTGAGAATGTTGTATTGTTTCATCAAAATTGACAATTTAGTTTGGTGAGATAAGTTGTAAGCCAATTGAAATTCATGCAAAGTTTATACTCATTGAATCATAAAAATATTGGTATAAAACTGAATGAAAAATAATAATCCTATCTTAAAATAAGATATTTAAAAACCCTGTCTAATTAGGCTTCCGAGTTTGCCAAACCGAGCAACCACTGCAGCCAGTAAGGTCCCTGGAGATTTGAGTACAAAAGCCGAACATACATTATTGTGGATTATGTGTACTGCACTGATACAGAGTACCATAAAAAAACCAATGAAACCTAGTACCTAGTAGAACCCCTAGTAGTACCATAGTCTAGAACATTGATCTTCGCCAATCTTAAAACCTAGCTTTGTTTGGTTGAATCCGGAGGCTGGGCAATTCATAATAAATACTAACCTACAATTTTCAATTAGGTAGACAAGACCATCAAGGATTTAGCAGTTAATGTATATTGCATTGTATTGAAGTAAAATATATCTTTCTGAATGAATGACAGAAATAAAGTAAGAGATTATTAATATTTGGTATAAATAAAACACTAAATGACAGGATAACAATAACAGACCACATAATAATTTTAATGATTATGGCAATAGAAATACCTGCTTGGTTATGTTATTTTACTAGCAATAAAAAAAATTCAAATAAATGACATAAGACAATCAGTACTCAAGCTTCCCCAATAAACAAATGAGTTGGATCCATCATACATTATAATAGTATTGACCAAACAAGAATGCTGCTACTGATCTGACCTTGAATTCCCTTCAAGTAAAACGCAACGTTTTTGGGGTGATATAATTTATTCATCCAATGTATAGGACTATGTGTGTTCGAAACCATTTCAATGTTATGGACAAAAGCCGACTGAAATTTGATGTTTGTATCATCATGGAGTATTTATAGATGCTTTTACATTACTTATATCATGCATTCAACGAAATATAAACTATTTACATTATTCCCTGGACTCAATCTTGAAGTTTTCATACAGAATCAACTTACACCTACGACCGGTGAAGATTCCAAACCAGAAATGGCGGACGCCGGTGACAAGTAAACAAAACAAAAACGGACCTGTTGCTGGTAAAAAAGCGAAATATCGAGACTTTATGACATAAAACAGTTTCCGTAATTAATTTCACACGTTTTATATTATATTAACTCACCATGTCGGGGCCCATATCCTTAACATCAGTTTCAAAAAAAAAGTCACTCAAGGGTTTCATGCGTACAGTCCGCCTAAAGCTCGGTCATGTACTAAGCGAAAGCTTGTCGTGAGAAAAATAACACTCCGCACATTCAATATCAAGTTCACGTGTTTTTAACACTTAGAATTACTATTTTTACACTCATTTCTTACACTTATATGCTTCAAAGCATCGAAATAAAGCTAGAAAGATCTAAACTCAAATAATACAATGTTGACTTGTTTCGAACAAAGGACATACGCCGACCACAGCGCCTGCGCTAAAACCCGGCACTCCATACACGGGAGCGTCTGTCGCGCTTGCTAGTGGCAAAGTTTGCGCCCTAAATACATAGATGGCGCAATTTGAAGAATTGGCTCAGTGCGAAAGAACATGGGATCTGGACATTCTTGTTTTTTTATATTTTTAATAGCTTTCCGCCCGCGACTCCGTCCGCGTAGAGACGTTTAACGGTAAACTTTACTTTATAGCGCAGTCGGTTAAAAAGTAACCTATGTAATTTTTAGGCTCTGGACTATATTTGTACCAAATTTCATTTAAATCGGTTCAGTACTCTATGCGTGATTTCGTAACAGACAGACAGACAGACAGACAGACAGACAGAGTTACTTTCGGATTTATAATATTAGTAAGGATGATAGGAATATTTCCTCCAGATTTTCACGTATAATCTTTTAAAGGTCAGAAAAAAGTTAATGATGGATTCAAAAAAAGCTATAGTTAAAAAGTAACATTTTCTAAAAATCATTGAATATCTTAAAGTTGCTCTTTTTGAATTTACTTATTTAAAACTTTATATTGGTATTTTACCTGCTGTAAGTCAGCTTGAATACAACATTTTACATAAGTTACCTACTTATAAATGTATGGGTGAATTGTAAATTGCAAACATTTATTTAATCGATAAAATACCTATTGATTGTTTTCTGCAGAGGGTTTTCTAGTGGCTGTGTAAAAAAAAATTACGGTTAATTTTCCAACAAGGCCGTCAATATTTTTTTTATTTACACCTTTTTCAAAAATTTTCATGATGTGCCTGTAAGACCGTTACACCGGTAGAACAGGACCAACCAGCACTTAGTGAAACCGTCAAGATTACATTTTTATGGTTTTATTTTGTATTTTATTTTCATACCTACGTACTAGGTACTTTATCAAATTGGATGATCATTTATTTTAGTGTAGTGTAGGAAAAGGTTTCTTTTATGTACCTACATAATAACATATCTTCTAAACGGGATTAGAAGGGATAGATAACTTAAAAAATATATATTATACAAACAGACTAATTGAGAACCTCCTCCTTCTTTGAAGTCGGTTAATTACACAACGCGAATAAAGTGCGGGCAGGACATCTAGTGAAAAATAGAAGTATCCAATCAAAAACATAAATGTGAAATGAGAGCCAAGTTCAATATTGCCTTGGTTGTTGACTTCAGCGACAAAGAAGTGAGATCTAAATGGGTGCCAAGTTCAATGGTCAACCCAGAAATTTATTTATAAGTAACACTATAACATACCTATCATATCTTCTTATAACATAAGATAATGTATGGTGGTAGCCTATGAAGGTCTGTCTTGGCTAGTTTTTTATAAACCTACCAACGTATTATTATGTTCGCTTGCTAGTTTCTTCCAACAATCCAAATTTTCGGAATTATAAAATAAAAACCAAAAAATACTTCTAGGCTTAGAGCTTGCGACGGCTATAATTCATATATGAAAACTAGCCAAGACACACCTTCATAGGCTACCACCATACATTATCGTATGTTATAAGAAGATATGATAGGTATGTTATAGTGTTACTTATAAATAAATTTCTGTTGACCATTGAACTTGGCACCCATTTAGATCTCACTTCTTTTGTCGCTGAAGTCAACAACC
The DNA here is from genome assembly GCA_039566165.1 of Maruca vitrata. NCBI lineage: Eukaryota > Metazoa > Arthropoda > Insecta > Lepidoptera > Crambidae > Maruca > Maruca vitrata. The sequence continues at coordinate 12,543,834 of CM076912.1, read as the reverse complement.
AAGGCAATATTGAACTTGGCTCTCATTTCACATTTATGTTTTTGATTGGATATCATTACTTTTTGTAGAAAAGTATATACCAGCGTAACGCCGTGGGTCCTTTGAAAAAGACGAATTCAAAACTAAAACTAGACTTTATGTAGGTACTATCGGAGTATTTGGCGGTCGACCACCTATAAGGTGAAAATCGCTTGGCGCTTATACGTCTGTCAAAGCAAGCCCCGCCCAAATTGTGGTCCGAGAGCCTGCAAGAATTTTTCGGTAGGTATATGAGGCAAGCTGAAAACTTGTCCTATACCTTTAATATTATAACTCAACACAAAACCGCAGACCTGGCTGAGTACCGGGGCTAAACCAAACCAATATACTCTGTCAGTTCACCTGACAGGTAGAAGTTCCATCGAAATAATTTGTCTTACAACGTGAGTCTTATTTTTTAGTTATAAATAAAAAGATGAAAAATATTTTTGGGTGTTTGCTTTAGCCCCGCTACTCACCAGCCAGGTCTGCAGTGTCGTGCTGGGATATAATAGGAGAGGTTCAGGATAAGTTTTCAGCTTGCCTCAAATACCTACCAAAAAATTCTTGCTAGCTCTCCTACTATTGGAACGTTTTTGCTTGGATTTTGACAGATTTTCTTTAAGTGCTCTTCTATTGGCCAGTGGGCGGGGCTATTGGCGTTTAAAGAAATCTATTTGAAAAGTGTACTACCGCCAGCCTTGCCGGTAGTACCTACCCTAAGTAATAAATATGAAAACCGACTATAAGTACCTACTCTTAATTGTAAATAAGTAAGTATACCTAAATATATACTTAGTGCTCTGCCTTCCCCGGTATATAGGCATTATTAGGCACTAATTAGGTATTTATGTTAAGCGTTCATAATAGAACCTAACCTAATATTTAAAAAAATCCAGTTTTTTATTTTTTCCTTTGTATTCATGTAATTACCTATCTGCATACCAAATTTTAACTCTCTAGGTCATTTGGAACTGGGTTAGAATTTTGATCTGTCAGTCAGTCAATGATAAAAATGAGGATTTTTGGACATTAATATCTAAATAACTGTTTGAGATAAGCTTATGAAATTTAGAACACATATTTATCTCGCAAGTCACAATATATGAGCCAAATTTGATACGTTTATGTGAAATAGTTTTTGATTTATTAGGGGTTCAAAAGTGGTTCCAAATGGTTCGTGTAATATTACACACGGTGCGGCTCGCCAGTTCTGTTTCTTGAACCTTGGCTTGACACGCTACCGCGTGTCTAGATGAACTTTGAGAAACCGTCTCTAATATATTAATAATACAGCTATTGACAATATACGTAAATATACATATTGGCGTTATTTATTTAGATAATAAAATTGTTTTACGATGAATTATAATATTACAGATGCAAGGTTATCCTTTTGATGGTATGCTAGGTATTTTCGGATTTATTTTTCAAAATGGGCTTTTTTCCTGGATTTTTGATAACGTGCAATGCAAGACGACATCATGTAACACCGTTTTGAAATCGAATCATGATCAGTGGGGCTACCATGAGTTTAAAACTTACGCACTCGATATCGCCTACGTGAATATGTCCATGAAAAACTTGTACAGCGCCGCTGGTGGTTACGCGAAGAACTAAAATCGGCCATATGAAAAAAACAACTCTATAGGTATTTAACGTTAGTAAGTTTTCGATAGCCAACTCATGGTAGGCCATCAGCTAGGAACTTTAAGGACGGTAATAGGCAGATTAGTAGGACTACTGGGTAGGGTGACTACTATGTGGTTTACTTCGTCAAGCCTGGTTCGTAATCCATTATGAAATGGATATAATATTTACATAGATTAATATTAAAAAAAAAACATATATTGCACACAAACATTTTACAACCGGACATAAGAAATAGCTTCCTCTATATTTATGTATTCTTCCTTATTTCGATGATAGGTTAGTTATATTATTTTTGACTAAGAGACCTTATTTTGTAAAGAATTAGCGTATGATAGATTTATAAAATTATGATCTTTTAGCTTTGGCAAAGTCCTCCTGTTAATAGGCAAATTACTTCGTTCTAAAAGATTTTTCAAAATTTTGCCCTACTGTGGAAAATACTCGTAAACCATTCAAAAATCATACAGGTACTATCGGCAACGCTGGCGGTCGACCACCTATAACGTGAAAATCGCTTGGCAATTTCGCGTCTGTCAGAGCAAGCCCCGCCCCCCAAAACGTAAATTGGGGTCAAGAAGCTGGCAATATTTTTTTGGTAGATATTTGAGGCATGCTGAAAACTTGTCCTGTACCTCTCCTATTATATCCCAACACAAACCCGCAGACCTGGCTGAGTACCGGGGCTAAACCAAACCCCCAATTTTTTTTATTTAAAAATATATTTTAATATCCAAAAAAATATAATTTGTCAGTTCACCTGACAGGTAGAAGTTCCATTGAAATAATTTGTCTTAGTGAGTCTTATTTTTTAGTTATAAATAAACAGATGAAAAATATTTTTGGGGGTTTGCTTTAGCCCCGCTACTCACCATCCAGGTCTGCAGTTTCGTGCTGGGATATAATAGGAGAGGTACAGGATAAGTTTTCAGCTTGCCTCAAATACCTACGAAAAAATTCTTGCTAGCTGTCCTACTATTGGAACGTATTCGTAAACAAAGGGTCGAAGTGCTATTCTATTGGCGGAAATAACTAGTGGGCGGGGCTTTGGCGTTAGCGGCGTGGCGTTTGAAGAAATCTGTTTGAAAAGTGTACTACCGCCAAAATTCCCGGCTGTACTTATGCCAAATGCGATGACGATTTAAATAATAACAAAGCGTTGGCTAGCAACCACTGAACTGACAGGCATAATTTTACAACCTTTTGTATCAAGCACCATGATGGACTTTTTAATTATAATTATTATTGAATAAAGAAACTTAGGGGCTTATTCCGTTTATCTACCTTAAAACAGCCACCCTAAGGTGGATATTCGGAAACGCGCGTCCGTCTATCCACCCTGAACGGGGTGGATAACCGGAATTCATATAATATGTTTCTTCCGATTTTCCACCCTGTCAATGTACAGTCATTCACAGAAACATACCTACACGACACAAACCGGGTCCAAGAAACTTTCGTCATTCTGGTCATTTTCTGGACATATTGCAAAATTTATAAAATTGGTGAAAATATTTATTTTATAACGTATCTTGTCTTTGCGTGCGATCAATAGAGAAATATTTCGTAATTATCTGTTATTGCGTGTTAGTAGCGAAATGACCCCAAGTTTTAATTTTGTTACTGGGTTCATTTGTCACAACAGTCAATTTAAATGGTTTTCACCCAAATCCTACCTACCAACCCTACAGGTGCTTACCTGCAATTTAGATTTTAAGATTATTTTACGTTATTAAATTAAAACTTCCCAGCATCAAGCAGCAAGTTAGTTTGTTAACAATCTTCTTAACTTTAGAAATAATAAAATGTCCAAATAATACTTCGTAATAAAATGGCAAATTTTATGATTTTTCCACCTCTGTCTTTGTAGTCCGATTTCAGCAAAACTAGCCCATTAAGTACCAGTTTTTATTAATGATTATGAAAGCTGAGAGTCTGGTGCAGTTTTTAAAGTTACTTAGGAGCCATGCAGCTACCTCCTAGTATTTTAAATTTAACGTTGAAATTGTAAGACATTATTTAGAGAACATAATTTTTCAGTTTGTACCATAATTTGGAAAACTTCCATATTAGTTATGGAAACAAATATTTTAGGCATTAAAGAAAAACTCATGAAAATTGATTTGCAAGAAGAATTACTCAAAAAAGTCAAATACTTTTTTCTTCAGAATATTTTTAGTCGGTTAGGTCAGTTGTTCTCAAAAATTTAGAAAAATAATCATAACTCGAAAACTATAAAAAATCGCGGAACATACATGGGGGTGTTTCGGATACCCCACGGGGTGTTCTATCTCAGGTCTTCCGCTTGACACTACTTTTTGGGACACCCTGTATATCCAAGTAATTATATCCAAAAAAAATCACACCAAACTTGTCACAAACAAGTCTTGTCTGTTGTCTTGACTTATACCCATTGCATTTTCGGCATCAGTATATATCACTACTTACTACTTATACATAAGAAAATAAAAAAAATATAAGTTAGTGCCAATACATCTTGAATATGTCTTATATGGAAAAGAAATCATTATTATCATTAAAAAAAAATAAGTTAAGTGAAATAATCTGGTCACAAAGATTTCGTTATTTTTTGAAAATTAATTTGTATGACTCTAAAATTGGATTGTTTACATTTTCTATACAACTAAATAAAATTGAAGTGTCTGTTTGTAATATTAAAATAACGACTTTTTTTTTGTCTGTCTGTTTGTACCCACTAATTTCCGAAACGGCTGGACCAATTTCAACGGGACTTTCACTAATAAATTGCAGTAAATTGCTAATTTACAAGGTTTTGATTATGTGATGTATGTATTCGTAAATTGCCTGTTATCTAACACGAATACTTAGCTGCTTTGTAATAATAATAAAAATACATATTTTACGGAACTCCCCTCATTTACCAAGCGCGCGTTCTACTCACGAACGAAAGAAGACACGGGCAGAATCTTGTACACAGAACGCGCGACGAACTTCATAAATTTGTCTTTTTTATAGTTTAGCGGGCTAAAAGGCTAATAGGTTACGTATAAATAATATAAATAAATAATATCGTATAGTTCATCAAAATAAAATACATTCAGTTCCTAATTTTTGCGTGACGAAAGATGAACATTCGTCATCTTTCCCTTATTATAATTTCCCCTTCTTCCTGCCTGCGACTCCGTCCGCGAGAAGTCGTTTCCCATAAACAACATGACTCCCTTAGAGCAAGTCGGTTAAAATTACATAGTCTATGTCCTTTCTCAGCCCCATGTTTTTCAGTAAGTTAAGCAGTTTAGGCGTGAAAGCGCGTCCTAAAGAATTGCCTCCACATAACTACATGTTACTCGTATAAGAAACTGCAGAGTACAAGCAATAGATGTCGATAGGTTTTTTTAATAGATTCAGGGGTTTCAAGAGCAGTGCCGTAACTAGGGCGGTGCCACGGTGCCTGGGCACCGTGAACTGGAACCGACTGCACCGAAAACTGCAGGAGCACTATCAAATGCGCCCTAAGGCTATCAAGGGAGGGAGGCTCTAAGTAAGAGAAAAGCGCAAAATGAATGTAGAGAAAATAATAACCAAGGGTCAGCTACAATAAGTGGTTGTGATTAACTGTTATTATAAGCATGTGGTGTAATTAATTTGTTTACAAGAAATCCTTTACATATTTTATGTAATTTAGATCTAAAAACAAATAATAACCCGCCAAGGTATCTTTGTTTGTCACAGGGCACATGGTTAAAATAATCTAAAAACAAAATTTAGCATCATCCATTTTTTTTTCTATGTGATTATGACTACTATCATGATATTTGTATGTCTTTGTTTCATTCACATACTAAAAGGCGACGAGAGTATGTTTACCTTATTTTTGCGATACTATGAGCACAGAGATAAGAAAATTCAAAAGTAATATTTATGTTTGTATGTGTCATATTATATAAGGAAATTATGATTCTATGATGTTTTTAAACCTGTTTAGGTTAAACACAATTTAAATTTTATTTGTGGGGGAAGGAGCATGTAATGGTAACTTTACATGCTCCCCCCACAAATAGCAAGCAAGGTGAAAATACTTTGTTTTATCTCAAAAACAAAATAATGTGTGTGAACTGTGTATCTTAATGTATCTGAACAAAAGGGGACAAATAGAAAACAGACATAGGACCTTACTGTAAGTAATATTTTTTTTGTCATTTAATCTACAATAAACCCACCCAGGAGTTTCGTGGGGAGGCCTACATCCAGCAGTGAATGGAGTTATAGGTTGATGATGATGAATCTCTATCATGAATAGTTTATACTTTAAAAAAAAACCTGACACGAATAACTTTCTAAAGCCAAACAAAACTTTTGAATTTTGTAATTGATATTTCTAAATGGTAAACCCGATATCTCCCAATAATTTAAATTCTCTATGGGCATTAAGAAATTGCATGTTGTTGCAGCATCTCCAAAAAAAAATTTAGGTAAATTTAAATTATTACTTTTTAAAGATGTTATTGTATTAGTGCTATTTATTTACATTATTCACATGTCTACCAATAGAAAGTGTAAGCACTGAACTCTCAAAGAGTGCCAGTCAACTAAATGAATAACTATGAAGGTTATTAACATGCAAAATACTATTTTGTGTAAACTTAAGTAAACATTTAACATTTAAGGCCTTATCGCCCTAGTTTAGGGTAGGCTCGTGCCCCAGCAGTGGGGACGTATATGGGCTGATGATGAAAGTAAACATTTTAGGGAATTAGAAAAAAATATATATTAAATACATACATAATATCTATTTATCAAATTAAAATAAATAATCTTATATTTAGAAACCTATACTACCATAGTGTATTATATTACACTGACTGTAAAAGGATTTTTTTCTCGAGAATATAAAATGATTAAATCATAGTATAGTATATATTTCTTTTCTACATTAAATAATCTATTTCTTCAATAAATTTTCACATAATTATAAAAATTTGCCAATTGAGTCAAAATAATAAAATAGTGAAATGAAATTCCGAATCTCACTAACATTGTGAAATTGTAAAATATGATTCAAGTGATGTGCTTCCACACTCGGACAAGGACAGGAGATAATAAAGATGAAAAGAAATGTGATTTAATAAGCATGCTGAACCAAAATTCCTTGTGATTCAACAAGAACAAGGATCAAATTACTTCTTCATTAATACAGGGTGTCCCAAAAAGTAGTGTCAAGCGGAAGGCCTGAGATAGAACACCCCGTGGGGCATCCGAAACACCCCCATGTATGTTCCGCGATTTTTTATAGTTTTCGAGTTATGATTATTTTTCTTAAATTTTGAGAACAACTGACCTAACCGACTAAAAATATTGTAGAGAAAAAAGTATTTGACTTTTTTGAGTAATTCTTTTTGCAAATCAATTTTCATGAGTTTTTCTTTAATGCCTAAAATATTTGTCTCCATAACTTATATGGAAAATATCAAAATTATGGTACAAACTGAAAAGTTTCGTTCTGTAAATAATGTCTTACAATTTCAATGTTACAATATTAGGAGGTAGCTGCATGGCTCCTAAGTAACTTTAAAAACTGAGCTAGACCCTATGCTTTCATAATCATTAATAAAAACTGGTACTTAATAGGCTACTTTTGCTGAAATCGGACTTCAAAGACAGAGAGGTGGAAAAATCATAAAATTTTCCATTTGAATACGAAGTATTATTTGGACATTTTATTATTTCTAAAGTCAATAAGATTGTTAACAATCAAAATTATACCAGAAATGCTAAGAAATAACCACTTGAAAGTTGAATTTGTGATACTTAAAAATTTAATTAAGTTTAAAAATGGGAACTTAATTAAAAAAAAAAAGTTATCGTTTTTGATTATTTATTGTAAAAAATTTATAAGTAAAAGTTTATTAAAGTCCATAAAGAAAGTAAAGTTCGTCAAGTTCGTCGTAACAAAGGTATTGCATGTGAAAACAGAGTTAGCGCAATGAAGCTTAAATTAAACAAAAAAAAGCATCCAAATGTTTCCACCTGAGTGCTCCTGTATTAAATTTAGGTTTGTTAACAAACTGACTAACTTTCGGAATAATAAAATGTCTAAATAATGCTTGTTCATCAAATAGCAAATTTTATGATTTTTCCACCTCTCTGTCTTTGAAGTCCGATTTCAGAAAAAGTAGCCCATTAAGTACCATTTTTTATTAATGATTATGAAAGGTGAGAGTCTAGCGCAGTTTTTAAAGTTATTTAGGAGCCATGCAACTACCTCCTAATATTTTAAATTTAACGTTGAAATTGTAAGACATTATTTACAGAACGTAACTTTTCAGTTTGTACCATAATTTTGATATTTTCCATATAAGTTATGGAGACAAATATTTTAGGCATTAAAGAAAAACTCATGAAAATTGATTTGCAGTATATATTGTGTATAGATATATACTGCTGACCTACCCGTCACCGAAGACGTACTGACTGCTACCTATGCAGACGACACTGCAGTTCTCTCCTGTGATAAAGATCCAAATGCAGCATCCATGAAACTGCAAGAAAGCCTGGATAATGTTGGATTGTGGCTTAAAAGTGGAGAATAAGAGCAAGCCCAGGAAAGTCAGTCCACATAACATTTACACTAAGGAGAGGAAACTGCCCACCTGTAACACTAGACGGAACTATTTTGCCACAGAAAACAACTGTCAAATACCTAGGTATGCATCTGGATAGGAGACTCACCTGGAAAGATCATATACTGGCTAAAAAGGACCAGGCAAATAAGAAGCTTAGAGACATGTACTGGCTTATAGGAACACAATCAACACTAAGCTTGGAAAATAAACTGCTTGTGTATAAGTGCATTATAAAGCCCATATGGACATACGGCATTCAACTCTGGGGATCTGCCAGTCACTCCAATGTGGAAATCCTACAGCGCTTCCACAATAAAGTACTGAAAATACTAAGCAATGCTCCATGGTTCACACGGAACGATGAAGTGCATGAATACTTGGAAGTACCATCAATTAAGGAAGAAATAGAAAGGTCTTCTGCAGCCTATAAACAAAGACTCAAAGAACATGTAAACCATCTGGCTACAAAACTATTGATCACCAATGACAATGTATCTCGTCTGAAACGGATGCGACTTGCCTCAATCTGAACTCTCAATTTAGTGAAGTAATGAAATAAGAGATGACATATCAAAGGATGTGCACTCACAAATGCCCGAAATGCCAACATCAGATCTGATAAAAGCCAAGAGGCTGATTGCAGATATAAAAAAAAAAAAAAAAAAAAAAAAAAAAATTGATTTGCAAAAAGAATTACTCAAAAAAGTCAAATACTTTTTCTCTACAATATTTTTAGTTGGTTAGGTCAGTTGTTCTCAAAATTTAAGAAAAATAATCATAGCTCGAAAACTATAAAAAATCGCGGAACATACATGGGGGTGTTTCGGATGCCCCACGGGGTGTTCTATCTCAGGACTTCCGCTTGACACTACTTTTTGGGACACCCTGTATATTCATGCTATGGGACTCCTACCTTGGTAATATTGTCTTAATTTTTATATACTAGATAGATAAACAAATATTCTTACCTGATTCCTAATGGCAGCGACTGGAGTAAGCCCGAGCTGATTTTGGCCTTGCTGCAGGAACTGGTTGGTCCCCGGTGCAAGCATCCCAGCTTGGCTCAAGTACATGAGGTGTTCAGCACTCTTCCCAATTCCATTCATTGCTTGCATTGGTGTTCCGGGGTGCTGATGAATATCATACAATCCTTGTTGTCCCAGCTGTTGAGGATTTTGCATTCCTTGAAGAGGTGGAAGCATCATTGCACTGTTTTGAATGGTCAAATTGTTTCCCAATGTATGGTTCTGTAGAGGTGCCAGTTGTGTATGGACCATATTAGTAGCCAAGTGAGCAGGATGACTTCCAATAACTGACGGATTGATAGCTAGAGTTCCAACCGAGGATGCAATAGCTTGATTTATGAATTGTTGTTGGTTAGTTTGAGAGTTTTTCAGTTGCACTGGTGTGCCTTGTGGCATGTTATTCATAGTAATTGTAGTAGGATTCTTCCATTTATCTTGATTCTGAAAATAAATATAACATGAATTGACAATAATACAATAAATAAGAAAGCAAAATACACAACAAGTTATTTACACCACAACTATGTTGGCAAATATCAATTTGATTCTTATTTACATTGAATAAGATACTGATTTCTTATTTGTATTCAGTTCAAAATATACCTTATTTCAGATACTAATATTAACTATTACATCAGAAACTATTGTTAACAATAAAGTATTGTGAGGTTATGTTTAATATGTAAATACAAAGGCACATTTAAATCAACACAATTCACTACAAACCTCAACAATAGTGTCGTCGCCGACTGCCCAACGCTGTTTAGGAGTTAAAGAAGACAGTTCTGCTTCCTGGGTGTCCCGTTGGAATACATAATGTACGGCGGCATCATCCTGGGTGCGAGTTTGTGAGGCCCGAGCACTTTGCAAGCCTGCTTCGCCCGCCTCTTCTTCACCTCCCGTACCCGGCCACTTCATTGGGCTACCGTGAGGCTCGAGCATTCAGTTTCACTACACTTTAAAACTTTGCAACGACAAACAAATCTTCAAGTATCTTCTTCACTAAGTTTAAAGTGTATAGCGCTACTTCAAACACTAATAATCAAACTAAGACGTATAGCTCAATCGATTTACATGATCAAAAACATTTAAAGTTAAATAGATCTCGGCATCGAAGCCATTTAGCGACTACAGCAGTCTTTTTGTCTTTGTAATGACAGTTAGTAGTTTTATCGAAACACGATGACAGCCGCTATGGACAACCAAAATATTGCGAGTACTGCAACCGTCTCCTTGACGGATCGAAACACAAAGGTGAGAAGAGAAATCGATGTTTCGAGGGGAACAAAATGTACAGGATTTTCAAATTTAGAAGTTGTGTTTGGTTTTCCGGTGTACTAACATCAAGGTTTAGCAATTTGTCGGCGTCCAATTTTTAACTGAATAAACACTCAAAATAATACACTATTCACACAATTTCTAAACAAAACGAGCACAAATATAATTACTATATGTACACAGAACTATTTACAATGTACAATTTTTACAAAAAACCCGGTTTATGCCATTGGCTAATGTCGATCCTTTCTGATTTAAAAAAGACGACAATCATTCTTCACTCCCCGTCCGCCATAATCGGTCGGTCCGGCAGATGCTATGCGCGCGCAACGCGCAAAGCTATACTATAAACACAAATACATGAAATGCCGTGAACGTTCCGTCATACGCTTTTTTGTTCATTGAATATGAAATGTTTTTTTCTATTGTTTGTGACAATAAATTTAATTATAACGTTAAGATACTTACATACTCCATTAAATAATGTGTAGGGGAGACCCTAAAGATTTGCCTTTTGGTATTTTAGTTTAAATACTAAGAACGCTTGATCGCGGTCTTAGTAAGATACTTTTTGTGTGGGTATTTATGCAACTTTATGCGAAAGCCTATTTACCTGGTACCAATTTAATTTTTCTAATTACCTATTATATTAATTTCAACTCAAAATAAACCTACAAAAACAGACATGTGGGTTTAACCCACTGTCATGACTTCTACCGGCTTAGGTATCTATGCGGCCAAATAAATACTGAAATAATGATTAGATATCTATTTGAGAGCTGATATGCATTTAATAAGTAGGTACCAATGTATTGAAGGTTTGAAATTTAAAACTCCTGCTTTATATTTTATAGCAATAAAGATCGATCTTGACTGACTCGGTGGAGAGTTGTTAGTGACCCTGGCTGGCGGTTCCGAGAGTCATGGGTTCGATTCCGACTCGGGACAAATATTTGTGTGATGAACATCGGTGTTTGTTCCGTGTCTGGGTGTGATTATGTATTTTAAGTATGTATTTATAAATATATATGTTTGTATATCAGTCTCTGACGCCCATAGTACAAGCTCTGCTTAGTTTGAGGTCAGAGGGCCTACCATGAGTTGGCTATCGTAAACTTACGTACGTTAAAAACCTATCGAGTTGTTGTTTTCATATGGCCGATTGTAGTTCTTCGCGTAACCACCAGGCGGCGCTGTACAAGTTTTTCATAGACATATTCACGTAGGCGATATCGAGCGCGTTTGTTTTAAACTCATGGTAGCCCCACAGATGACCGTTGTGAAAATGTCCCAGATATTTATTTATTTTTAAAGATAATATTACTATTATTATAAAATTCACCCAGCCTCGAAATTTTGCCTATTTTTGGACCAGGAGGACGTGGACAATGTGTCAACTTTGTATGTACCATAACCTTCCATCCAGGACCACGGAGTTTAGTGGATATGTTACGGCTAAAACCCGAAGCGCGGCTGCACCTAGTTTTAGCCGGTTAGAACTAGGTGTAGCCACTTACTCTTGGTTAAACCTAGGTGGAGCCGATTGTTTTCGGGTAAAACTAGGTCTAGCCTTCACAATGCCGGCTACAACTAGGTCCAGCCATTCCCTGTTGAATAAAACTAGGTCTATCCGATATCATTCCGGCTAGAACTAGTTCCAGACTATTCCTGTTCGATAGAACTAGGTCTATCCGATACCATGCCGGATAGAACTGCGTGTCCCGCCACGCGTCACGTTCATGACTCACAACATCTGCAGCAGCGGTGCGGGGTGAAGGGCGTAGCGAGACACGCGCCTCTCGGTTGTGAGCCCCAAGTGCTGCTGATCTACTGCAGGTCTACTAGCGAGTGTGACTCATAGCGTCTGTACATAGTTGTTACCGGTATACTATCGGCAAAGCTTTTTTAGATATACCGGCTAAAACTAGGTGTAGCCGTACTTCGGGTATTAGCCGTAACAGATACACCCTGGGTATAGTATAGACACTGCCCTTTTCAGAGTGGAGTCGTTCCCGGGAACAGTGGCCGTTGCAACTTCTGCCGGTTGCTTGGCTACCGGGACTACCCTCCCTGACTATCCCAAGGGCTGGGTGGTGAAGTATTTTCCTTAAAATAAATCGGTCAAGTGCGAGTTGGACTCGCGCACGAAAGGATTCGTACGAATATAAGTAAAATAATCACATTTGTTGTATGGGAAGCCCCTTGAATATTACATATTGTTTTTAGTCGGATGGACATGACAGCGATGTCTCAGTAGGGTCCCTTTTTTACCCTTTTGAGTACGGAACCCTAAAAAAGGGTCTTGCGCATTTACGCTATCCTTACATCTGGTTTTTCGCAGATATCTCTCTGGTGTCTGGTTCTTGCCTTTCTCTTAAAGTCTTATCTGTATACGAGTATGCGAAATTCCAGGGTTTGAACCAAATTTGTGCGAGGTTTTCTGCTCAGTAATTAGCCAGAAGCTAACAAGTTAGCCGATTCTAACTTGTTAGCCATAGCTAGGAAAGCACGTTACGCCGGTGGTCTTACGCCTGGGATTCACACCTTGTAATGTAGACCTTTTCAGTTTAGGTATTTAATAAAATAGAGTGGAGTCGCTAGTGTCCAAGACGACAGATACCTATTTATTTAGCTACTTCTTTTATTCAGATTTATGTCTGTTTATTTTATTGTTCTGTAACTCCTACCCGAGCGTGGTGGGGGGGGCATCTTCCCCACCCCCTGGATACTGTTGTTGTCCCTACTAAGTCAGTTATCAGTACTTTCATCAATAGTCATCTAGAAAAAAGGCTGATTTGGCCCTCACCCTGTTTTGTTAATGTGTTTTAGAAATATAATATTAATGTATGATTTACAATGACATAACATGATACGCAATGGCAATGGGTACACATTTTTAAGACAGTTAAATAGAAATTATCATAGTTAACAATTAAAAGAACGGAAGTTTACTTCTTATGGAAAATGTGTACGGTAGTATATAGCAAACAGTCTGGTGGTAGACCTATAAATCTATGTCTAGTGTGTATATCGTGTAGTTTGTCAGGTAACTTACACTTTTTTCCAAGACTAGCATGTGCACATAGTATTGATATTAAATCCAGTCAGTCAAAACCAGGCAGGTAAAATGTTTCTAAAAATACAAATGATTAAGCAGATGCAAAATTATTTTAATTTCTTTAATCTTACATTACAATTATTATATAGGCTTAATTTTAAAGTGCAAACCAATGAGGGAGAAAACTAAGCATTTGAGATCTTGGACCAAATAGTAAAAGCACCGCAGGCCCTCGGGATCCCGTGATTGGTTGACATCCACCAAAGAGCCTGTTTTCGATGTTGTGAATGAAATGTGTTCTTCACCAATGACAATCTCCAGTTCCTGAAAACCAAAAAAATATATTTTTAAAGGTATCTTCTTTGATAGGTATTTAAGCCTTTTGCTACTTATGTATGATTTTAAACTTTTAAAAATATTAAGTAATATCATTTACATATTAAAGCTCATTTAGTATTAAAAATATACAGAAAACATTACACCAGTCTACATAACAGTTCCATAATGTGTGTGTAAACATGATGTGACTGGAATAGTCTATTTAGTGTGGCTTCAAACAACAAAATCAGATTCATCAACCTATCATTATTTTAGCACACAACTATGATTTTGTTTACAAGATTTTGAACTGTGTGTGCTTAAGTAGTATTATTAGTACCAAATTTAGTACATTCTGAAGATGAAATCATAGTTGAAAATTAAAAGTTGTAAACATTCAACTCACTTGTCTTCCAACACGATCCGGTTGCGGCCACAAACGATCATCTTCATGCATTATTTCGGAATCCAATATAACTCTTTTTAATTCCTCCATTACACAGGGATGGACGTAAGCTTCTTTACGTATCATTGTATCATTCTTGTAGTTCGAATTATTAGCGTAACGCAGCTTACCATCAGGCCGAAATTCAAATTCAAGAAATTCGTGACCAAACTTTCCCTTGTGACCGACATAGTAACGTATGTAGAAATCGGTTGACATCTTAATTTCAATATTTATTAAACATCCAAAATATTAAAATTAAAACAATGTTCAATAAATCAGTATTATTCCCTGTTTCTCAGTTCCGACTCCAAAACATAACCCAATTCTTCCGCGAACAACTTGAGAACTTGCAAAGCCAACACCATAGACCACAAACAAGCCAACCAAACCAATCCGAATCCGACCAATGACAAGGAGGTTTTTTTAAGTCTAATGTCATTGGCTACTAGTTCAAATCGCCAATTTTTAATGTTATTCATAATATTATAGCTACAAAATGTTTTAAATAAAGTTTACCCATTTTAAAAAGCTTTTTACACTTCCTTTACTATATAATATGCGCGGCTGCATTTGCTAAATACATTTAATCGAAAAGGTGCTTCCCACTGTCTGTCCCAATGTATGCTAAGATCTTCAAAACTACGCAACGGATTTAGACGCGATTATATCTAATATATACAAAGAATTGGAAAGGTTTTTATGTACATTAAAAAAGGCGGTACGGAGTTTGTACTATTTTTATTATCCTACCTACTGATATATCCCCACTGCTACTATTCCATATATCTCATCTACTGATATACACTAACCGGTTGGGATCGGTTGGGATAGATAGTTCATTTAACGCTACAAGCAGGGTTAAGTTTTTAAAAGTTACTCCATCAATAGTTTAATGAGATAAATTAGATTATTTTTTAGGGTTTCGTACTTATAAGGTAAAATGGGACCCATTGACTAAGCCTCCGCCGTCCGTCTATCCGTCTGTCTGTCTCCAAGCTGTATCTCATAAACCATGATAGCTAAAAAACTGAATTTTTGACCAATGATGTACTCCCGTTGCCTCAATAACAACAATTAATAATAAAAAAGATAAAATATTAAGAGTACATAATTGGTACGGAATACTTTGTGCGCGAGTCAGACTTGCACTTCGCAGGTTTTTATAGAAACTTATCTCTACTACTAGCGATAAATGAACCATACCCCACTCAGAGTGAATCAGGAGAAATAAATGTAACGAAAGATTCCAGTGATTCCACTTATCCCTAACAGTAGAGATAATTGGATAAAAAATCCGAGTATCACAACCAGATATCGGTAAGCAAAGAGAATTATTATAATCACTACGTTTTATCGGTAAGGAACGGTATATATGGAACAGGGGGAAGTTTGCCAGGTCAGCTAGTTTAAAATAATAAATTGCAATATGTAAAATACGTTACATAATCTATCTGACTATCGTTAAATTAAAAATAATTATAAAATTGTTACTCAAAGTGAAAAACCTTTTTAGACATCGTTCGAATTTGAAAAGTGACAATTTCATTTCGAAATCTTTTGTTTTATTGATTTGCTCGTCGTGTTGGTGCGTTGTGAATTCGTAATCTTTGTAATAAAAATCTGTGTTTGCTTAATTATAATAAGTGAAAATTATCTGATTCTTTTAAGCTCAATTATGATTTACTATAATATTTAAGCAGAGTTCGACTAAAGTGAAGATATTCTTTGAAAAGGGCGCCTTTTCTAGCGATCCTTTGCTTTCCGTTCGTACAGAAAAAATTAATGTATTCAAAAGATTATTTCTTGATTGCAATATATTACAAAAACTTTCGAAGAAAATACAATTTTTCACATTTTGGTGACATATTAACGGATTTTAGTAAAAAACCCGTTTGAGAGTTTCAGTCGTACTATAGACTACAAACCATAGACTACAGAAGTAGAGGTGTAGTAGTTCCGTCTGTCAAACAAACCTTTTCTCTTTCGACCCAGTCAAGATGGGTGAGTAAAGTTGAATATTGTGCTAATAAATCGCTTTTTATCGTAAAGTATCAGCAGTGTTTTAAGCAATCATTATGTTATTTAAAAAGTGATTCGCCTAACCATTATCATGCCGCGATTATTTCTATTATGTGTCTTTGTTAATGTGAGTGAAATGTTGAATGTCGGCAAGTGATTTCCTAAAAGAAGTCATGGGTGTTGTTCATCTGTACAGGTATTAGTCGCGACCACTGGCATAAGCGGAGGGCTACGGGCGGCAAACGCGCGCCCATCCGTAAGAAGAGGAAGTACGAATTAGGCCGCCCAGCTGCAAATACAAAAGTAAGTACATAACCTCGAAATCGGTCCTGAATGTTTTTGTTATGGATCTGGTGATCTTTTATGACCGGTCACTGGAACAGATATCACATTACGAAGTCAAGAATTGTCTATATTTTCATGAAAATACCCTTTCTTGCAGCTTGGCCCACAACGTATCCACTCAGTGCGCTCGCGCGGTGGCAATACCAAGTACCGTGCTCTTCGCCTGGATACTGGAAACTTTTCATGGGGTTCAGAATGTGAGTATATAATTATTTAACTTCTTATAATTTCATTGATGTAAATAGTTGGTTTTCGATTTTGTACTTTAGCACTGAATAATCCTTTCATATTTTTCAGGCGCCACTCGCAAATCTCGCATCATCGATGTCGTGTACAACGCATCTAACAACGAGTTGGTGCGCACCAAAACTCTGGTGAAGAATGCTATTGTTGTTGTGGATGCCACTCCATTCAGGCAGTGGTATGAGTCTCACTACCTACTGCCTCTCGGCAGGAAGAAGGGAGCTAAGCTGGTGAGTATCACTGTGGCTAATTTTTAATAATAGCAATAACCATGTGGTCCAAATTTTAGGACTCTGAGAATATATGTTATAAAAGATAGTTCCACAAATATTGTGCCCTGTTACCATTCTTCTACCCATTTAAATGATGATTTTGTTTGCGTGTCATATGAAACCAAACTTTTGGATGTGATTATATTACAGACTATCTGATACATAAGTATATTTATTATTGCATCTACAAGTAGGTACTTGTCTGTTGACATTTGTAATGAATGTTTGTCTCATTTAGTTTTTATTAATTCCAGACTGAAGCTGAGGAAGCCATTATCAACAAGAAGCGTAGCAAGAAGACCGCTAAGAAGTACTTGTCAAGGCAGCGCCTGTCCAAGGTTGAAGCTGCTCTTGAGGAGCAATTCCACACCGGTCGTTTATTAGGTAAGATGACCCAAAATTAAATTTGACAATTGTTAGAACTAAACATTTTATTGGAGGGTTATCCTTACTAAGTTTTATATCATTATTAGCACAGGCTAAACAATCAAGGTTTGCCAAAACTGTAAAATTAATATCATTTAATTTTATAAAGTGTGGACAGACATTAATTCATACTTGTAGTTATAAACTTGTTACTGAGTATGGATAATTCCATTATGGTTTTTATTTTTAAAGTGGAAACCATTCATTGTGGAATATAATTTGTAATATGTAGTATTTTTAGACAAAACCAATGTGATGAAATAAATGTATTGAGACTACATTACAGGTTGGCACCGTTTTGGGATCTTCCTTGTAGTCATATGATCTACTGTCATAGTTACTCTGATAATTAAACTAAAGTAAATTATATTTCTGGTGTAAAAGGAATAGAATGACAGTGAATTTCGTTTTACAGCATGTGTGGCGAGTCGGCCTGGCCAGTGTGGCCGTGCTGATGGCTACGTGCTAGAAGGCAAGGAGTTGGAGTTCTACTTAAGAAAGATCAAATCCAAGAGGGCTAAGTAAAGGTGTAAAGTTATAAATAAAACTTAAAAAACATGTAATCTTTTATTTATATCAATTCTTTAGTACCTTTCCATGTGAGTGATAATGTCATAACTAGGATATAATAGGGTTGTATAAGATTTTTAGGGAGAGATCATAATAATAATAATGGTCTATTCCCTTGTCGCCACTGCCTGTCACCACTATAAAAATAATCCTGGACCACCAGTGGTGAACATCCATTATTACTTGTGTACTTTAATCTTATGTGCCACTGCCTGTGCATATGGATTGAGTGATAGGTACTTTTTTTTTAGTTTTCAACAAAATACTAACATTAGGTACATATTTTGAAAACCTAGGTTGGCTGGTGGTGGTTGTGAGTCTAGGGACTGGGTGGAGTCTAGAGGTTGAACTGGTGGTGGTTGTTTCATGGAACTAGCTGTCTCATGGTATAAGTGCACACCATCAACGCTTTTGTATATGGCATTGCTGCTGATTATAATATTCTAGTCTTCTCCTGCAAAGCCCCATATATTTTTGGTATTTTTTTCCTTACTGACTTACGATGTTAGTGGCTTGGAGTAACCTCGTCATCATAACCCGACTTGCGGTTGAGCGGAGTTCGTTCTAGACAACTTCTAAGGTGCTGACGAGCCACCCATCGGGGTACCTAGTGTCGGTTTGTGCCCCACTGGGGTCCTCCGACCACTGCCTGGTGGGTGCAACAGTGCCATGCACCGCTCCCCCACAACCCGTGGAGGTGACGCGGAGACTGTGGCGCTACTCGTCGGCAGATTGGGATGGTTTGCGTGAATACTTCGCATCCATCCCTTGGGGGCAGTGCTGCTTTGGAGGAAGTGATCCCACGGAGTGTGCAGCGGCTATTGCGGGTGGGATCAGTATTGGAATGGAGTATTACATTCCATTTACTGATGTCACCAGCGGTCGCAAAGATGATCTCTGGTTCAGTCGTGAGTGCGCCGCAGCCGTTGAACTGAAACGGACGGCGTACCGCAACTGGGCCAGGGCTCATGCACTCCGGGATCCTAATATTACTTCAATCAAAGCAGCCTATAACAAAGCCACCAAGGCCACCAAAAGGGCCTACATTAGAGCAGATGCCCAGCGAGTTGCACGTGTTGGCCAGGACCTTATTAGGCATCCCACGGGTAGCCGCTCCTTTTGGCGCCTGGCTAAACATGTGCAATCCAACTTCTGTCTGCCTTCGTTGCCCCCGCTGAAATATCCCTAACGGTTCACTAGCTCATCAGCCGCAGGAGAAGGCAGATCTGCTTGCCAATCTTTTTGCGGCCAATTCCTGCATTGATGACGGTGGAGCACAGCCGCCTAAAATTCCAGATTGCGGTGCTCATATGCCTGAGATCCGAATCAGGCAATGTGATGTACGTGCTGAGTTGCAGTCACTCGATGTAAGGAAAGCTAGTGGCCCAGACGGTATTCCAGCGTTAGTACTTCAAATTTGCGCAGCGGAGTTGTCTCCAGTACTCACACGCCTGTACCGCCTCTCATATACCTCGGGCATCGTGCCCCGGGCTTGGAAGGAGGCGAATGTTCAGCCTGTCCCCAAAAAGGGGACAGGTCTGATCCTGCCAACTACCGGCCCATAGCTATAACCTCAGTACTGGGTAAGGTGTTTGAGCGGATTATTAACGCCCAGCTCATCCGCTACCTAGAGGATCACTCGCTGCTGCATGACCGTCAATACGGTTTTAGACCAAAACGGTCCACGGGTGATCTTCTAGCGTACGTTTCGCACCTCTGGGGGAGGCTATGGAGAAGCACGGCGAATCTATGGCAGTTAGCCTTGATATCGCTAAAGCGTTTGACCGTGTATGGCATCGTTCGCTTCTCTCCAAGCTCCCGGCATACGGTCTGCCACCTCGCTTATGCGAATGGATTGCGGGATTTTTGGAGGGGCGCAGGATTCGTGTCGCTTTGTGACGGACGCACTTCCTGTTTCCACCCAATAAATTCCGGTGTACCTCAAGGTTCCGTTCTGTCGCCGACATTGTTTCTGCTGCATATCAATGACATGTTGTCACTAGGCAACATTCATTGCTATGCAGATGACAGCACTGTCCACGCACGTTATTTTGGAAGACCTGGGGTAAAGCAGACCGAAACCGAGGAAAAGAGGAACCTTCTTGTCGCCGAGCTTGACGGGGTCTTGGACCGCATTTCCGAATGGGGCTCATGCAATCTTGTCGAGTTCAATGCCAAGAAGACACAGGTGTGTGTTTTTCTAGTAAAGTGTCTCCTTTCCTTTCCCATCCTACTCTTCAGAGCACCCCCTTACCAATACAGGATAGCCTTAGCATCCTTGGCATAGATGTTCGCCGCGACCTGAACCAGCGGGATTACATCGAGAGCGTCATTAGAACAGCCTCCCGCAAACTGGGGATCCTGAACAGAGTGCGGCGATTTTTCACACCGGTGCAGCTCTGCCTTCTTTATAAGGCACAAGTTCGCCCATGTGTGGAATATTGCTGTCACCTCTGGGATGGCTCCGCAAAATACTTGCTCGACGCTCTCGATAGGTTGCAGCGACGTGCTATCCGTATTGTCGGTGATGTAGAGGTGTCCGAAACTCTGGAGCCTCTACAACTACGTAGAGACATTGCCGGTCTTAGTGTTCTCTACCGTCTCTTTAATGGGGAATGCTCTGAAGAGCTATTTCAGCTAATCCCTCCCTCCCCTTTCCACTCCCGAACGACACGTGCAGGACAGCGCTGCCATCCACATACAATGCAGTCGCTGGTGGCTCGGACTAAGAGGTTCAGCTCTTCATTTCTGCCCCGTGCCATTAAGGCATGGAATGCCCTTCCAGCTCATGTTTTCCCTCCCTCCTATGATCCCGGGCTCTTCAGGCGGGGCGTGAAACGGCATTTAAGCAGGCCTTCAGGGTGAGTGCGACAGGCGCAATATGATCTATTGTGCCTGTCGACCTCATATTTGGATCTCACTACCGCTTACCATCAGGCGGAGTGTGGTCATCTTGTTTGCCTATTATAAAAAAAAAAAAAAAATTAATTCGCCGTTAGAGGCTCGCGGATAATATTTTTGCAGCGCTATATAATAGTTAATCTTGAACAATGTATGGCGAACGTACCTTCATAATGTAGGTACTCGGTAGGTAAAAGAATTGTTGAAAAATAGTGGCTGTTGTGGAGGAGCATACCTACTTCTTGGCAATAGCGCACCCAAAGAATACCTACTACTTTACACCTACGATAGGTGTAAAGTAGTAGTAGTATTGAAAATTGGTTTACGTATCTCGTTTATTTGTTATATGAAGGTTAAAAATCAATTTTGTTTTAGTTATTTTTGCTATTCTAAATAGTTTATACGAAACGCCTGATGATTATTTATTGGCAAATATTTCTATTAGGTACTATATAAAAAAGGTTATTTAGTCCGTTCGTTACATTATTTACAAAATATTGAACACACATTTTTTATTATGAATGAAGATATACAAGGTGACTTGAAGATGAGTGCAAAGTTTGGGCTAAGGTAGTATAGAGTATAGACCATTTAGGACCATTTGAGCCATGGTTGTGTATCTGTCGCAGTCATCTGGTTAAATCAGCGATTTGATTGGATCACTAGCGCGTTCATTGAATGACGACGTTCAATTGAATGACTAGGTCGAACGTTGAATGAACAATCCTCACTCAACGTCCAACAAGTTAGCGGATTGAAACATAGCCCTTTGAACATAGCGGACGTAAAATCAGTCAGGTGATTGTAATTTAGTTCATTTTTTTCCACTGCGACGTTAGTGCTCATCAAAACAAAGATGGCGTCAAACAGCTGGTACAGATCTAATCGAATAGCACTGTGTTGATATTTTTTTGAGTGAAATTGAGATCTAAAGTGACTTATTCGTAAAAAAATTGAGACAGCATGGATGTGCCGATTAATACGCTGTCGCCGTACTTTAATAGAATTTCTGGCAAAACTGGCTGGTTATTAAGGTGTATTATGTCATGTCCTCATTTTTTAATCTAAAGTTAGTTATCTTTTAAGTTGCGAACTTATCCCTAACCCTAATCAAACATTACAAAGTCAGCTATATCCCATTCAACGACTACGCTAAATGACGTTCAGTCAAGATGTTGAACGTTATATCGTCAGTGAAGTTCTAACAGTGCGTAAGTCAAATAAGTCTACTATACAGGAGATCAAAATAACTGCGTAAAATTTTAGTTAGATACATTAGAGGTATACATTATTTAGAAAAAGTATTTAAAATCACCTAAATGAAGAAATAAAAGTAGTTTTATTTGAGGAAAATTTATTAATTAAGAATTACCATGACTTCCGCGTTGTTTACATAAATTTGTTTGGACATACGTTATGTTTCTTAAACAGAATCGAGTAGCAATACAATTTTTTACTTTAATTTATCACAATGAATCAACATTTTTATTTTAAACTAACTAAGTACCTAGTTAGGCCTTTGGTACAAAATTATCATTAACAAAATACACATTTCTATAAAACTAAATGAATAGTTTTGTAACCTATTCGTATTACTAAAACTATCAATTCAACAAAAATATTCCTTTAAAATCAATAAATAAATTGCAAAATTAACAATGATACATTTAGGTACCTATTACTTATTAGTGACTTAGTAACTTTTTAATAATCTACACTTTATAACTTAGTTATAGGTAACAATAACTAGGTCTGGTACCTTTGTTTATAATAAACAAAATAACTTTAAAACAAATATAAAAAGAGATCAACTAGGTATTAATGAGGTAGAGTGTCATAATAACTGTGACAGTCAAAAGGAATAACAGCTTTCAATTCTTGCAAATGGCGCCATTTAGTTTCAGTTATATTTATTGTGCTTTGGTACAGTTTTGGTCTGCTAGATTGGTTTTCAGGGAACATTAACAATCTACGTCGAGTTCTACCACGAGGTAACTCTTGGTATTCTGCATCAAAACTTAATTTGTATTTTATTATTCCATCGGGGTTATATTGCAGCACTTTTAAGTCTGTGACAGTAGGGTCGTTGGTGTTTCGACCTGGACGAATAGAGTCGTAAATAAAAGTATTTTTTTGAGAGTAATCCTCGAAAAAGTCGTAACTCAAATACTTGACTGTGTAGGGCTGCTTAGGTCTAGCCTCCTTGGAAAATGATGCATACTGAGAGGGCAGGAAGATCTCCTTATTTTTAGTTTTTTGCTCGATGGAGCTGTGCACTGCGTCACACTCCATCTGCGTATGACCCTTCTCCAAAATCTTTTGTTCGATCACGACATTTTTTTCAATAGCTAATTGCAAAAGTGCATTAGCAAGGAATACATTCCTATTTTGTGCAGTACAGCCATCAGAATACAGAATAATGGGAACACATTTCTGCTCTAAAGTTTTTCTTAGTATGTCTATGATACACGAAATAAATACAGAAGCAGTTAGACCAGCGTTAGTTTCGTCAAACCAATAGCAGTAGACGTCTTTTGTTGCTAGATTGTACATCGTAAAATTATGTACACAAAGTTTAGTCTTATAATAAAGAGCACTAGCCTGTAACTGAGGACACAACTTGACAGCTTGTAGGTCATGCGTGAAAACGTGTACATCTCCAAATTTTTGAGCTCTATCTTTATCCTTAACTTTTTCGTTTCTGGCCATGTCTTTTGATCGAATGTGTGAGTTATATATATCATCAGATATATTGCCCACTTTGTAAGAACAGCAAGTATCGCATTGATCTTTTTTAACGGCAAACAGGCTCAGGTTTAGTTCATCAAAAACTCTACAAAATGTCCAGCGGCACATTGCAATTTTTTCAGCTTTTCCGCACTCTGTAGCATACAAATTGTAAAGTGCGGTTTTATCTTCAATGATTGGCTCTAAATATTGTTTAGATGTATTCGCTCTACAATAATGCGATGGCATTTTAGGCAATGAAGCAAAAAACTGTTTCAGAAAAGCCATGTCATCTTTCTTGATAATACTCCTTTCATTAACGTTATTATTTGATGTTTTTGCCATTCCATGCTCTGAAGAAGCCACCCAACATCTTATAGTAGACTCTTTCAACCCTAACGTTCTTAAAAATGTCTGCATACACACCTGAATTCGACCAATAGATGTATTTAGAAAGTATTGCTTGCTGTCACTCCTTCTTGAACTGTCCGTCTTTTTCACTTGTTTTTAACGCAAATCATGACGTTCGACACAACGTATTGTTTTCTTTGCTCCCATGTCATATCCTTCCAAAAATTGGTAAATATATTTTGTCTTTCTTCGTCAGTCAAATTCGAACAACCGCGGACCTTTGACTTTGTACAAAATGTAGAGGCGCATCTAGGACCCATCTCACGTGCTGGACGAGGAATATCATGAAGTACTTTGAATTTCTCATTTCCTTGAACCTTCTTATCTCTGCGATATCCCACATACTCTTCTCCTTTCATACGTTTCATTTTTTGTTTTAGATTTGTCCCATTTCTTAGAGTCTGCAAATCCCTTAATGCTTCTTTTTCTATTAGAATTCAAATCTCCATACTCATCATCCGATAGCTGCATCTCTAAACGAAAAGATGGGTTTTCAGTTGTCGTTGACACAGGTGGCTGCTCTTCAAATGAACATGGAGCTATCTCATGAGACATTGATGCATCTAAATGTGAAGCTTGATCTACATTTTGTGGCAGTTCTTCACATGAACGTGGAACAGTAACTGTTGCTTGCGATAGTTCTCCAATAAAACTTTAAGCAATTTCTTCTATCTCAGCTGCTAATATCACTGGATCTTGTGATAGTTTTTGGTGTAGTTCTGAAGCAGTTTCATTACTTATAGGCAGAAATTCAGGTAGTATTTCGATGGGCAAGTTATTTATATCTATGTTTTCTAACTCTGCCATTGATACATTTCTAAGCTTCTGTTTTTTAAAGGAACTTTTATATTTAACTCTTTACATAATTCCAAAATATCTTCACTCTCACTATCACTCGTAGAATCCATATTTTGAAGTCCTGAAAAAAAAGTTATAATAACACTACGTAACTCGTATCCAAACACTGCGTAACTCATTGAAACACTGCGTAACTCATAATCAAAACACTGCGTAAGTCAAACAGTTTTGAATTCGGCGACTTAACCTAGTATAATTACAAAACAAAATACATATTTTAATGTTACATAGCTTCAGAATTAAATACAAAATAAAGTAATTGTACTGAAACCACAAAATAATGCAAATAATTACCTTTTTTGGGAATAATTCACGCAGCACCTCCAACTGACTACAGCGAACGACTGACTTACGCTGTGTTGGCCCACAGGTTGACTTACGCGGTGTCAGTTATTTCGAAAAATGAAACACTATTGGCAAGCTATCTCCTTTCTGATTGGTCAGAAAGAAGCGCGCGGTCAATCTTTAACGAATGGTATCAAAATGTAAAAACCGCCAAAAAATGACTTACGCACTGTTAGAACTTCACTGACGATATTCAACAACTTCACGAGTTGTCCTTTAGTCATTCAATCAAACGACGTCATTCAATGAACGCGCTAGTGGTTCAATCAAATCGCTGATTTAACCAGATGACTGCGACATATCTATTGCTATAATGGCCAATTTTAATTATCAGTGCGTATTTATTAATTTTTATCAATTAAAACAATGTGTAAACTATTTATGTGATCAAACAATTTTTTTACAGACATTCAAAGTCATGAAAATTTCGAAGATTTAATTAAACCGTTTATTTGACGGCCTTTAAATAACTAAATGCGTGAGAAAATTTTTGTACAACATTAACTATCTACAATAAAATACTGTGGGGCTACCATGAGTTTAAAACTTACGCGCTCGATATCGCCTACGTAAAGATGTCTATGAAAATCTTGTACAGCGCCGCCTGGTGGTTACGCGAAGAACTACAATCGGCCATATGAAAAAAACAACTCGATAGGTTTCTAACGTACGTAAGTTTACGATAGCCAACTCATGGTAGGCCCTCTGTTTGTGTTTTTTTGTTTACAATTCGTCCAAAATGTTGTGAGGCGCATGAAGAATGGTTACAATAAAATACTGTTTGTGTTCTAAAATCGTTTACAATTCGTCTAAAATGTTGTGAGGCGAATGAAGAATGGTTACTTTTTCCAATCAAGAGTAGGTATGCGGATATCGTATTTATGTATGGCTCAGCGGATGTCAACGGATCTTTGGCACGGCGGATGTATCAAGAGCGCTTTCCGAATCGCAGGTTGCCAAATGTCAACAACACTACATTTCGCCGGCCCGCAGGAGATGGTATACCTACATCACTTGCAACCTGGGGTCAACCTAGACAGACACGACTCTAGCGTGGAAGTGAATTGTCAGATTTAGCCCCCAATTCTCACATGAGCACCACAGCTATTTAAACCTGCCCGAATAGAAGGTCTGGAGTACATTGAGCCAAAATAACAAGTTCCACCACGGCATGAGTGTGCAACAAAGTTTGGAAGCTGAAGACCAGCCCAGGAGGATTCAATTCTGTCGTTTCCTTCTCAATGCAGAAATTGAAAATGGGTGATTATAGAAATCAATCTTGTAGACTGATGAAAGTAAATTTTCTAGGGGATTATAACCTTCCATAACCTCCATTATTGGGCCAACAAGGACGAGAATCCACACTGGAAAAAGCAGGTGTCTTTCCATAGGAAATTCTCGGTCAACGTGTGGGTTGGACTAATTGGCCGAAGATTGATTGGGTGAAGAGATAATTGACTTCTACTTTTGAGGTCGGGCCAAAGAACTGGTGTACACAAACGTTAAGTTAAACACAAGAGAGGACAAGATCTTCTTAGTACAATGATGATGAAAATGAAGCTGAAAATAACCACAACAGAAGTGGGAAATCGGGCTCGTACTTGTATAATGAATAGCGGCGGACATAAAGTATTTCAATGAAAATGTTGTTTTTAAGAGTTGGCCTATGAAAATATTTTCTCCTTCATTTCGTGTATAGGTTCTAATTTCAATAATTTGTGTGATATCCAAATCATAAGTGATACCTACCTCGAAAGAAAGAGCAATATCCACATGTTTTTGAAAATGGTTGAACGAAAATAACACTATCCGTTTTTTATTTATAGGCCGTCAAATAAACGGTTTTATTAAATCTTCGAAATTTTCATGACTTGAATGTCTGTGTCTTGATGTCAGTTAAGGGTCCTCCTAACTGACATACCTGCGATGATGGCTTGAAGTGGTCTCGTCATCATCACCGGACTTGCGGGGGCACGGGATTCCACCCCTACTATTTTTAACCGACTTCAAAAAAAGGAGGAGGTTCTTAATTCGTCCGTATTTTTTTTAATGTTTGTTAGGTACCTCAGAACTTTCGCCTGGGTTAACCGATTTGTATGATTCCTTTTTTATTCGAAAGCTGGTGATTTCCGTTTGGTTCCATAGTATCTGTATATCCCATAATTTGGTCCAGTTCTGACAATGGCATCCATGAATAATGGAAGGTCAACTCCTAGTAAAAGTAATAGAATGATAATTATAATTATTTTAATACTGTTATGCAGATTCAGACTACTAGTTATAATATCAGTAGTATTTAAGGTGAACTGAACAAAAAAAATGAGGGTGAAATAAAATTTATCACTAAAAAAAGTATAAAAAATAATTAACAAAAAAAGAACCGCCTCGAAAACCCGACACACAAAAAAATACTGGTGCATAAAGTAGGTACCTTGCAGCTGGAAAACTCCTTTACCTATATTAAGCGTTTATTATTGTAGTGTTCAATTTTCAAAACTCGCTAAATATTTTATGCTCATATCTATGAGATCAGATCAGCATTGCGGGTAGATACTTATTCTTTATAGGATAGTGGTCAAAGGTAAAAAAAAAAAACAAGAGGGTGTACTATTATAAAATTCTTGTATTGAGCGGATCCACCATTTTCCCAGCCATCAGTGAAACATGGATGCTGGCATCCATCACAAAATAGAGAAACGGGTAAGTAGCTGTGAACGTCACTGGCTGGCGGTTTGTTACGTACCCTGTAAAAAAGCAATTAAAATAAAAAAATATTTAAACAATGCACAAGGCAGAATGGCGGCGACGGATCGCTGGAAGTGATATCTGCCTACCCCTTTGGGAAAAAGGCGTGATTTTATGTATGTATGTATGTATTTTTATTATTTTATTAGGGTTCCGTGCTGTGAAACTAGCGTACATGGGACGTCCCAGTAATCGGTGGCCAGTTGGACGTCTAAGGTAACGCTGGGAGGACAAGGTCGTAAAGGATCAGTAGCGCTACCATGAGTTTAAAAGTGACAGACTCGATATCGCCTATGTCAATATGTCTATGAAAAACTTGTACAGCGCCCCTAGCGAACAATTCGATAGGTTTTTAACGTACGTAAGTTTTCGATAGCTAACTCAGGGTACCGCTACTGCGCGAACTCCACGTGGACGACCGGCCTAGGTGGAGGAGCTAGATTACCGGAGGCCAAAACTCACTTTGTGTCACTGCGCCAATCTAGTTAGTTAGGGTTCCCTACTCAAAGGGTAAAAACGGGACCCTATTACTGACACTTCGCTGTCCGTCTGTCACCAGGCTGTATGTTAAGAACGGTGATTGTTGAAATAACAAAAATACAAAGAATGAAATAAAACGAACATATTTTTACAATATTGGTACGGAACCCTTCGTGCGCGAGTCCGACTCGCACTTGGCCGATATTAATTTGTTGCAATATGTATAGCAGTTGATAATATTTTATGAGTTTACACGCACCTGGACCGTAAGTACTTAGGGGACTAGTCTCTAGCCTACATACACCTAAGCTAAGCCTATGTCAATTGTTATTATGACTTATCTCTACAATACACACGCTTTCAGATCGACCTATTTGTATAACGAATTAATGTCCTAACTGTAAAAGTAGGTAATAATTACGTTACATAGGTAGTATTTCACCAAAACGTCCTTGCAATTTGAATATGGCCGATGCTTATCGTTAATGGTTGAAACAAAATAAGTAGGTAGCCAACTGTAGCAACAGGAAACAATCATACAGTAATTTTTCCAGTTAAACTCGTTTATATAATTGAAAAATCGTATCTACGGATCATCATTTTCATCTCACGATTAGGCATTCAGGTCGGTTGATATTTCATTTCAGCAAGCAGATAGGTAGAGTTGTGGAGTCGACGTACATGTGATTATTGACATAAAGTCCATTATTGAATGGAATCGTACATTATTAGTGCATTTAATGATACCTAAAGCGAGAGAGCAATGTGCGGCGCATCAATGGACTTAAATGCGCGTGTCACCGCATAGCGCTGCGCTTGCGCCACCACCCGCCGAGACAATGGGTGCTTCGGGCCGTGCATGCCGCTTGCTTAGCACTTCAGTTTTGCACTCTTTTGGCAATTATTTTGTTATTATTATGTTGATTATTCATCACGGCAGCTGCACTGGAAAATGGCACTCGACCGTCTTGTCTTCGCACCTAATTAACCCACCTAAATCGTAACATACCTACAACTCAAGTAGGCATATGCAAGAAGATGGGGACAAAAATAATTTTGCATCCACGTACTTTTAACCTTTTGGCTTTGTGATGTACCTACTTAAAACGTAATTATTACCATATTTAATAAATTATTAAGTTTTTAGGCTGTAAATTAAGATTTGGGTACCTAAATAATATCTATAGGTAGTCTGAGAGTCTCCTAGATTATAAATAAGAAAATTCTTGTTCCATAAATGAAATCATGGATATACTTGCTAGGCAGTACTGATACAGGCTAATAGGCACCAGTCTGTCTATTATTAACGACCCATGCGTCTATACTGGACCTAATAGGTACCGTAGTTGTTGTCACGTCCTTCACGGTGGTCAATTTAATTAATTGTGCAAAATCAATTTGGTGTTTATTATGGGAGCACATCGCATCAATGCCATCGAAGGATCTATCCGGTGGCGGCGGGGCGTGACGCTGCGCCCGCGGCCCCGCGGCCGCGCGCCCACTCGCCCCGTCCGTGGGCAATTAACTGGACCGCACCGGAACAACGATTGGGTGCGTTTAGCCGATAGACAGACTGGTCAGAATCTGAGAGTGCTGAACAGCATTTGACAATTCTGACTACAGTATCGGCCAGAACCGTGCTGAGTGGAAATGAGAGAAGTGAAGTTAGCTGTTATTCCGCCATATGACGAATCTATCAATCAATCTGAATACCGCCACTTAACATTCCTCAGCCGCGTCAGCCTATGCTACTCAGCAATCGCCATTTTTCTTTCTGTGCTGACAAGATTTTGTATCGGCTAAACGCACCCATTTACTCGTATGGTGTTTTGTTTGAAGATTTTACAAAGTCTTTGTTTGCTCCTCGCGTGACTTCATCCTTGGGGGCCCTTAATTAGTCGAGTACCTTAACCCAAGTATGTATTTGTAGTCTACCTTCTAGGCTACCACAGCCTAGGCTCTCGACTTATCTTACAATAAGTTCATTTTTTTTTGGTATCTAGAAACCATCATAAAGGAACTGAATCAAAGATCCACTTTTGGACCCTGGATTTACCCAGTTCGTTTGACAAAATAACAGCGCAAAGTAGTCTTGGCTTTATAGCGGATACATCAACATTTGATGTGAACACTAATGTACGTACCCAAACATAACAGACAGACATTTCGGTGATGAAGTTGTAATTGCGGAATGGAAGGAAGCGGTGTTAAGTAGCCCCTTTGTTGGTTGAGCATAATAACATACCATGTGTCATCGGGTAAAAATCATAGCACAAATGGGTATCCTCCAACTCTACATTACAAAGTGTCCTTCTACTATCTACCTATTATTAACATGTAGTTTCTACCTAGGTAATGCATTCGACAACGACTTCATACCCAATAGACACCTAATAATGAACAAGCGTTTTCAGACAACACATCAGATAAATAGATCTTATATTAAACCACGCCCACTGATGCTTCGACAGTAACGACCAGATCTGAGACCCGTCAACATCTCTGCGCTCGCTTACAGAAAAAATTAAAAACCTTGTTGCCATGGCTCCTTGTAGCATAAGGTGGTGTGGAAAAGATAGCAAGAGCTCAAATTTTAAAATTGATGGCATTTCGTTTTACCGGTTAGTGTTTTTAATTAATTAAAACTAATATTTTTTTGGCTGACCGGAGGCCATCTTAGATGGCCGGTCGGTCGACGTCATCAACTGCCCATCTCTTTCTTTAACATGCAGTTTTATATCCTTTATCCTTATCGTTCTCCGTGCACGTGTACGTAGTGCTGTACCGTACCAAACACTCAGAATCGATCGATTTCGATTTTTAATTGGATAATTCTTAATTATATTTTGCTTATAAGGGTTGACTTTAATTTATCATATTTTTTGATCAAATAAAATTATTATAGATATTTTTTTTTCTTACCATGTGATGTCAATTTATAGATTCCCAAATCAAATCTCAGAAACTCCAAATGCTTGGAGGTGCTAGCTAACCTAGCTAAGGGTTATCCCAGTAATCCCCTTTGGAAATCCCCATCAATGGGGATAAGTAAACTTTTTGTCCACTAATTCCTATTGATGCCTCTGATGGGGATTTGTGAAAAAAAGTTGTTGATAAAGTTCACAAATTATTATTTAAACCGACATATTATATGTATAAAATCGCGGAGTAATGCAGCACTTTTGTCCAGTAGTTTCTAGTCCCTATAAAATCATAATTTTCGATGCCTATTTGTTACTAACATACAAATTAATCTTAACTGATACTGTAAAATTTTCGTTGTCATCTTCAGCGAACTTATCATTTTAGGTAGGTATCCCAAAGATAGTGAAGTGAAAGAAAAATAAATCAAAGCTGGCGGGAACACTAGTTACCATCAGAGTATAGCGTAATTTGCTCTCGATATTTTTTAGGGGTGAGAGCCATCCGCTCCCCGTAAGCCCGGTGATGATGACAAGGCTCCTCCAAGCCATCATCATTAGTCAGTTAGGAAAAAAAAAATCTCGATATTTTACTCAAGACTGCTTTATTAATATGAAAAAACGTTGGAGACTCCTCACATTTGCCATATCTTCACTGTTTTTACCACTATTGGTGGGATAATTATGTCTACACTAATTAGAGGGTTCCGTACCTAAATCAATTTCACTCGGAAGACACCAATTATGTCGTTGATCTGGCAATGAGTGTGATGCAAAAATATGTATCAACAAGACTTGCATTTTTATCCAAGTCCGTCGATCGCAAGCCCTCAGTCTGGCGAATATTTACAAAATTAATTAATTTTAAAAACGATTAAATAAATTGTTATACGTAACACTACAATATCCTTCACTTACCTTCTTATTTCACTAATGTTATTCACACGCAATAGAAATAAAACAATCTTTTAAAATTTCACCTAGCTATCAGATACAAAGAGTGACAGACAGACATGCTTTCCGTTTATTTATTACCAAGTTAGGCCTCTACCACGGATGTTCATCACACGACAACAATATAATGTAAAATAAATAAATCAATCATGTATTCCAGATAGTAATAATCTATATCTTTAATCAAATCAAATCCATTAAATGTAGGTAAATATAAATTACATGTCCAAGAAAAAGGCAATTATCTTTTATAATATTTTAAATTATGTTACGAACTGCATCAATCTATCGATCACCTATTTTCAAAGAAAACTTATGTACCCCATCCCTATGTTTTGTGATGATTTTATTGCGGCCAATTATGGTCCAAGATCCCAGAGCCGCCAGACATCACTCATTTTCTAATGGACAAAATATATACGAATGAGTAGTGGTGGGGTGTACTATGATCATACGACTACTTGCTACCTCGGCCAGACGGCCATTTTTCTGGTAGCAATTAATTAAGGTACATACAAACACCGATCATCTCACTTATATTCTAATGGCTGATTTTAACATATATTTCACACAATGTCGTCAAAAACCAGGAGTCATTACTCCCAGCCACATGCCGGCGGCGGGTTTCCCTAACAGACGCTTTAAAGTTACGAAAAAAATTAATTAATGTCACTTTTTTTCTAATGCTTGATTTTTATATATGTTATTCAAACAACTATTTTAAAACGTTTTGCAATCGGACAGACCGATCCAAAGGGCCAAACATTCACCAGACCCAATTTTAATGTCGCTGAGAGTATGGGCACGGGCCTTATCTGTGCGTATTATGCGTGTATGTAGCATGTCTAATCTTAGTCGGAATTAATATTGAAATGTAAATAAAAATGCATATCTATTAGTAAGTAACGCAAGTCATTTTAAAATTTACTTTTTCGTATTAGTTTTATTTATAAAAAAAAAATTTTTTAAAGGTAATAATTTGAAAATCACGTAAATAATTAAATATTAACTTTAAGAAAAGAGTGACCGCAATAATTATAGAATTGGACCTTACAAACTTTTCTTTAGAAAAAAATTGCGAAAAGATACGTGAAGCTATTGACTCCATCAACTTCAACTCAACACGAAGAAAATAATGTTGCTACTGCTAAGAAAGCTCACAAAAGAAATCGTTGTCAGCTATGTGTGAAAATTTATTGTAAAAAATCTTTGATCTGAGTAATTTGTAAAAAGTTTATATGTAAACAACATTCAATTACAACTGTTTTATGTACTTAATGTCATAATAATTAATGTAATTTTATTATTATTGATTGTTTTTAATTGGATTAAAAGCTAAATTGGTAACTTATATTATTTTAATAAAGTTTTTCAAAATTAAATATTTACTCAGTATTCATAAAAAATGTCAATGTATATTAAATAGAATGAACAAATATAAATAAAAATATTTCATGTAAAAGGTTTATTACCGATAATATGCATAAATGTAGTACCCGGTCAAATCTGACCCGAGGAACGGTAACGTTAGTAATTTTGAAGCCCTTATGAAGGTTAAAAATATATTTATTTTTAAAATACAGTACTTATTAAATACTTCATCCTATTTTCAAAAAATACCTGGTGAGTATTACTTATTACGTCATTATAAATTAAAAACGTATCAAACAGAGTAACCGTACTTTGTAAACCTTTTTGATATTTACTTTAAAATGTAAAATTAACTCAATTTAAAAAAAACAGTTTGTAAGGTACATTTCTATAATTATTGCGGTCAGATGAGCACTTTTCTCAAAGTTAATCTTTGATTTTATTTACGTGATTTTCAAATCATTACCTTTAAAAATATTTTTTTAATACTTGCGTTACAGTTTACTAATAGATATGCATTTTTATTTACATTTCAATATAAATTCCGACTAAGATAGACATGCTACATACACGCATAATACGCACGGACAAGGCCCGTGCCCATACAAACAAAATTGGGTCTGGTGAATGTTTGGCCCTTTGGATCGGTCTGTCCGTTTGCAAAACGTTTTAAAATAGTTGTTTGAATAACATATATAAAAATCAAGCATTAGAAAATAAGTGACATTAATCAATTTTTTTCGTAACTTTAAAGTGTCTGTTAGGGAAAACCGCCGACCGCATGTGTCTGAGAGTAATGAATCCTGGTTTTTGACGATATTGTGTGAAATATATGTTAAAATCAGCCATTAGAATATAAGTGAGATGAGCAGTGTTTTTATGTACCTTAATTAATTGCTACCATAGTACAAGTAGTCCTATGATCATAGTACACCCCACAACTACTCATTTGTATATATTTTGTCCATTAGAAAATGAGTGATGTCTGGCGGCTCTGGGATCTTCCTCTATTAGCATTCAGCACCCTCCCCCGCGTACCTCAGGTAGTTGACTGAAATGTTTGCATTGCGAATAATTGACATTAGGTGTCTATTGGGTATGAAGTCGATGGCATTCGATAATCGGGATGACCCTGCCCGGGTGCTTTGTTATGGGAAAGACCGAAGCCGGTCCTATCTTGGTTTTAGAAGAAATCACGAAGATTTACGATTTATATTTTAGATGGTATGAATGATAAATGGATAATAATATACTGACTATTCTTCTTCTGCTCGTCGGGCCGATACTTTCTTATCGCTACCGAGACGGCCTGCTCTATGCTCCGGACGTAGACCCCTGGCTGGCGCGTCATCGGTGTGAAGTCCTGCTGTCGGGGCTCGAACACGTCACGGATGCCAAGCTGCGGAGTTTGCGAACAGTTGATAATTGTTTCCAGTTTTTTATCGTGGTAGCACACTGCTACATTGAAACAAGGACATGAAAATTGTTGGTACGTAAATAGGAAGTTATATTTAAAGATGACGCATGTATCTCCAGTTCTTTGCGTATTACCTATAAGTATTAAGGTTCTATTAGGAAGGTCTTATTAGACCTATGAGTTATAGTCAGTGGCGTAAAATGCCACGGGCCCCACCCGGTAGGGGGCCCCAGCCGAAAGGGGTCCCCGGTCATAAGAGAATCTCATCGCCAACCCACATACACATTAAGATAAAAAAAAGAACGGGGTATGCATGGGACCCCAACCGATGAATTTTGCCACGGACCTCAACGGGTATAGTTACGCCACTGGTTATAGTCTATACTCTATGTCGATAGATAATGGGTTACGATTTCTAATCACACCCCAGAATAGGTAACTAACGATAGCATAATCTAGTAGCCATCTATTTCTTGTGTGCTCCCTTTGAGAGTTAGGTACTACCTAGCCTAGCTGGATATATTTAGCATATAAGCCTACCATATTTAGCATTCTAGGTACCTTTTGTAAGTCAGTCGTTAACGTAACATGCCCCTTGACCGTAAAGCTGGGCACGACGGCGCGTACGCGGCGCGCGCGCAACGCGGCGTACACGTCGGACAGGTCGGACTCCCGCGCCATGCGCGACAGCAGCCGGCCGAGCTCCGCCGGGCCGGAGCGCGTGGGCAGCACCACCAGCAGGTAGTACCGCTCGCTGTCTAGCGGCAGTCGCAGCGCCGACGCCTCCAGGTGGGGCAGGTACGCGTGCTCCAGTATCGTGTCGTAGTGCATGTACGTCACCTATGCGCAACAAGTAGGTTTTGTAGGTATATAATACTTAGAATGATGAGATTACCGTATGGGTAGGAAATATGTTTGAAATTTTTTTTTAAAAGCTTTGCAGAAGTAAGTAAGCAAAGATGATGAACCTAAAAGCCATTTACCAAACCCGCCGGCCGGCTGATATTGCCCAACTTGAACGTAGCTAGGTCTAAAATTATAATGGAAATTTTAAATGAGGGCGACTTATTTAGATGGCTTTCTTTTAAGTCCATTGATTAAAGATTACTGCGTGTTTTTCGCTCATTCCATAAATAAGTGAAAGATTGGACATATCGAATTGAATTACGTTCATAGCAAAAATATGTACATGAAACTGACCTGCACGCTTTTTAATCCATTAGCAAGAAACATTTTATCATCAAAATTAGGAATAGGTAATTCTAAACCGACATCGTACGATCTGTACACTAAATAGTCATCAATGTAGGGTGGATTGGTGAAGATGAAGTCCACAACAGATTTCTTGCGACGTTCAAGCGTTTCTAATGTGGTCTCATTTGCTGGCGTTGTCGCATCTGGCGTGGTGCTTGTGATAGTTGCCGATGTAGACTGTTCCGTTGCTGAAGGCGTTGCAGCCTCTGTGGGTGCTTCGCTTGCTGTCGATAAAATAGTCGTCAATGTAGGCACATCTGCTGCAGTCGTTTCCGGTCCAACATTCGTTGTTCCAACGTCTACAGTCGTTACAGAGTCAACTTCATTGTTCACTGTTGGTTCGTTCGGGACTGTGGTTACAGTGGAAGTTGTGTCCGGTATCATTGAACTTCCGCTGTTTTCTGGTAACGGTGACGTTGCACTTTCAGTGATTGCTGGCGTACTGGGTTCTGTCATCGTAGAGGTTGCAACCATTATTTGGCTCGTAGAAGGAGCTTGAGTACTAGTTGTTGTTGCGCTTGGAGCTGTGGCTTCTGACTCCATTTGTGTACTCTCAGCGTTAGCTGCTGATGTAGGACTCATTTCTGTGGTAGGTCCCCGTATATCGACCTCATTTAATGTTTCTGCATTGGGATTCGTTGTCGTTTCCTCTCTTGTTGGAGTGGTAGTTTCTGCCATAGTCGCTGTTGTAGAATCAGGATTAGTCGTGCTGTTTCCCGTAGCAGTTTCATTCCCAGGAGGAAGTGTAGGCAGCTGGTCATTCTCTAAGTCGAATCCATAAAATCGCAGTATTTTTTTGTAATTGTCGTTAAATGTTACGTTCTCATTGTTTAAGGCTAAACCAGCGAGAAATCCTTCCTCAGGTACAAAATATGTCTGAAAAATTATATAAATAATGTATGAACCTGAAATTAGGTACGTATGTTCTTACTTTAACCAGATAAATTAAATTTTGTGTCTAGTGTTGGGGGAAGACGGTCAAACTAAACACGACTACTTCTCTGGGCTCTAACTATGTATAGCTGGATATTACTTAGTATGGATAAATTAAAGAAGGTAGTAAAAGTGAATAAATTGTATTTGCAAAAGTTCAAGCCATTTAGTTACAGATCAACTAATGAAAACAATTGCAGTCTGTCATTGTTCTCAACTAGAAAGCGGTCACATCGGGTCATACAGTGTGACAATCTTTGGGTCCTGCCCATTTTTTTAAACTACATTAACAAAATCATAATTAGCACTAAAATAAATGTGACTGGCTAAATTGGGCTGACAAATTTTAATTATCACTGAAATTAGAACAATCCAGTAAAATATTACATCTGCTTTACTTTCTTACTTTAAATGACATGTGTGTTAAATATTTATGTTTTAAGAAATTCAGTAGGTAAACTTTTTGTACTATCAAATAAATATAAATATAAATATTTCACAACATCACATACATCGATCTGATCCCGTAGTAAGTAGCTTAAGCACTTGTGTTACGAAAATCAGAAACGACAGTGGATACACAAATATACTTAAATTTAAATAAATTGTATGAAAATGTATAATTTACAGAATTATTGTATAATTAAAGCTATGTGACTTTGCTGCGGCTAAAAATTTAACAGTGTAGTTTAATATTATGATCGTGACTCACTTTAAGGGTGCGATGGATATCTCTGAATCCAATCCGCATGACGTTCCTGTTCCATGGCAAATGCATCCCCCGTTGGATCTGGAACGAGGACTCTCCATCCACCCCCTCGTACAGCGACACCAGGATCCCAGTCAGGCCGTAAGGCGAAAACGCTATGTTGTTGTCATTTAAAAAGTTATGTTCCGCAAGTACTTTTAGACCGAACTCGTTAGTGATGTCTACCATCTGTGCTAGGGGAGTTCGTTCATGTTCCCAGAGTTTTATCTCTATCGGCACGCCGTAGTCCGCGCCCGTCGCGAGCGAGAGGGCCGCGAGGACGCACAGCGTGCGCGGGAGCAGCTGACCGGCGCGGCCGCCGGGCCGGGCGCGTCCGTCACCGACCATCGTGTTCGCGGTTGTGAATTGTGCCCGCGCTTCGCTGACCACGGTCCGGCTCAGGAATCGCTTTAGGCTAATCTTCGTGTCTAATTAGCATTGAGACCCCGGAGTTTTCGGTGAATGCCCTCCACAGTTGGTACGAGTACGAGGAATTGGCGAATGGTTTCCAACATGCCTATAAGGCATGTTTAAGTTTTACGGTACATCGGTATCGGTATTCTTTTAGTATGCGGGTGGTAGGTATACTACCTACTTACATAAGATGTGTTTTCGTCTATTGATAGGTTGTTTTAAGTTGAACAAAGCAATTTATAATAAAGTAACGTTAATAAATTATATATTTTTAATTATATATTGGTCTATCTAGATAATAAGTAGTTTTATATCCTGGACTGAACTTTTGGAAAGGGTTAGGGCAACAAAAACTCACGGTTTGGGGGAAAATCAGATTTTTGTTAGGTGACTATTGATAAAATTACTAAATACATATCTTATCTTTACTTTAGTAGGGACAGACCGTCTCGTCCAGCTGCCCTCCTGTCTCGGCAATTCCACGGAAAGCTAGGTAGGTAGATATGGTACATACAGACTTAGGTACTTTACTACAGGTATCTTTCTGAAAATAATATCACGTAGAATACTCCGATACTTATCTACTTACTTGAGCTTAAATTATTTATTCCGTTGGACTTCGTAAACTTACTAAACTTCTTGCACATCATGGCTAGTGCCACTGTGCGGCGTGTTTTTTCAGTGAGGAATCCAAATTACCTACAGTGCACCACAGCAAGTTAACTTCCCAATTTCTACACTAATTTTAGATCTCTTGTTTAGGCCTAAAGATTCATAGGAACCGTTACTGAAATATTTTATAATCTGTGCCGTTACTAAGAGGTCAGGTTCAGGAACAGGAAGGCTGGGTTAGCTGGGCGAGCTACGAAATAAATCCTCCACGACACTACACGGCTCACCTCTAAAGCCGAAGTCACGACAACGAGACATAATTATGAGCCGAACGAGTATCTAAGGTTGATTTCATGACTAAACGAATTGTTACTTGGAACCGCTGCGTGCCTCAAACGGCGCAAATATGCGGGCCTTAGTAGCTCTAACATGTTTGAACTGTTTGGCATAGAGACAATGGGCATCTGGGGACAGCGCATCGTGTTTATCAAGCATCTGATTGAGATTTCTTCAGTTGACCGGAGTGCATGCCTGTTCCTGGGTCACCGGATAAGCCTCGTCATCCAAAGAAGAAACTCAGCCAGCTTCTTGGGCACGATGTCTGTAAACAGCGAT
This sequence comes from Maruca vitrata, assembly GCA_039566165.1. Taxonomy (NCBI): domain Eukaryota; kingdom Metazoa; phylum Arthropoda; class Insecta; order Lepidoptera; family Crambidae; genus Maruca; species Maruca vitrata. The sequence continues at coordinate 12,503,853 of CM076912.1, read as the reverse complement.
CTGGGCATATTTTTTATTTATTAGAATGTATATATAGTTCGGTTACGTTAATTTTAGTTATTTTTATATTCAATATTCTTAATATTTATTAATAATAAGTATAAATAAGTAAGAATAAATAATGTATATGTCACCGTAAAATTGCAAATAAGGATAGATTGCAATCTCGCGAGATTGTGAACTGTCGAATAATAGGCACTTTTCATGCTATAACATAAAAATGTGAAATAATTTTATTTATATAGTTTTTGTGCTGAGGAATGCAAAAATTATATTATTTTTTCATAAAAACGTAAGATAAATTTTATATTTCTAATTTAAAATTGAAGTTTTATTATCTACATATCACGTGACCGAAAACACCGACCGCCATGATTTTCATCGGTATGACGTCAACAGTACTATACTCTATTCGAATTTCAATTTTCAATTTCATTTCGAAGAACGTAACTCTGCACGTTTCAAATAAATCCAATTTAATATCACTTTTTGTGTTTAGTAGGAAATCGTTATTTAAAAAATATACAATTATGCAAAAACACCCTACAATTAATTAACAAGCAAAATTAACTTATTGTTTTTGATCTGACTATTGTTTCTATATCTGAACTTCAAAATAAAATATTTTTTTGCGCGAATGCAGTTACGTACTATGGTTTATGTTTTACTTTTAAACGTAGTGACGTGCCTCAAGTATTCGGTTAGTTAAACCGATCATTCGCGAATGAAAATGAATCGGGCGGCAATGGGACTGCTTATAACTTTAATGCATTTTTCAATAAAACGTAATAAAAAGTGCAGTCCTTTGCAGGTAATATGTAAACTGATTAAATAACAAAATAAATAATAAATCAAGCAGTGATCATTAATAACTATAAAATTAAATATTAAAACTTAAATGAATTGTTTGTTTTTATTTTAAGAAAAACTTAAACGAATTGTTAGTAACTGTTGAGTTACTCCATTACGCGATACAATTCGTATAATTAATTTAGTGTTGCAACTATACTTGGTGCAAACACTCCTGGCAGCAAACGGTGTCAAACATTCGGTGCCATTAATTAACGAGTCTTTGACACGAGCCTATAACTGTTATGATCCTTTAAACTCAGTGTAAATTTTAAATAACTTAACTATCATTATTCATTATTATTATACTAAACATCCAATCGTGTATTTCTTTTTTCGACAAAAAACAAGTTTGGATGTTTTGCATGTCTAAAATTGTTCTTTCGATAATTTTTATTAACCTTAGTTTTTGAAAGTTAGTTCGATTTAAATTTGTTACAAATCGAGAATCGTTGCCGCTGAATATCGATTTCTAAGGGTACTTCCCTAGTACTGAACTATTGACATCTGTCAAAAAGGACTTCATAATTGGAATAGAGTATAAATAAGGTAATAGTAGTAGGTAATCTTTTCTAAAAACACGAACTTGTTTGATTAGGCGTATCTGCTCTATCACTCACGCGGCGTTTGACATTTCTTTATTTTAGTACAATTGACGTCACAATATGGCGGTCGGCATTTTGGCGCCTTTATTTTACGACAATATTTTGATCTTTTTCCCCTGCTTACAGGATAAATATTTTGCAAAAATAAAAATTACAACCTGACTATCGCATGTAAATGAACATTTTAAAAAATATTTGGAAAAATAGTAGAATAGCCTATTGTGAACTATAGTTCACGGTCGACTTTAAGGCCGACCAATCAGGGACAGCCTTCGGACGGCTGTCCCAAGGCTGTCCCTGATTGGTCGGCTATAGGCTATGCCTATAACTGACCAATCAGGCATTGACATCATTGACAAGTGACATATTTAAGATCGCAATTTATCAGTTTCACTTCGATAGATTGCAATCAGATGAATAATCACACGATAAATTGTAAGCATCATGTTATGGCGCACACTTATTCGACGGGTCACAATCTCGCGACATAGATTGCAATCTAACCTTATTTGCAATTTTACGGTGACATATGTAATAAGATAAGTATAAACAATGATTTGTATACGTTGCATAATACTCAATAGCCGAGGACGTTAAACTTTAATTTTAAAAAAGTACGTTGACAGTCCACGACGCGCTTGACGGCTTGCTTGCGCTGGCTGATTTGTTGAATGAGCCAGCCAGTAAAGTCGATTGACCGACATTTTGATTTCGGGTTCGAGTGTGAACTAAAATAGTGATTTTTCATGTAAAATACATCAACACGGCTAGTTACAATGCCACACGATTCTGATATTTGAGTTGTTTGGTGTTGTGTTCTATTTGGAGGTGATCAATTACCCAACAGGTTAGTCCAACTCTTTTGTCGATAGCACATACTTAATATAAGACGGACCAAAAAACCACCGAAATCAAGTAAATATCGCCTATGGTTAAAATATTACATCCGACGGTACTGTGATAGATAAATAAAATAAATGCGTATTAAAAAATATCCATAATAAATCCGATTCGACAGACTGCATGAGAAATACCTTGACTTTGTTTACATTTTTGGTTAAGGATTTTTTTGGTAACAATAAACCGTGTGAATTCAGTCAACTAAATGTATATTATACGGGTTCTGTTTAAAGAGAGGGAAAACTGAATAATCAATTCTGTAAAAACTACATAAACTTCTTCGAAACCCGAATAGGATCTTGTGAACCTTACTGTAGTTTTGAATAATTTGTGCTCTTGAGTAAGAAGTGTTAAGTTATAGTTTAATACTTAGCGGAGGAGTGTTAACAGAATCATAATTTGGTAATTATTTGTAGCAATAATTTTATTGTTATTTAAATTCACAAAGTCGGAATGACTTTTGTTTTAAGGGCAAACTCTACTATACAACCAGGTATGGTTAGAATGATACAGATACTCTTGAAAATAATTTCATAAAGAAAAAACTTATGTGAATGTTAATGTTCTTAGAATTTCTATTTAATATTTCTGGTAATGATTCATTGGCTTGTTTGAAAATCTACTTTTGATTTGTAATTTAATCAATTTCTAAACTTATTTCTTTCATCGGTTTAAAATTATTAATGGAGTGCCTCATTTTGATGAATCTTGTACAACTTTTGATCGAAAAGTTGTTTTAGGTTTGTTTAATATATTCTAGTAGAAATAGCATGGATATATTGTAAGTATAATGCAGAGGTGTACAGTGTAAGTATTGATTCACATGTAATTAAATATTTGAATATTGTAAAATATATATTGTACAATGAATTGACGGTGATGTGGTTTGTATTCCAGTTGGATCAACAACAAAGCAAGACAGAAGAGAAGTTTTGCTTCACATTTGTGAAAAGAGTTTATGACCGTTTTTTGGTCATAAACTAACAAGTGTAGTGCACCATGGACCTCCCTGACTGCCCGCCGGGGGCAGAGGGATACGAAGATTCTGTTGTTGAAGTGCCTAAGAAGCCCAGCGTTGAAGATGCAGAATGTACTAAGGTAAATATCAATTTCAATATTATTATTCTTAAAAATACATTGCTGCTATAAAATTCATAATTTTGGTGACATTCAATTCTTAAAATTTAAATAAATAAATAAATCTTTGAATTTTTCCAATTAATTTTTATCAATGGAATATTTTTTGCCCAATTATCTGTAGAACAAGTAGCGTGAACCATGCTATGATATCAGGCATAATGGACAGTTATTACAACATGTGGTGACTAGTTGACTGTGGATTTAAGATCCACATTTACACTTTTTTACAAGGCTGTCAAGGCTTGAGGCAGTCCTAATTATTCTCCGAACAGGGGTTGCCAAGTAGTTTTAAGTGAAGTCCAGATACTGTGAGAAAATCTAAATGAGGTCCAGAAAATATTAGTGTCACTGTAGCTCTGTCCTATCAGGGTGTAGCAAATTGTTTTGAGTCAGGTCTAGATACCATGAGAAAATCGAATAAGGTCCAGAAAATATGTGTCCCCGTAGCTCCGACAGTGCACCCCAATAAATCACAATATTTTGCGAACCCTTGACAGTTGGAGATTTTACCCTTCAAACTCCGGATTTGGTTTAGGGTGTTTCCTTTTCAAATTCTATATTCAAAATTTTTTAAGACTTTGTGTATTACTTTAAGTGCCAACCATTAAAGATTTGAAGTATGTAAGGAGAAAAAATACAGAAAAACTTCAACAGCCTCCTGTGGCTTGTGGTTCAGACCAGGACCAGTTGAATATTTCCTGGTTTTTAGATATTGAAATATCAATCATAAGTGCTTTAAAAATAGCATCCATGGCCGATTGATTAAGGTTGTTGTTTGCCATGCGAAGTCGCCATTTCGAACCCCAAACACATACCACTTTTCAAAAATATGAAATTCATTTCTAAGATTATGCGACACTGTAACGGTGAAGGTAATACAGCGTATGGAAACCTACACACCTATGAAGAAATTCTAAGGTTGTGTAGTCAACCAACTCACACTTGGCCAGCATGGTTGACTTAGGCCTGAAGGTTGATAAGTGGGGATGTATATGGGCTGATGATGATGAGTGCTTAACATATAATTATTATGTGGACAAATTTATTTATGTTTTATATTTTACTAGTGGTCCCGGCGAATATCATACCGCCAATACGGATTCTTTTTCTATATTTTCTCAAAATCTAAAACCTTCCTGGACTATGACGAACATTTTAAAACCAAAATTACCTAAATCGGTCCGGGCGTTCTCGAGTTTTAGTCAGACTAACGAACAGCAATTCATTTTTATTTATAAGAAGATTATTTTATATTATATTATGTTTGCCCAAAATCTATAGCTATCCAAATAACTAAAAACATGTATGTGGCATTAAATAAATTTGTTTTCAATTATGACTCTGCATTGACATATTAAGTATATGAAATAAATAAACCATGATTGGGTTTCCCTGACCCAAACAAATCCCTGGATCCAACTAGATGTCCTGTCATAAAAATCATACTATCAAAAATTATATTCCATTTTTTTTGCTTTGATAAAAGTACAAAATAATATCAATACAAACTTAAATTTGGTAAAATTTACATCAACCTATTATAATAAGTAAAATAAAATACAAAGTTAAAATAAGATTTCAGTTAAAGGATTTTTTTACCAATGTTTTCTATTGATATACCCACTTATTGAAGTTAGCTATCTATGGATATTATAAAAAAATATTCTTATTACATATGATAGATTTTATACCTGGTGGCTTATTATGGAATATGGAGTACATGTTATTTACATGGTATGTAAGTACTATTTCACATGTGTGTAAAGTTGAGTAGGTATTGTCCTACCCCAGGCATTATTTATTGCAAGTCTTTTCAGGAAACTTTATCTTTATTTTTAATCAGAACTTTTTATAAATATATAATTATTATTAAATATCTCAACATTACATACATTATTCTGATTCCGAAATATGTTTTAGTATGTTTTGTGTACCACTGTTCTTTCTGATATCCATCACTAATGCAAATAAGCACGAAATTTGATCAGTTTAATTTTGTGATGTTATGTGATTTTTATTTATTTACTGAGTCCAATGGCCAGAAGTCAAATATTTTCAGTAAAAGTACATCTAATTGACAGGCAAATCGGCATTTCACGCAAAGAAATAAATAGGCACTAAATGTTCATTTACCGAGAAATGACATAGATTTCTATACAGGTGGTATTTTTGAAGACTGGTTAATAAGATCAGAACTAATGCGTTTGCGCATGCAACGTAGTATAAACTGGCGCATCGATAAACAACGAATAAGGTTGTTTACGAATAACAAAGAATATGGTTCTTTTCCACTGGAATGGCATTTCCAATGAGATGTCACATACCCTTAAACTCTTAATGGCGATAATAGGCTATTTTACTGTGTTTTTTATGTTATTTAATCGTGAAATCATCTAAGCTAATGTTGTGGTCAGTAAAGAAATTTATATTTACATACGCTTATTCGATGCTCATTGTGGTTAAGGAAAACATCGTCAGGAAAGCAGTAGCGACAGATATCGCCTATGTAAAAATGTCTTTGAAAAAATGTACAGCGCCTTTAGCGGTAACCCTAAGAACTAAAATCGGTAGTATGAAAAAAACAATTCGATTGGTTTTTAATGTCCGAAAGTTTTCGACAGCTAAGTCATGGTAGCGCTACGGCAGGCATGCACCTATGAAGAAATTCTTAATATGTGGTTGACTGATGCCTCAACGCCCTAGTTTAAGGTAGACTCGAGCTTCTCGGCGGGGACGTATGGGCTAAATCAAAATATTTGTTTTTAACATATAAGAATTACACAAGAATAGCTACTCTATTGTAGGAACGAAAACTTTTTCGCAAAAGCTAACGTCCAATAAATCCAGTAGTAAATCGGGAGGGCATAAATAAGTATAAAATATAATATTTGAAAATTTTTAATTATTTTCAATATCTAATGAAATATTGTACGAGTCTTCATCAAGTGCACATATTGAAATATCTTGACATACTAATGCTTCAATCTATCGACAGAAATGTAATAATTTTATTCTGAACTATCTGTAAACTTTTCAACAATACAAAAATCTTATACAGTGGCGTTTTAAAATTGTGATGACGAAATTTGAGATAAGAAACGTTAGTGCATGAGATTTATGGAGACTTACACTAAATTAAGCTCAATGACAAATAGGTAATAATTTTGCATGTGATTCTTACTGAATCATCATACCTACCTATTGCGAAAGCTTGCGACAATGGAGAATGTTCATGATTTTAGATAATTGGGTATCTTTGAAGTGTTTGATAATCTGAATTGACATGTGTAGTTCGTTTCGATATACAACCAAAATTGAAAAAGTTATACGTGTTTAAAGTTCTGATCGTTTGCACTTTTCATACAAAATGAACGTTGTGATATGACGTCACACCACAACATCCAGTACATTGCAAAAAACATTTTTTCGTAATTTTACGCTCTAGAATTAAATTCGTTTTACAAATACGTTCAACGTGCCAATATATAATGTCCCAATTTGAAATTAAGACACAGTAGCATTCTCCATTGCTAATCGCGAGTGTAGATGTTGTTCACGCCTTCGCTCCGTTCCCCGATCAGTGTCGGTCTTTTGACCCACGATAAAGACTTTTCGGCGCGAGAACGCGACCGCATCCACACTCGTTTGTCGCAGTAGCATACACAAGACAGAGGTATTGACGTCGTCGTTAATCAAAGAAGCGTCTTCTAACAAGGCTTTGCGAATGTGGATAGACACAAAGCCGAACAGCCGACACAAAGCCGACTCTACACTCACGCGCGACTTCGCGCGTGAGGGTAGAGTCGGCTTTACGCGAAGTGTAGAAGTGATGTCAGAGATAAAATTAGGAGTCGTTTTGTATGGAGCGTTTTAGAGCTCGTCCAAATTATGCGTTAATGTAACTGGAATATCTTCAAGTTTTCGAGATATCAAAGCATTTTTAGCCGTTATCGACATGCATTCTATGCATATGTTCTCACTTTTGAGTCAGCATTTACGTGTAGTGCTTAGGTGTTTCGTAAATTTACTGTGTTTTGTCACTACGATTTCATTTTTAATCTTCACGATCCGGTTATGTGGTAAGTATTCGTATATAACACTTAAAATAGATTTATGATATGAATAAAAAATAAAAGGAACCAACTGTATCTGTTTTATTTCCTTCAGCACACCCTTGATTTTGTTTTAGGGATTTGTTAAAACGCGGAGAGTTGATGGCGCATTGTGACTATTTACCATATTACGATAATAATAAGAAAAAAAAAACAAAATTATGGCTAAATATTGCTATAAAATTTGTGTGTGGAATGTAACTAGATGGTTGTTATAATAGTTTTTATTGTTGTGTTATAGGCTGAGCAAGAGTTCCACGATCACCTGAACAGCTTGAAGATCAAGGTCGAGGATGGCGGGGTCCGCTGCATGGTGGAGCGGCAGGGGCGCGACGTCTCCGGGAAGTGGATCTACCTGTGCTACCCCTGCGCGGCGGTCTGCAGCGGCGAGAGCATCTTGCAGGTGGACAACACCCCTAGACCATGGTCAAGGGGTGCACAGCACAACACCCCTAGACCTTGAATCTAAAGACCTCCTTTTTATCTGATAGAAAGGGCTTCATGTTTGTTTTAAAATTAGTGTCAAAACTGAACCTGAGCATAAAGATGGTCATGATATAATTAAAATTTGAAATACTAAGTGTTAATTTGCGGCAACATCTTGCTGCAAATGTTACCAGATTAGGTGCGACAGACGATGCGCGTTGGCATATATTATATCATATTTGTTTATGTATTTTTCCATACCTTAAAAACTTACTCTCGAGACTACAATTTGCTAAATGACAGACCGGCATTGTTTATAAGTATATAATCGAAATCTAGATTTCTCAAGGATCAGCTGCAGCAGTTAGGCTTACAATCCTATTTTGTTCATAATAATAATTGTAATGGTATGTTTCAGACTCATATATCTGGGAAGAAGCACAAGTCGAAGCTGTCCACGTCGACTGTGTGGCCGAAGAGCATTTTCGACGAGCATCCGTACTTACTCAGCCAAAAAGGCGTTCCCAAAGAGAAGGCAAAGGATGCTGGTAAATATCTATCCAATTTTAAGTATGCTTATAGAAAAGCTATTAAGATGGCTTGGAGTAAACAAACTATATTTTATCAAATTCTTCATACCCTATTTGTCCACAATAAGGTCCTTACCCAACTCTTAAATCTACTGTTCTAGGAAATGTTTCTTACCCTTTTGCCTGTATATCTAATACTGAGATCCATATCACACTGCATTAACTATTCGAAGGGCTAATAAATGTTAATCCTGCTGTTAATTTATTACAGTTACCGAGAAGGTTCTCCATAAAATGGCAGAAGAAGTAGATGTACATAATGCTGCATCAGAATTGGATCAAAAGTTTGGCAAGTACAGGGGTGTCACGTGCCACATCCAAGACACGTTAGATAATATCAAGTGAGTACTATGCATTTTACTACAAATCTATCTGACTCGTTATTCTATCGGTGACTAGCGCCGCGTAACGACTGCGACATCTCATGCTGGGTCATATTAGTGTGTATTATTGACTAGCTCGGTGGAACAGTGGTTAGTGACCCTGGCTGGCGGTTCCAAGAGTTGTGGGTTCGATTCCCACTCGGGACAAATATTTGTGTGATGAACATCGGTGTTAGTTCCGTGTCTGGGTGTGATTATGTATTTAAGTATGTATTTATAAATATAAATGTATGTATATCAGTCTCTGACGCCCATAGTACAAGCTCTGCTTAGTTTGGGGTCAGATGACCGTGTGCGGAAATGTCCCAGATATTTATTTATTTCCTGTTAAATTACCCAGCCCTGATTCAGTAAGTTGGAAGTTTCGCCCGTGACTCGGAAAACCTGTTAAGAACTACCCAGGCGCTTAGGTCCTCAGTGCGAACTTGCGCTATTGTAAATTTAGGGCGCATTCAAACTAGCCGCAAAGTCCCGCGCTGCAGTCGCTAATCGGCACTGTATTTCAATAGTAATAATCACGTTTGGCAGCTGCTCTACAGACTTACTATGGGATGACGGAGCCACGCGATTAAATTGAATGCCTCCTAACAACATCACATACATTGCTCTGATCCCATGGTAAATAACTTAAGCACTTGTTCCACGCATGTCGGATGTGAGAATCAACAGTAGATACTCAAATATAATGGATACACAAATAACACACCCAGTCACGGAATAAACACCGAAGCTCGTCACGCTAATACGTCTCGATAATATTTCTCTAGTGGATATATCAAACACACGACTCTTGGAACCATAGTAGCGAACCTGGGTCACTAACCAATGTTCCACCGGGCCAGTGGAAGCATGAAATTCTGTGGCGTAACTACAGGGTGGCAAGTCGGCAAAATGCCACCGGCCCCCACCCGGTAGGGGGCCCCAGCCGAAAGGGGTCCCCGGTCATAGGAGAGTCTCATCTGCCAACCCACATACACATTAAGATAAAAAAAAAGAACGGGGGTTGCACAGGGCCCCAACCGATGAATTTTGCCACGGACTTCAACGGGTATAGTTACGCCACTGACGAAATTATAATGTATGTTTGTATAGGGCGCCGCTGCTGGGCCTGGAGTACTTGGTGGAGTTCCCGCCGGAGGAGGCGCACTACGAGCCGTCGTACATGTGCACGCTGTGCAACAAGCAGGGCCACCCGCGCACTATCACCAATCACCTCACCTGTTTCTGGCACCGGTACAATTACCTCGTGAGTAAAGTGCACATTTTTTTTTCTTAACTGACAGAAGACGATGGCTTCGAGTAGCCTCGTCATCGTCATCGGACTTGCAGGGGAGCGGATGGCTCTCTCGCTGTAGTAGGGCTACAGGCACAGCGTACAGTTTACGTGCAGTGAAATGTTATTCTCGGTGATCAAGTCCCCGATTTAAAAAGTATCAATGGGTGGGTCATTATAGTCAGTCAAATGCTGCCTCATGACATCAGTACTTCTCATACACTCATTGAAAAAACTCGACATAAATGTCCTCAGCATTGTCAGTAATGTACCACACAGTGACAGTACCTTGTGTATTATGTATCCATAGTTGTTACAGATACCATTATCTTGCTAGTCAGATGTAGTCAGACACCGATCTATTAATTAACTAGTACTTCATCGTCATTCTCCTGCCCTTGTCCCACGCTAAGTGTGGTCGGCGCAACATGTATATTTATTCCACTCGGGCCTGTCATTCGTTATCTCTGCGTCAACTCCTTTCACTTATTACTTATTAACTAGTACTTATTACCTTATTTTTCTCGTACTTATAAACATGCTCTTTATCGTCCGTCAGTCGCGGCACTACACGAAGGCGTACACGCGCCTGTCTCCGTACCGCGTGCAGCCCACGTACCGCGAGGGCGTGAACATGGTGCTCAACCGGCTGGTGCAGCGCATCGAGGACAGTTTCGGCCGGCAGCGGCCCGTGCACATCGACAAGGAGGACTACGAGAAGCAACGGTCAGTACTAACGCAGTGTTACCTTAAGAGCGAGTCTCCACGACAGTAGCGCCACCGTTAGTTTAAAATATCGCCTATGTAAAAAATGTCTATTGAAAATTGTACAGCGCCCCTAGCGGTAACGCTAAGAACTGAAATCGGTAGAATGAAATAAACAATTCGATAGGTTTTTAACTCATGATACAGAATGGTGTAATGGAACATGTCATAAAATGGATGGAAAACGACGTAGCACAATGCAACACACAAGTGGGGCCTCACTCTTGACTCATCATCGACAATGTCGATTCGACATCGGCAGCCTATACTTCTGGACATGGGCCTCCCCACGGCACTCCCGCCTTGCCCTGCCACTCGCATCCTCCTCTCGCAAACACCTGCCAGGCGTCCTGAGCAGATCGTCAGTTCACTTAGATTCAGGGAGTCGCCATCTGGCGCTAGCCTTAACTAAAATTATAGTCGACGGTTAGAATAACCTTATATAACGAAATTAAACCACGTCGTCTTCTGTATATAATCACTTTAATATTTCACACTTTAACTTAAACCAAATCAGTAGGTACATCGACAATCACACGGACATAGATTCACTAAGACGTCTTAACTCTACCACAGCTCGGTAAAGAATGAATCCGGCCTGAGCACTCAGCTCTACTAAGCTGCTCTTTCCCCACTACTTTGCCACCTCCTTAGTCAGAGCGTGTGACAGTGGCTATCAGTGTTGCCGTTTAATAATTTAAAAATTGTACAATACTTAAGACTTACACTTAAAAATATAAAAATCATAACATTCGGCCATCTGATAACGTGCTGTCTCCTGACAGGCACACAATTCACAAAATAATTAGATTCGATTTTAGCATTTACTTAATTAACTTAAATTCAAACATGGAAGCCTTTGTTAAAGTATGTACAGTACTAGTACCTAGTTAAACGTTAGTTAAATAAACATGACACCTATTTAAGAATCAACTTGATACATAATTAACAATATTGAACAAAAAGGACTGAAATATGAATCATAACATTCGACAACATCATATTACTCTAATCAACCCTAAAATAACAGTATAATTTTAGAACAATTTACTCTACATTCCAGTTTATAATCCTATTCTTAGCCTATATTCTTACATATTATTTTTTTGTTTGTTTTTTTTTTACAGAATACAGTTTCGTTTTATACAATACAATATTGATAAATTACTGCTTTTAATTAGTTTTCTTCTTAATTATTTTTAGATACAATTGTTTTTTTTTTGTTTTATTATTTTACTATTATGATATGAGCTTACGTATACTTATTATAATTAGTACTTAATATAGTTATTATAATGATATGAATGTTCTAGGTACCTAGTTATTTTATATATTTGTCAATTTTATCAACAATCAGTACTGTGCTCATCAGAGCTGCTGCTGTCCGTATCATGTAATTCTAAAGCTTTTATATGTATCCAGGGCCTAATTCTATCGGCGGCTAGAACAGTGTTATAAGGTTTACCTTTTTTGCTAAATCCAGGAACGTCAGATATTTTGTACCTGTCGTTCCCTAATATCTCACAAATTTTATAAGGTCCGACAAACTTAGACAGTAGCTTTGTACTTTGGTTTTTGTTATCGTAGTTATTCCGCGAAATTTTGACTAAATCACCTACTTCGTAGGATCGAGCCGGAGCCCGATTTGCATTGTGTCTCTCTTTTTGCTTTGCTTGATCCTTGCTTATGTTATTACTTATTTCTTCTCTGATTTGTTGCAAGTCAGAGTTGGGAACATCTTCGCGAATACCTATGTCAAGTTTGTTTAATAAGTCATCGCGGAGTTTAAATCCGAACAAAGCTTCTGTCGCAGTTTTGCGGGTTGAGGCGTTGACTGTATTGTTAATACCGAATTGCACTTTCCCCAAACACTTGTCCCATTCACGTTCATGACCAAATGCGTTCTGAGAAGCTAATGAATTAAGAATGGTTTGATTAAAACGCTCTGCTTGGCCGTTTGCCCTCGGACACGCAACCGCGTTAAGTACGTGTTTAATGCCATGAGAATCACAAAAGACCTTAAAAGCTGAAGAAGTAAAGCTGGTTCCACGATCGGATACAATCCTAGCCGGGACTCCGAAGTCATAGAAGATTTTTTCTAACGCTTTGACTGTAGTTTTGGTTTTTAGATCTCTAACGGCCCTGACAAATACATATTTTGTAAACCCATCTACTACCGTTAGTATATAGCTATTACCATCTTTACTTTTCACGAAAGGACCGAGATGATCCATGTGGATCGTGTGAAAAGGCACATTGATCTTTTCTATGGGGTAAAGATGACCAGTCTTCTGTCGTGAAGAGCTATCTTTATTAAAAGCACACTCTAGACAGGCTGCTACGTATTTTTTTACGAATTTCCTAAGCTTTGGAAACCAATAATCACGTCGAATGCTATCTAAGGTTTTGGCGTAGCCTTGATGACCTATATCGTCATGATTGGCACGACATATCTGCCATCGTGCATTTCGCGGTAAAACAAGACATAATCGGTCCTCGACTTTTCTGTACACAGCATGGTTTTTAACTACGTAGTTTTTTCTAATGTCCTTGCACGCAAGATCGTCCTCAGGTTTTAGAATGTTGTGAATCCTAGAGATATCAGGGTCTGCTATTTGTAGGGTCAAGAGCCAATTCTGTTTCTCAATCGTATACACAGAGACAGAATTGGTATCTTCCAGATCCTCAGATAGTTTAGTGTTCCTGCTCAAAGCGTCAACATGCGACATTTGAACACCCGGCCGATATTCAATGTCGAATGTGTATTCGCTCATTTGGAGCCACCACCTTGCTATCCGTGGAATAAGATCCCTCTTAGTCATCGTGGTCCTAAGAGCTGCGCAATCCGTGAAAACTTTGAAATTCAAACCTAATAGATAAACCCTAAACTTTTTCAACGAGCACACGACAGCCAGTGTCTCTAGCTCATACGAATGTAGATGTTTTTCCTCGGGGGTTGTCTGCCGACTAAAGTATGCCACTGGTTTCAAAACCCTTGAATCTGCTTGCCATTGCATGAGAATACCTCCCACACCCAGAGAGCTAGCGTCGGTGTGCAACTCTGTTTCGAGTTTCGGGTCATAAAGTGCTAATACAGGTCGACTTACAAGCTTTTCCCTTAGGATATGGAATGCTTGTTCTTCCACGTTAGACCAACGCCAAACAGAGTCCTTCTTTAACAAAGTTGTAAGAGGACGCGCGACTTCGCCATAACCCTTTATAAACTTACGAAAGAATCCGGTTAGACCCAAGAATTGGCGAACCTCGTGCACATTACGGGGTGTGGGAAATTGACTCACGGCTAATACCTTCGTTTCACCAGGTCGTATGCCCTCCGAGGAAATTTCATATCCCAAGTAACTGACAGTTCTATCAAAAAAAACGACATTTTGTTAGCTTCAGAGTAAGACAGTTTTGCCGAAAGAGTTTCAAAATATCTTCCAATCGATCAAACATTTCCTCAATACTTCTTGAGGGTACCAACACATCATCGAGATATGCCAGAGCATATTCAAAACGCCTGTTGCCTAGGATCTTATTTATCATTCGCTGAAAAACAGCCGGGGCGTTTGCCAACCCGAAAGGCATCCTTTTAAATTCATAATGGCCGTCCGGAGTGACAAACCCAGTCAGATGCTGACTGTCCTTGGCCATGGGAATTTGATAATAACCGGAAGCGAGGTCAAGCGTAGTGAAGAAGCTGTTTCCACTTAAATTTGTGATCTGATCGTCTATCAGCGGCAGAGGAAAGCGATCCTTTATAGTTTTGTTATTCAAGGCCCTAAAATCTATGCAAAGTCTCTGCTCACCAGTTTTTTTCTTGACCATTAAGATGGGGCTCGCATAATCGGACCTCGACTCTTGGATGATGTCTAGCCGTAAAAGTTCATCTATAGTCTCACGAACAGTCTCACGCTCGCTATGAGACAGGCGGTACGGCCGATAGACAACTGGTCTATTGTCCATGACGTCGATTTTCATCTCAACGTCGACCGCACAACCTATCTCACCTAAATTAGTAGCAAAACAGTCGCGATAATTTTGTAACAAATCGTAAAGTCTGTCTGTTTGTTCAGTACTAAGTCCTGGTCCAGTCTTGACATCATCCTTGTTCAGAGGTTCCAAGGTAGAAGTATCGACTCGAATCCTATTCATTCGGAAGGATTTTTTTTCTATAAAAGGTATTGCCCTAGCTACTAAGGTGTCTTTTGCTATAGTTACGGTATGGTGTGACAGATTCTCAATAACTACTTCGCCTTTACCATTAATGATATGGTAGGCGCCTTGAAGTAAACAATATTCATTTCCAGGCTCAGTAGAGCTATAACCATCAATAAAAATGTCTCCTGTAAAATTGGACCCCACACAAACGGGAACGACTTCAATTCTGTGAACATTGACAGAATTGAAAGCATGAAGCTTTAAACTCGTGACAGAAGATAGTGGATCACCGCTAGGACTTTTATAAAAAGTGAGTCTGCGACTGTCTTTCAGGACAGTGACGCAAGGTAACTCCGTGAAATTTTGTCCAATGATCATGGCGGTCTGCATGTGCATGTCGTCCACAACAAGGACTTCAACCTGTGCTTCAACTTCATCGACCTTTATGGTCACAAAGGACTTATATAACGGAATAACAGAGGATTGTCCAAAACCTCGCACAACGGGGAGATGATCAAAAGACTTTTCCAAATTTAAAAGCTCAGCATTGCTCTTACTTAGAAGCGTGCACTCGCTGCCGAAATCAATGTAAGCTCCTAAAAGATTTTCATTAATAGTGGCTGTTTTAAAGAACTTGTCATTGTCCTTATTCCCTATATCTATCTTTAAAGTTTTCCTTTCAGAAACTTCAGGGCTCGCGGAGTTAAAAGTTTTACTGCTATACGGTGTCGCTTTGCAACTGTCACTATCATGACCAACTCTATTACAGCGTCTGCACCTAACTATTGGTTTCGTGCACTTGTAATAAGGGTGCCCCTTAGACCGACAATTATAACAAACAATCGATTCCGAAGTAGAATTCTGAGTGTTAAGGTTAGAGTTACTAACAGCGTGACTTTTAGTTTGAACGGGACGAGTCTTTGATTTATTATCGGTAAACGGTTGTGATTTTTGGGAACAGAGAAAGTTGAGTAAGTCTTCAGGTTCAGAACTATTTAAAGCTTGTGCTCCATTACGTATGGACCTATCAGTTATACCATACACGATACAGTCAACTGCCCTTTTTCCTGTAATTTCACATCTATTAAGCAAACACAATTTGTCAAAAAGTATTCTCGGAGACTTTCGTCATATCTAGAAGTCCGGTTTAGCATCTCCTCCAAAAGACGACCGTAATTTTCTTCGCTAGGGAACGCCTTTCGAAGTTTGGCTTGCCACTCATCCCAAGTGTAAATCACAGTAGGTAAGGACTCGAACCACCTTTTTGCCAAACCAACTAATTTTTGTAAGGAAAAATGAACAATTTGCTTTTCGCTCCAACTATAAATGACGGCGCACTCGTTGACTTTTCTTAGCCAGCTATCAACAGTTTGAGTTCTATTTGCTGGATCGAACTCAGGTAACACATTGTTAAAATTACTGCTAGCCAAAACTGGTGAAGAGGATTTATCTTTATCACCACTAAAGTTAGCCAAAAGTTTTAAAACATCGTTAGTAGAAAGGCGACTTGAATATTTACGCGTCTTCCTAGGCACAGGCTCGCTGCTTGAGGTGGATGAAGAGGAAGGACTTCTTCTTCGCGCAGACCTTTTAGCTCGCCTGCGCCGTTTTGAGGACGCGCGCACTGGGGAACCGGGTGGCGTACCGCCTTCATTACCAGAAGCCATTTACTCTGGAATGTATGAAACATTCATCGACATAATCCGTCCAACATCATGATCTTAAAGGGGAATAAAATTAAATGTCACAAAATAATTCAGTATAATTTTGATGGTTATCATAGTCACTAAATAAAAACCTTATTCAGTAAGCCAACCCGGCTTACTCTAGAACAATATCCAACGAATGTGCATAGCTTACGCAAAATACCAGAGGGAAACATACCCTCCAAGTTTAACCAGTAAGCTAATGTACTTCGCATGTATCATAAAATCCGACGAATGTATGCAGCTTACGCAAAATAACAGAGGGAAACATACCCATCAAGTTTAACCTGTAAGCTCATACACTTCGTACCCTAAAACCCGACGACTGCATGTGGCTCACGCAAAATACCAGTAAGGAATTACCCACATAGTTAACCTGTGAGCCAACACACATCGCCACCTAATATTATCCGACAAATATGTGTAGCCTACGCAAAAGACTAGTTTATCCTGTAAGCCAACACATATCTGCCCCTAGTATTCACTGAACTAAAGATATAAGTACTATCCTGAATTATGAATATAATTAGCTTAATATTTCTTGTATTTAGATTTTATCCTTCTCGTTTTTAATAAATTCATAGAATATTAAAATTAAATCACTATATAATTGTTAAATTCAATGTTTGTAAACCGTTCAGTGCTTTGAACTCAATTCCTTATCTAACAATGCAATATCAATTAGAGTAGCTTGCGTGTCGGCTTAGTGTTTTAAGAATTGAAACTATTAAATTTATTTAGACATAACCATTTATCCAAGTATCTTTTAGTGCAGGCCGACAAAACTGGGAGCCATCAGAGTGTAGCCCTGACGTGGCCTCCAGAATCTCGGCATTATTGCATATGAGAGAATAGGCGCTCAGAAGTACTACCGAGGAGTAGCCTGGCCAAGTATCCGCGCATAGTCTCACACAGCAACACCCTACGTATCACATATTAAGGAGTCGCCCTAATCGAATGCAATACGCAAGTCTATCATCCGAATGTGCAATAGCTATGTCTTTTTGCCATATTGCTTAAAAAAATTAAGTTCTCAGCATTTAAAGGCGTAACATTATTATGGTGGGCGCGAAGCAGTTATAATAAAAATAAATGTACGTACCTTACTTTTGGGTTACCCCTCTTCTGAAGTATAACGAAATTAAACCACGTCGTCTTCTGTATATAATCACTTTAATATTTCACACTTTAACTTAAACCAAATCAGTAGGTACATCGACAATCACACGGACATAGATTCACTAAGACGTCTTAACTCTACCACAGCTCGGTAAAGAATGAATCCGGCCTGAGCACTCAGCTCTACTAAGCTGCTCTTTCCCCACTACTTTGCCACCTCCTTAGTCAGAGCGTGTGACAGTGGCTATCAGTGTTGCCGTTTAATAATTTAAAAATTGTACAATACTTAAGACTTACACTTAAAAATATAAAAATCATAACACTTACTTCCGCCTGATGGCAAGCGTCCTTAAGTTCGACGTATGAGCGACATACAGGCACAATATATCCTTTCGATCCTGTTAATATGGACTGCCACTTCCAGGACTCGCGTTTGTAGATTTAATTATAAGTTCATAAATAATTACATAATTCATAAACCCAGTCGTATCTTAGATTATGACAGTGACTGAGTATAGACTATTCAGTCTTGAACGCGTTGCTAAGTGTGGTAGTTGTGTAACATAGTTTTCTTATTTTGCAGAGATCTGATTAATCAATGGATATATAAAAGCCTACACTTCTCTGAAAAAAATGGGCCTTCGTTCGAAGAGGTTGTGGACAGCAATCTGATTGAATCAATAAGTAGAGTTAGTAAGTATGGTTTTGACTGAATTGAAGAACTGGGCAGATTTAATTCCTTTACCTTTAAGCGATACAAATTTAATGGATTTTCTTTATTTTCAGATCCTGATAAGAAAGGATTTGACAGGTATAAAACTTTACTTATTTAAAAATATTTGATTGAATAGCCTTTTGATGAAATAATATGTAACACATTGAATATTGCTTTCTAGGGATAGGCGGGATCCTTCTCCTCCAGTGGTAGCCGCGCCTACGAAGCCTCTATTCAACAACAGCACGGTAAATAATTTAACGTCAATTACCGAATAACAAATATCAAGACAGCACATAAATTACACCGGTTAAAAGCATTTCATTTTCAAAAATTTGCATCGGCCTGAAAATTGGTGCAGGTCAAGTGTTTTCTGCAGATATTGCAAGATTTTGGTAAAAAATTAAATTTAAAGAATTCTAATACTAACTGTTAAACTTTAAT
Source organism: Maruca vitrata (assembly GCA_039566165.1). Lineage (NCBI taxonomy): Eukaryota > Metazoa > Arthropoda > Insecta > Lepidoptera > Crambidae > Maruca > Maruca vitrata. The sequence goes on along the minus strand of CM076912.1, from coordinate 12,484,665 downwards.
AAAAAAGCGTGAAGGGAGGCGACACATCTGGTGCTGTAGACAAAGTAACAATATCAAAACGATAACGAAGTTCGATAAGAATAAAATGTATGGGATGGACATTAGATTGACCACGTGATTTATCGCGTCTAATGTCATTCCCATACATTTATTTTCGAACTTCGTCTTTTGTCTAAGCCCCCTGTGGAGATTTTGTTTGATGTCGTGTGTGTTCCAGCGCGGGGCGGGGCGGCAGGCGCGCCGGGCGTCGGTGGAGGCGCTGTCGGACATCAGCGACGAGCCGGAGCGCCGCCCCAACGACCTCGTCATGCGCCCGGACGGGTCAGTCTGCTTTGCTATAATTGCATTGTTTGTCTGTAGCCTTTTATGCGCCCGATGCGAGCTTTAACAAATTGCGTCCTTGACAAATAAAACTAGATACAGGTCTGGTCATTTCTGCGCCCTGTGCCTGGGCACCGTGGCACCGCCCTAGTTAAACTGAGAGTGCATCTGTGCCGTCATGCGGTCTGTTGTATAAAAGAAAGAAAGAAAGAAATAATACTAGGAGTGGGATAATCTCCTGAATCATCATGTTTCTAAGAATTCTATTAAATTTATTATTCTTTGTGATAAAATATCATCATCATCATCAGCCCATACTTGTCCACTGCTGGACATAGGCCTCTCCAATGCACGCCACTTTTTTCTATCCTCGGCCACTCGCATCCAGCTCCTGCCAGCCGTCCTGCGCAGATCGTCACACCACCTAGCCTGCGGGCGTCCTACACTACGTTTGCCGAGACGCGGTATCCACTCCAGAACTCGTCTACCCCAGCGGTTGTCGGTTCTACGGCTGATGTGGCCAGCCCACTGCCACTTCAACTTGCTAATGCGATGAGCTATGTCGATGACTTTGGTTCTCTGACGTATCGCCTCATTTCTGATTCGATCCCGCAGAGAAACACCGAGCATAGCTCTTTCCATAGCCCGCTGAGCGACTTTTAACTTGTGGACCAGCCGTGCCGTCAGTGTCCACGTTTCGGCTCCATACGTCATGACGGGTAGGACGCACTGATTAAAGACTTTCGTCTTAAGGCTTTGTGGGATTGACGATGAGAAGACTCGGCGAAGTTTCCCAAATGCTGCCCAACCCAGCTGAATTCTTCTATTCACCTCGTCCTCAAAGTTGTTTCGACCCAACTGCATAGTCTGCCCGAGGTACACATATTTTTGAACAACTTCGAGGACGGTGCCGTGAATTGCAATCGGTTCCGGTAGTATACGTTCATTGAACATGACCTTGGTTTTGTCCAAGTTCATCCGTAGGCCGATGCGCGCAGAATTGTCAGCCAGGTCATTCAGCATCTGTTGTAGGTCCTGCAGCGTCTCTGCCAGAATGACGATGTCATCTGCAAATCGCAGGTGAGAGATGTATTCACCATTTACGTTAATGCCACGTCCTTTCCAGTTCAGCGTCTTGAACAAATCCTCCATTGCATTTGTGAACAACTTCGGGGAGATGACTTCCCTTGTCTCACTGCTCGATGCAATGGTATGGGCTTTGTTTGCTGATTTTGTAGTTGGACGGACATAGTCGCGGCTTGGTAAAGACATTTCATCACCTGGATGTATCGCCAATCTACTTGGCATCGCTGCAGGGACTCCAGAACTGACCAGATTTCAACCGAGTCGAAGGCTTTCTCATAGTCCACAAATGCTAGGCACAGGGGCTGATTATACTCCTCAGTCTTCTGTATAATCTGCCGCACTGTGTGGATGTGGTCTATAGTGCCGTATCCGCTCCGAAATCCAGCCTGTTCCGGTGGTTGGAATTCGTCGAGTCTTCGCGCCAGACGGTTCGTGATTACTCTTGAGAAAAGCTTATAGACGTGGCTTAAAAGGGAAATAGGTCGATAGTTCTTCAAAAGGGTTTTGCCACCTTTTTTGAAGAACAGGACGACCACACTCTTACTCCACGCCTCCGGAGTTCTCCCTTCAAACAGGACAGCGTTAAAAAGCCTTTGAAGCTCCCTCAGTACGGGTTTGCCTCCAGCCTTTAGCAGCTCTGTTGTAACGCCGTCCTCTCCAGGGGCTTTTCCATTTTTAAGCTGCCCAAGAGCAATCTCGATTTCGTTATTGCTAACTTCTGGTAGGTCTTCGGTATAGTGGCGTGTCAATATGGCTCTAGTGTCCTCATTGCCGGGATCAGGGCGAGATGCATGCGAGGCGTATAACCGGCCATAGAAGTCTTCTATCTCCGAGAGTACTGCCGGCTTTGAAGCAGCAATGTCCCCATTCGCTGTGGTCAGCTTCGTTAAGTGGCTTCTTCCGAGAGATTGTACAAACACCTTTGACCCCCGATTCTGCTCAGCCATAGCTCTTTCGATTAAAAGAGTATTGTAGCACCGGAGGTCGCGTCGCACACATTTATTGATCTCCCGGTTGAGAGCCCGAGCTTCCAGTGTAGTAGCGGGTGGGTTTTCACGTCGCTGCCTCATTAGCCTTAAGGTCTTCTCGGAAAGTTTAGACTTCCTACCTCCGCGCCTTCTGCTGCACAGTCTCGATCCTTCCTCCCTGAGGACACGAACCATATTTTCTAGATTCTGGTTAACGTCAATTGAGGTTTCCACCGCAGCAAATCGGTTCTCCAGATTTGACTGGAACGTTTCGGATCCTGTTATGGTCTGGAGCAGAGTAGGTCGGAGACTCGACCTCACTAAGCGAACACGTTCGGCTTTAAAATCGATATTCAGAGTGCCTCGAACAAGACGGTGATCACTGCCGGTGTTAAACCTGTTAATCACAGAGACATCTCTTATTCAGAGATGTCTCCGTGATTAACAGGTTATCCGCTATGATGAAGTCGATCTCGTTCCTAGTCACAGTTCCTAGGCTTTTGGTACACCATTGGAGGGTTTGCCCATAATCACCACGCTGGGCAGGCGGGTTGGTGATCGCAGTTTCGTGTTCAAGGTAGTGCGGAGACCGCTGCTGCCCGATCTCCGATGATTATATATATATATACATATATGTCCCTCTGTCGCCTTTTACGACACCCGCGGGAAGATTTGGGGAGGGGCTATTCTATTCTGCCGGCACCCCACGGACAATAAAATATAATTGGGCTTAAGTGATAATACCAATAATAAGTATCTCCATACCGTCTCGTAGGCCTTCCCTTCGCTACGAGCCGTACCGCGGGCGTCAGCCGAGCCCGGCGCGCGGGGCCCGCTACGCGCAGCGGGGCAAGGCCGCCAACGACAGGACCCAGCAGAGGGTAAGTTTACTCACTAACTACTTGAATAGGTAACTTATGTTTTACTAGTGACCCCCTCGCATCGCTACGGGTATATTAGACATAAATACCTTAAATCCCTCTATCCATTAAAAAAACCGTATCGAAATCCGTTGTGAATTTTTAAAAATACTTAGGGACAGACAGACGAGGGAAGCGACCTTTCTACACCGTGAAATTCTAATGGTGGTTTTCCCGCAGTAAAATGATTATATACTAGTAGCACAGTAGATTTGTGCAAATCTTTTTTATTAAAACCAATAAATGCCGGTTTTACGCAAGCTATAACCGAAACCCTAAAGCACGTTCGAACCGCTTTATGACTTAGGTTGTAGAGCTTCTTTAGCTTTAAGCATCGATTTCATGCGGCAAGCAGTACCTGATTACGTCACATCTTATTAAAGAACGATAGCTTCTTTCGTTTTCGAGTTGGATAATTATTATTTTGAAAATTGGAAAAAAAAATTTTTTTTTGTTCGATGAAATATTTGCATGATTCGATAGTATTACTAAAGGCAAATCGTTCTGCCACGGGAAAACAACCACTAAAATTTCACGGTGTATATACTATGTAGAGATAATGTTTCTACATTCCATTCCCATTTGACCCCACGGTTGGGATTTGTAATTGAATGACTTGTTTCATCCAATTTCGAGTTGACCCCGGCCCTGTTAGCATTCGTAATTTCGTGTTTTATTTAATTCAACATAGAATTCCCATTTGATCGCATCGATAGCTTTTAGAATTCCAGATTTTTAAAATTTCTGTCTCCATTTGTGACCATTTTTTTTATTGAATTCCGATATGAGTTTCATTTTGATCCATGCTTGTGAATGCGAATCTATAAATATGCAGCTTTAAATATTTAAAATTGTATGACCTTACTCAAATATTGACATGTCATTGTCTGTCATTTGTCGTACGTCATCGCAGAAGCCAGCCAACTACGACTACAAGCAGAAGCTGGCGGCGGAGCAGCGGAAGGAGGCGCAGGACGCCGCCGACAAGACGCTCGCCTACCACGAGAAGAACCCCGAGAAGCACCCGCTCTACCCCGACGAGTGGAAGAAGTTCTGGAACCGGCGGTACAAGGAGATACAGCTCGGTGAGACTACACACACACACACACACACACACACACACGCGTCTATAAGGGGTGAGCGCCATCCGCTCCCCCGCAAGTCCGGTGATGACAAGGCTACTCCAAGCCGTCATTGTAAGTCAGTTAGGCAAAAAAAACACGCGACATCAAAGAAGACAGATCATAAATTGTTTTATGATCATATATATGATAGGAAATGTAATGCCAAGTTCTGCCCCTATACATAATCCATTATGCTTCTATCGGCGATTCTAAACCAGAATCTATATAAATAATCATAAATAACACATACATTTTTCCGATTCCCAAGTAAGTGGCTTAAGTACTGTACTCATACATTACATACATACATAAAATCACGCCTTTTTCCCAGAGGGTAGGCAGAGATATCACTTCCAGCGATCCACTTTTCACCTCTGTGGGAAACGTGACGTGACGGGTTGTGGACCACGTCGCCGCCATTCTGCTTTGTTTTAACAAAGTCATTGCCTTCCTACGAGTAGCAAGGATATATGACGGGGAAGGAAAAGGGGAGGAAGGATACTATCGCCTCGGATGATTTGGACTGAGTCTATAGCAGCTCGAGGAGCCGGGGGTCGCTTACCCGTGTACCGTTCACCAACCACCGGATAGATAGTTGTGACTGGTATCCCCTGACACATACTCAAATCAAATCGTCTCCAATAACTAAAATTAACGTATAAATTAGAAAAGTTACTTATAATTCAATATCGTTGCAGAGGGCAAAGACCCATCCAAGCACGACTTCAAACCGGAATGGATTCAGTACTGGACCAAACGCATGAAGGAGTTGCACGAAGACGAGTTGCGTGTGGTAGTCTCCGAGATCTACCGCAAGATGTGTCTGCCCGTGCCGGCCGAAGACGAGAAGGTGTCCAACCTGAACACTGAGAGGCTGCGATCGCAGGAGCCTCGGAGGCGGTCGCCAGACTTGCGTCGACGGTCCCCTGACCCGCGTAGAAGGTCACCTGACCCCCGTAGAAGGTCGCCTGACCTCCGTAGAAGATCACCTGACCCCCGTAGAAGGTCACCTGACCCCCGTAGAAGGTCACCTGACCCCCGCCGCCGGTCGCAGGAGCGCAGACGGTCGCCGATCCCCCGACGGAGGACGCCCGAGCGAAGACACTCCCCGGTCCCAAGGCGGCGGACCCCGGAACGACAAAGATCGCCCGGACCCGATCGGCTCAGGAATCGCCGGGATAACAGGTGACGGTCGACTTCTTTATGTATCTGATTAATTAATGTTTGTGTCACCTATTCATTATCTCAAAAAAGTCGATTGCAAGACGAAGATCTGTATGATCTCCACGACGATGTTTACATGTTAAAATAATATTTTTAACCGACTCCAAACAAGGGAAGAGGTTCTTAATTAGCTGGATTTTTTGCAGCTAAATGTAAACATAAATAAGTCATTAGTCTTAGGACTTAAGACTAGATTCTAATACTGATGGCGTATTTCATCCATAAGGAAATACGTCATAAAGCAAAACAAAAAACGCACATGTTATAAACATGTTCGTTTTTTGTTTCTGATATAGTTCAACGTGTGTATAAAACTGTGTTAATTGGATGTAATTATTGATAGGTCTCCTCCCCGCTACGGTGACGGTCGTCCCGACCCGTCGGCTCTGAGGCCCGAACGCCGTCGGTCGCGTAGTCCTGTTCATAGGTTCGTATTTGTTTTTTATTTTGGTGTACAAGCAATTGTGTAATTTCCCCCACTGCTGGGGCACGGGCCTATCCTAAACTAGGGCGATCAGGTCTTAATCAACCATGATAGCCAAGTGCGGCTTGGTTAACTACAAAACCTTAGAGTTTCTTCGTAGGTGTGCAGTGGGGCTACCATGAGTTTAAAACTTACGCACTCGATATCGCCTACGTAAATATGTCTATGAAAAACTTGTACAGCGCCGCTGGTGGTTACGCGAAGAACTAAAATCGGCCGTATGAAAAAACAACTCGATAGGTTTTTAACGTAAGTAAGTTTTCTATAGCCAATTCATGGTAGGCCCTCAGGAAAACATCGTAAGGAATACGATGTTTTCCTTCACCGATAAGAAAGAAAGAAAGAAAGAAAGAAATATATGTGTATGGTTTCATATGGGCATAATATAAATTATGTGTATTTAGTGGTTTTACACATTATGTGGCGCGCAGGGTAGTGATCCTGTTCGAGTTGGGGTAGTCCACGAAAGGCATTCACGCGAATGATACTGGCCTAGTCCACGAATTTGGCGCTATTCGTGTAGATGCTCTGTACGACCCAGCTGAGTTTATTTAATGTTAATTAAAAATTGGAAAAAATCACACTCATGCCTGTCTGGGCAGGGACTCGAACCCACGATCTTGAGGTTACACGCCCCACGTACTACCAACTATACTATCCAGGCGTTACGTCATGTATGTGAATTTTTAATGTTGTGTTTATGTTCGTCAGTCGAACCCGCAGCCCGCAGCGCACCCACATAGACCTGGAGAGCGCGTGCCGCAGCCGCAGCCCGCTGTCGCGCCGCAGCGGCTCCGCGCCGCTCCGCAACCGCAGCCCCGCGCGCGCCCTCGCGCCCTCCATGCAGACCGTGCTCATCTCCGACGACGAGCTCAAGCCGTGAGTACTCAGTTTTTTTTCTTTTTTTCTTATCTTACTTACGATGATGGCTTGGAGTAGCCTTGTCATCATCACCGGACTTGCGGGGGAGCGGATGGCTCTCACCCCTAATGAGTGATCAGTTTTAGCACAGATAACATATTTATTATTGAATTATTATTACCATCCGACATCCTTTTTGTGTTTCTTTCTATAAATAAATAAAATAAATATTACACAACATCACATACATTGATCTGATCCCGTGGTAAGTAGCTTAAGCACTTGTGTTACGGAAATCAGGATCAACAGTGGATACACAAATAAACTTAAATATATTTAATAATACACCCAGACACGGAACAAACACCGATGTTCGTCACACAAATATTTGTCCCGAGTGGGAATCGAACCCACGACTCTTGGAACCGCAGCTTATGAACCTGAGTCACTAACCACTGTTCCACCGAGCCAGTCAAATGTAGGTATATCTTTATTTTTTTAAAGTATCTGATGGATCAATGTACTTGTAGCGACGGCATATCCCCGTGGAACAGCGACTGCGACGACTCCCTAGGCACGTTGCCGGAGGCCCGTTCGCCGACGCACACCACCCACTCGCGCTCCCCGTCGCGCGGCGCCCGCGACCCGCCGCGCCGCCGCGCCTACGGACGCCCCGCCGACCCGGAGGACCTCGGCCCGCCGGAGAATATAGTCGCCACGCTGCGGTTGCTCGTCGCGCTTGAAGACTACTTAGGCAGTCTCGGGCCGAGGCTCGTCAACCTGCTCACGGAAGCGCTGAGGATGGAGAAGGTTTGATATTGGGGTGAATTCATGTGAAAAAGAGAGTTGGATGTTCGTTGATGCATCTAAAAAAGTATGTGATTTCTTTAAGTTAACAGTTGGTTTTGAATTAGAATGTAATTCCGATTTGTCGCCACGCTTTGTGTCATGGGAAAATAATAAAGACAGATGATAACTTACCATATTTTTAATGTCTAGCTGTCCCAAATACTTCTGTAATAAAGTAATGATATGGACTATAATATAATTAGACTGTATAGTGGGATTCGAATAGGAATGGATAATGTTTTTGTGGCTTGACAAAGACTTAATAACTGTTTTTTTCGTGTGCAGGAGTCTGCCAACTCGTCCGAGGATCTGCTGCAGCGCGAGACGTCGGTGGCGCTGATCGAGACCGCGAAAGAGAAGCTGAAGGGCGCCGTGCAGGCGGGGCTGGTCCCCGCGCCCGCCGCGCCCGCCGTGCGCGCCGCCGTCGTGCGCGCCGCCGCCACGCTGCACGCCGCGGACACCTTGCGGAGCGCGCAGGTGCGTACTGCAGGGAGCAGCTGAAGGGCCCGTGCAGGCGGGGCTGGTCCCCGCGCCCGCCGCGCCCGCCGTGCGCGCCGCCGGCGTGCGCCCCGCCGCCACGCTGCACGCCGCGGACACCTTGCGGAGCGCGCAGGTGCGTACTGCAGGGAGCAGCTGAAGGGCCCGTGCAGGCGGGGCTGGTCCCCGCGCCCGCCGCGCCCGCCGTGCGCGCCGCCGTCGTGCGCGCCGCCGCCACGCTGCACGCCGCGGACACCTTGCGGAGCGCGCAGGTGCGTACTGCAGGAGCAGCTGAAGGGCCCGTGCAGGCGGGGCTGGTCCCCGCGCCCGCCGCGCCCGCCGTGCGCGCCGCCGTCGTGCGCGCCGCCGCCACGCTGCACGCCGCGGACACCTTGCGGAGCGCGCAGGTGCGTACTGCAGGGAGCAGCTGAAGGGCCCGTGCAGGCGGGGCTGGTCCCCGCGCCCGCCGCGCCCGCCGTGCGCGCCGCCGTCGTGCGCGCCGCCGCCACGCTGCACGCCGCGGACACCTTGCGGAGCGCGCAGGTGCGTACTGCAGGGAGCAGCTGAAGGGCCCGTGCAGGCGGGGCTGGTCCCCGCGCCCGCCGCGCCCGCCGTGCGCGCCGCCGTCGTGCGCGCCGCCGCCACGCTGCACGCCGCGGACACCTTGCGGAGCGCGCAGGTGCGTACTGCAGGAGCAGCTGAAGGCCCCGTGCAGGCGGGGCTGGTCCCCGCGCCCGCCGCGCCCGCCGTGCGCGCCGCCGTCGTGCGCGCCGCCGCCACGCTGCACGCCGCGGACACCTTGCGGAGCGCGCAGGTGCGTACTGCAGGGAGCAGCTGAAGGGCCCGTGCAGGCGGGGCTGGTCCCCGCGCCCGCCGCGCCCGCCGTGCGCGCCGCCGTCGTGCGCGCCGCCGCCACGCTGCACGCCGCGGACACCTTGCGGAGCGCGCTGGTGCGTACTGCAGGGAGCAGCTGAAGGGTGCAGTGCAGTCATTACCCACTGCTCATTCGATTTATTACCTACGAACAGCATTTGCTGTCGCATGTCGTAACCGTGTACTCTTTGGCAGCTACAGCAACACATATCGCCGGCTAGCCGCGTCCACCACTCTCAATGTTGTAGACTGCATCAACTAGCTCCTTATATGTTAAAAACCCTTGGACGAAGATGTGTAGTTCAGATACCGAGACAATTTTTAAACAGCCATGACGTCGTTTAGAATATAGTTCGCATCCCATTTTTGTTGAAAGTGTGAATTTTGATTGTTTCCAAGACGACCCTATTTAGAGGTTTGTCAACTTACTAGTACAATCATCAAAAAATAAATCGTTGTTCATGTACCGTATCATAACGTTCACAGAAACAAGCATCCGCCAAGAAGGCCGCCCCGTCCGCCGCCCCGTCGGACGGCTCCACGGCGCTGCCGGTGGCGGGCGTGGGCGCGGTGGACCGAGCGCAGATCGCGCAGCAGATGGCGGCCGCGCTCGTGGCGCAGGGCAAGACCGACGTGTCGTCGGAGGAGCTGGCGCAGCTCGTCGACGCTGTCGTCGGCATGGCGGAGGCTAAGAAGAGGGAAGCTGAGGTGGGTGGAGTAAAAAATCGCAGGTTTCTCTAAGGCGACGATACACACATGACACACAAAATTTTGTTATTTTCTACAAGATTTTAAGTTAACTTCAACCGCCAACTTCCTAACTCCGTATATGATTTTAAACTGTCATGGTCACACACATTAGAAAACTGAAACTGTCCGGGATATTTACCATGTTGTTGTGTTGCGCCATGATCACGGATGTTCATCCGTGATCATGGCGCTTGCAACAGTGCCGAAATATCGGGAGCTCATTAAAACACAACAACATGGTAAATATCCCGGACAGTTTCAGTTTCCTAACTCCGGGCTGAGTAATTTCATTACAGAAGAACTCCCACATGTTTGCACGGATATATGCATAATACTTATGCTTCACTTTAATGTTAACGTCCTATTAATAGTCATAGATGAATCTAGTCTATAACATATTCGTCGCTATTACAGGTGAAAAAGAAGGTGGAGGCGCGCGCAGCGGAGCGCGCCTCGCGGCCCGCGCCCGCGCCCGCCGCGCACGGCAAGACCGCCTCCGCGCTGCAGATGCTGCAGAGTGCCTACGACGAGAACGAGAAGAGGTACTGCACTACATGCATTTATTTATACACCGTGAAATTTTAGTGGTTGTTTTCCCGCAGCAAAATGATTCTGTCTTAGTAGTACAATAGATCGATGCAGTTTTTTTTATTAAAATCAATAAATGTCAGTTTTACAAAAGTGATAAACGAAACATTCGAATTCGAGAACGCCAACTAACGCCAGTAGTACTAGCCGCGCTTCGTCCTGCTAGAATTGTTATTATTATTTAAATAATAAGGCTGTCTGTCCGGAGCAAGCGATGCAGCGGAGCGACAAAAAAATCTCCACTTCTCTTCAGTACAAATAAGTTATTTCAAAAAGGATACTATTGGAATGGGAAAATAATTACCGTTGAATAAGTAGCGATACTTATTTTAACGTTAAATGGTAACGATACTTATTACGGTACGGCACTAATAATCATCGTAAAATACTAACTTTTATTGTAAAAGTGCACATGCCGAACTAACATGTCTCAAAAATTCGTTTCCAATTTATATTAACCGGTAATTTTTTACAGGTAACGTGTAAACTGAAACTGTAATAACAGTAACGTAAATAATAGTACTAAAATAACGTCCGGTGGAGGACAGGCCTAATGATTCGACAGGTTATTGACCGTCCGATCAGCTGATTGATACCGATTGCTGGTATCAATCAGCTGATTTTAACTTACTACCTATTTACTAACAAGTGATTTCCATATTTCCTTCATACTTTACCGGGCTTAGGACCATCGTAAATACTTTGCCTACTAAATTACGAACATAATGTTTTAATGGATAAACATCGGGTCATCAAAAAGAAGAGTTAAGATTGTCTGAAAGTAATAATTTGTTGCTGAATTAGGTAATAAAGTATTTAAAAAATGAAAATCAACGTATTTACACTGATTTTAATTTCCTACCTAACCTTAGAAATTTCACTATTCACAAATTATGTACAAGTACTTACTCTTCCTGGTACCGGAGCAATTATCAAAATGTAAGCCACTGCGTTCCACACACAAACGCGCACGTTTTATCTGGTTAGATTATGATTTTGATAGTGCCTCAGTCACGTCTAACTACATTGAAAGCGTCCACTATCCCAGTTTTCAACTCATCGCAAACTGCCCGTGATCGAGCAGCCGCTGGGTAGCGGTTACGATCGTCCGGTGCTGTGGCACCTGCGGGTTCACATCACCACATCTGCTAGACACATACTCCACATTCGAATAAACATAATAGCGATCCATTTTGACCTCACGGTATCGCGTCACGCATGCGTAGGCGGCGGGCGCGAGCGGCGTGCGTGCGTGCGCAGCGGACGGCGCGCGCAGCGGGACTGAGGAAGCCGTAGGTATCGGTAATGCGCTCGCGCCCGGTGCGCGGCTCTATCAAAGAGTCGTCGCGGCGGCGGCGTCCTTTGTCGGGGCAGTCCGACAAAGGGCGCCGCCGCGCCGCCGCGCCGCGCCGCCATTAGGGTAATAAATTACAATCTACGTAGGTATCTACCTACTATTACTACTACTATCATTTCTCACTGTTTCGAGTTAAATAATATTTTTTTTGAAAAGTTGAGATTTTTTTCTTACGTTTTCACGAAATAATTAGCATGGTTCGATAGTACTACGATGGGTAAATCGTTCTGCTTCGGGAAAACAACCACTAAAATTTCACGGTGTATAAAGCGTCCAACCAATTACGGCCGATCTCAAATAAAATTAGCCAAGTGCCCAGGAAATCATATAATTATAAACATAGCAAGCTTATTTCATGCACAAGTATATAAGAAAGAAAGAAAAATTAAATACTGTTAAATAACTGCTACTTATTTATGTTAACAATCTTATTGTAAGTTTTAGGGTGAACGCTGTTGCCTGAGATACAGGTTACTAGTAACCTAGTTCAGGCGCAGATGTACTACTGTCTGATTACCTTTAATATTAATGTAATAATGTAACATGTAACATATGTAACATATTAAAGTGCACAAGTATGCGGGCACGGGCGTGCAACCGCCAACGACCTAACTCCGGGCTGAGTAATTTCTTTACAGATGAACTCACACAAATTTTGCACGACCCCGACTCTGTCTTTACGCAGCCCTTGCTACCAATAGACCCACGAGGCAGTCAAATTAATAGTGCATCGACATTTACTTCTTCCAGAGCTGAGAAAGAGGACGCCCCAGACGCGCCGGACGCGATGGACGGCCTCTCCGACTCCGACCTGGAGACCCTCCTGAAGAACTTCAACGAGCTCTCAGCGGAGGAGCAGCACAGCCTCATCGCGTACCTGAAGAAGCTGGAGGCCCGCGAGCCTCAGCGCGTGGAGAAACTGCGACAGTACGTCAGCGCGGACCCCGCGCCCGCGCCGCCCGCCCCAGCGCCTCCTGCCGCCGCGCCGCCGGCGCTAGCGCCCGTCACTATAGAGAGCGACGATGATGATTATACTGTGGAGGAGGTTAGTGATGACTGAGTTTATCTAGTTTCTTATAGACTAGCTTCCTGAAGAAGTTGGAGGCCCGCGAGCCGCAGCGCGTTTAGAAGCTGCGACAGTACGTCAGCGCAGACCCTGCGCCCGCGCCGCCCGCCCCAGCGCCTCCTGCAGCCGCGCCGCCGGCGCTAGCGCCCGTCACTATAGAGAGCGATGATGATGATTATACTGTGGAGGAGGTTAGTGTTGACCTTATCTAGTATAACACAGCGGAACCTCCTGCTAGAGTTTACAGAGTTTCTTGGATACTAGCTTTTCTGCTCATTACTAAGTTCGCTTGAAGTATTATTGCATAAAATCTATTTGATAATCCAAATTCAACCAACCAAATAAAGGTGAGATCATGCTTTTATTAAATTTTATTTAAATTTAATAAAAGCACGATCTCAGATCACTTCAGCAGTTGGTTACTCCATTTAAAATTTTCTAATTCTCCCTAATAATATAAGTGACAAAAATTGACGCAGACATGACGTTTACAATCGGGTATAAGATCGTATTTTTATTTGTTTCTCAACTCGCGATTTCTTTACAGGTATTCCAGTCTGCGACGCAAAAAGTGAAAGAGGACCAGATCAGGCAGGAGATGGAGGTCGTTAAGAAGTCTCTGGAGGAGTCGGCGCTGGCGGTGACGCCGAGCGCGCAGACGCCGGCCAGCGAGGGCGGCTCCAGCGCGTCCGCCGCCTCCGACCTGCTCGCGCTCGTGCACGCCTCGCTCGGGCCCGCGCGCCGCGACCCGCCGCCGCTACTGGCCGCCTTCCTCGCCGAACCGCACGCCCCCGAGCCCGCCCAACAACAGGACCAACAGGACCAAGACAGCAGAGGGCCGTTCGACACCCAGCCCGACCAGGACAGAACACAGTTCGGCCAGAACGATTGGAACCGGTTCAATACAGACGCGAACCAGTACGGCCAGGACAATAGGCACGATCACGACAACAGGGGATCCTACGGACAGGACAACAGAAACGCGTTCAATCAGGGCCCCAGGAGACCCTTCAACCAGGACGGCGGCGCACCGTTCGGCCAGGACGGGCGGGGTTTCAATCAGCACGGTAGACCCCCCGTGCAAAACAATATGGGACCCGGCATGCAAAATAACATGGGGTCTGGAATGCAAAATAATTCGGGACCCGGGACGCAAAATAATTTAGTACCCTTATTGCCAAATAATATGGGATCTGGAATGCAAAGTAATTTAGCTCCCGGGATGCAAAATAATATGGGATCTGGAATGCAAAATAACAGAGGGTTTCCTCCTCAAAACGAACGAGGTTCCCAAGCGCAGGATAGTAGAGGCCCATTCATGCAAAATAATCGGGGTCCTCCGATGCAGGACAATAGGGGTCCCCCGATGCAGGACAATAGGGGTCCCCCGATGCAGGACAATAGGGGTCCCCCGATGCAGGACAATAGGGGTCCCCCGATGCAGGACAACAGGGGTCCCCCGATGCAGGATAACAGGGGTCCTCCGATGCAGGACAACAGGGGTCCTCCGATGCAGGGCAACAGAGGCGGGTTCATGCAATCGGGCCAGGGCTTCGGTAGTTACGGTCAAGATAGCGCGAATCGGGGTGGCTTCATGAACGGCAGACAGGATACGAACGTGCCGCCGCCGCAGCCCTACGGCGGCTACGAGCAGCACGGGTACCGGGGCCGCGGCGGGCGCGCGCGCGGGCGTGGTCGTGGACGCGGGTACTACTAACTTAGCTTTGTTGGTACCTCACACTAATTTTGCCCGACCACGGGCTCGAACTGGGGACCTCTTGGTCCTTACGCAGCGCTTGCTACCAATAGACCAACGAGTCAGATTTTAACATTTTAATAGCCAACTATTTGAAAGCGCGTACCGTTTAAGGGTGAGAGCCATCCCCTCCCTCGCAAGTCCGATGATGTTGACGAGGCTACTCCAAGCCATCATCGTAAGTCAGGAAAAAGGTACCCAAGGTTCAGTGACCTTTAGACAATATTGCGCTAAAACATACAAAGGATACCTTGACACCGAACTGTGTCTGGGCAATCTATAAGGCTAAGAACAGTTCTTAGTTTAATTAACTCAAAATGGATATTTGAAGGCAAATAGTATTTTAATGTGTATAAAGCATGTTCCACTTCCCTGGTGCACACTTCAATTAACTGAAATAGGTATTTGAAGTCAAGTAGTATTTTTAATTTGTATAAAGCATGTTGCAGTGATTCAGATGTTTGTCATGATGTGTATAATACTATTAAATTTTAATTGTATTGAAATAATGTTTTTTTATTCAAAATGTATGCATGTATTTTGTGGAGGCGATCCTATGATTCAAAAAGTACAATATGTACCACAATATGAAACAAAATCCTATTTGAAAGATCACAATATGTTATGTGATATAATGTTGATTTAATAAAATACTATTTTATTATAGATTAAACTATCATCAAAGTATAGTAAGGTGGTATGTTATCAAGGTCGCCAGGTCAAACACTGCCACGTAAATGCGTTTTCAATTTTGAAATTCATGTGTACGATTATTCGACGCTTTAGGTCCAGTTTCACCATACTCTGTTAAATATTTAACGTATTGTTAAGTCAGTTAACGGTCTGTTAAAGTTTTCTAGTGTCCCACCACGAGTTAACGCGTGTTTATTTGTCATAACAAGCCTTTGAATTTTAATCACCGCTCTAGAGGTCCGTTAGTCCATAACAGACTATTAAAATCAAGATGGACGCTTTGATTGGATGACGTGACGATTGACCGCGTCGCGTAGCAACAAATGACTTATTATACGACTAGATAAAATATTACCAACTCCGTCTAAATAACATGTCGCAAATAAGCATTTCAATTTGGTCCTTCATAATGACTTTTTAAATATTTTCTTGGAACATATAATGATATAACAGCCCGTTAATTTTTAACAACGCATTATAGTCTTTTTCAGCTAAGATGATCCCTGTGACACTTCATTGTGTTCTGAATCACGCATTTTACGTTTGACAAACGAAAATAATTTTATTGCACTCTTTTTTCATTTTATTGCGGCGTCATTAGAAAAAATATTAAAATAAATCATTTTAAACCTTTAAAAGGGAAACAGTATCGTTTAGTTTAATTTAATGTAATAGAATTTTTTTTAAAAGTACCTATGCAGTTCGTATACTTAGAATGGAACTTACTATATACTTTCCATTCTACGTATACGAACTGCATAGGTATTTTTTAAAAATGTTCTATTACATTAAATTAAACTAAAAGATACTGTTTGTCATTTAAAAGTATAAAAATATTTATTTTAATATTTTTCCTAATGATGCCGCAATAAAATGAAAAAAGTGTGCAATAAAATTATTTTCGTTTGACAAACGTAAAATGCGTGATTCAGAACACAATGAAGTGTCACAGGGATCATCTTAGGTGAAAAAGAGTATAGTAAATGACTAATTAAGATTTAACATAGTTTGGTGAATTTGGACCTTAACGTTGAAGGAGAAAATCGTCTTGAGGAAACCTATAAACTCGTAAGCTAGTGTAGTCGACCAACCCGCACTAGGCCAGTGTCGTTGACTAAGGTTTGATCGCTCTAGTGTAGGGTAGGCCCATGCTCCAGCAGTGGGGATGTATATGAGCTGTTGATAATGTTGTCTATGGTTCATGTAATATGGGTTTCAAAAACAAAGTGGTTACGTTTATAATTTGTATTTTATTCAAAATAGAAATACTTACAATAAAGTCTAGTTCTTAAAAATATACATGATTAAAAAATACCTATGCAAATATAAACAATCTTTTAGTAAGTGCCCATTTCCAGAAGAGCATCAATTTGTTCAGTCTCGGGTAAGATATCTAATTCGATCGGTTCAGATTTGACCTTTTCACTGGCTTTAGGATCCAGAGTGAAGAATCTGAAGAGCTTCGAGAGGTTGATCATAGAGTAGGCGGAGTGCGACAGCCAGTCCTCCACCACCTCCTTGAGGGTCAGGAGCGCTGCGGTCACTTGCGGAGTGACTCGAACTTCTGGAAATAACAAAGGCGATAGTTATTTTATTTGCTTACATTAATGTAGGATTATTTTGGTTGATAATTACCACCATCATATACAAATCGAAAATCAAAATATAATCATTTATGACTAGAAAGAAAGGTATTCTAAAAATATGAATGGAGGACCAAAGATAGGAGACTATTTACCAAAGGACTAGTAGGTAAAAAGATATTTCGAGGTAAGTAGATACTTACTGGAGTTATTATGTTTAGTCATGTCAAACAGGTACAGGAAGAAGTTGATCTGCAGGTACAAATCTTTCTCCGTGTACTCTCGGAACATGACGCCCTTCTCGCACTGCCGGCACAGCGGGTACCCGCCCGCGAAGGTCTGCGGCATCCGCGCGCTCCGGTACCCGCACGCCGGGTCCTCGCACGACAGCCAGCCCGCGTAGTACTGCGAATGGTACTGACGAATCTGCAGCGTCAACTGGTTCAGAACACAAGCCAGATACTCCACTGGCCGTATGGAACACTTCTCATTCTGACACTTGTCCAAAAACGACACACTCTCCTTTTCGAGCTTCACTAACGCCTCTTTCACAATATTCTCAGCCTTACACTTGTCGTTCACACAGACGAACGTAAACGGTTTACAGTGCCTGTACTTCTCTTGCTCATTCTCTACTTCATATGTTTCGCTGCTCTGGTTCTCCTTCTTTATATGTTTGTAGCCCGACGGGTCTAGGCCGAGGCAGTCGGCCACGCGCGCGGGGTCCATGCCTTCAATGGGCTCGCAGATCCTAGATATCACCGGATGTAGTTGATGCGCCAAATAATATTTGTAATCGATCTTTAGCGATTCCGAATTCTTCAACTCCTCTATGTGGTACGCCCGCTGCGTCGCCGACTTGTCGGTCCCGTCTTCGCATATTATGTACGGCACGATATCCCCTTTCTTGAATCTCCTACTGTTTTTCTCATTCAGTCTCAATGCCACTAAAACATGTGGTTGCAAGTTTTTGTCTGCATACTCTGTAGGATTCTTTGTTAGCTGTTTCGTGATTGTCAATAGAGATAGTGGAATTTTGTTGCTGACAAGATCTTCTTTCAGTTTGTTCAGATGTGACTGGATGCTCTCTAATCTCTCGTCGGCTGACTGTTCAGAGAGGATTTGACTCAGAATGAACTTCCCCGCCTCAGCTGCCAGTTGCGACCAGTCGCGCCGCACGATATCCAAACCCTTATGTTCCTGGTTGAAAACGAATTCCCCGCTCTTGTTTTTGCTGATAAGGACGGCCGCATATTTTTTCTTTTTCAATAGAAGCAAGTATCTGAATACACCATCAATATCAAGCTCAATTTGTTTATACTTTTTGTTGATTTCTCTCTTCAAATCGTTACCGATCTTAAAAACATAGTCATAATCTAAGCAGTTAGTGTTGATCATCAAACTGTCTGTGTCTCCATACACAACATCATAGTTTAGCTTTTGAACAATTTCTTTGGTATCCATCAGAATTTCTCTGCCTTTCATAGTGACCAGGGCCGCCAGTGGCTTGGCATAAAACCTGGAATGAGTGAAACCCAGACATCCATACATGGAATTTGCTGTGAGTTTGAGAGCCATTTGCCGTATGTTGTATTGCATGTACTGGTCTGGCGGCAAATCTGGCGACTTCATTAGTTTCTTGACTTCCCTTCGACTTTCCACCAGTCTTCGAATTTGAGTGGGTAGAACACCAAAATCAGTTTTCGAACTTGGTAACACTAAGTTAGCTATGTCATCATCAGATGCAGTGGTGTTCTTCCTTTTTATTGTTGTAAAACAAATGTTGTACTCTTGAATGATGCTTGGGTACAGAGAATTGAAGTCCATTAGTAATATCAGTTTGTCATAGAAGCCTTTTTTGGGATCCAGAACTAATCCACCAGAGTAAGCAGCTTTCTTCTTTCCTTGCTTTTTTGAAACATTACTGGCTGCGCCTTCCTCTTTATCATCATGGTCGTCTTCAGTGTCCACAATTTTTCTACCATATACTTTATCAGGAACAATGTAATTCTTCTCAGTGAAAGCGTGAAGCAAGAGAAATTCGTTTCGTTCCGATCTTCCTCCCATAAGGGTGCGCGACATGACGTTACCAGCTATTTGTGTTATTTGCAGAGCTAGTGGAATCACATTTAATTCGCACATGATTTTGAGTATGTACGACGCGTCTTGCATGCTCAGCGACACGAGCTGAAGCAGGTCTCTGCTGCTCTCGTAGTACCGCGGCAGGTCTTCGAGCGCTACGTCCACTCGTTCTCCTTCTTTCATTTTTAAGACATCTGTACACAATGTCTCTAGGTCGAAACTCCTGGCCCTTATAAGTTCCATGGCCGACAGCTTTATATCACAAACGAGGCGTCCTAAGAACGCGTCTTTCGCAGCATATTTCCTTTGCGGCGGCACCGATCGCTTCAGGCGCCCCAGACGAGACCAGTTCGGAATGTTGAGGTCCAAGATATTTCCAATGAGTAAATCTTGTTGGAATCCTTGTAAGTCGTGACCCACCACTAAGTCTGGGTCTAGTTTCCAGAACTGCACCATGAAGAAGTTGAGGAGTTCCCTTTCTGTGTCGCATTTTGTGAGTTTCGTAGCCTTATACTGTGGTAGAGCTTGCTTCAAATCGAGAGGCCAGATTTCGTTGCATTTCGTCATAACTGGAAAGATGAAAGAAGTTTTGATATCATTATGATTAAAGTCTAACTGTATAACCAAATTATGATAACAGATTAATAGAAATTTAAACTGTCATGGTTACACACATTACAAAACTGTAACTGTCCGGGATATTAACCATGTTGTTTTGTAGTGTCGTGCGTAGTAAAAGACTAAGAAAGAGGGTAGACCGATATGTCTGCCCTGAGACCTACCTGTCATTCTCGCAGTCCTACAGTTCACCCGTGATCATGGCGCTTGCAACAGTGCCGAAATATCGGGAGCTCATTAAAACAAAACAACATGGTAAATATCCCGGACAGATACAGTTTTCTAATAAGATTAATAGAATTTTCATAAAATACTCACTGCAGAAGTGCTGTTGAAATGGTGGATTGGGTGGGGGCTTGTTTATGGGGAAGTTGTTATGGATCAAACAACTCAACATTAGTATTTTGGTTTTCCTTGTTTTAGCGTCTGTTGTTGTTCTCATATTTATCTGTGAAGAAAAAAAATGTGCCTTACTAAACAAGCAATAACATATGGGAAGTTTATAACAAAGTTAATGAAAGGTGAAGAATAATATTGGGAATGCTAGACAAACATGTGTCCACACTGGCTAGCCAGGTGACTATTGCCGCAGGACTGCTATAGTTCCAATTGAAAGACTTACAGTAGCAATGACCACAGGAGGAGGCTCCAAGTTGCTCTCGTTGCGAATGACAGATATGTGCTCCATCTTCTCGCAGGCCGCCTCCAGCTTGCACCACGACACCTTGGCCTGCACATTCTCCGGCTGCCTGATCTCCAGCCAGCAGGGACCCTTGATCTTCCTCTCCAGAAGGAAGGTTTCCAGAGAGGATGTGTTGGCGCCGAATATGTGGGAGAAGGTCAAGTGCTTTTTTCCTGTAGGCGGTGGGGGGAATGATGCCTGTAACAGAAGCAAATATTTTCATGTAAAGCAGTGTAGTCTACACATATAGTTTAACATTTAACAAAATGAAGGCTCAAATAAATTCATATTATGTTCATTTAACCATTAAGTTTACCATAAGTTTACTTGTAGATTACAGAAAATGTATTCAATAATTCATGTTTTTATATTGCAAGATTACATATGAAAGTTGACTTGAAGAGTTGAAAAACTAAATAGGAATAATAATAGACCGCATTTATTGACCACAAAACATAAAAACAACAACAACAAAAAAAACACAACATAAATTAGTGGTCAGCTGTATCTCTAACATTCAAGTGAAAATTACAAAACTCACAGAATATCTAACTTCCAGGTAGTCTGACTGTGCAGGTATGTCTGGCAGATTGAAGGAGTAGTTCTTGGTGACCTTTCTGGATTTGAACTCTTTGAGGCCAAGTTCACTGGCCACTGAACTGTTGAACTCCTCATACAAATCCATCATGGTTACCTCCTGGTCTGTTGCTTCTTGTGTAATGGGGTCTAGTTTCTGTAAACAAAGTTAATATTGGTGGTTTTATTTTCACTATAAAACAGAAAATTTATAATGGAAGTTTTCATGACATTTATCATTATGTTCCACTTACATATTCTCTAGGCAGCAAGAATAACTGCCTATTGATATTCCTCACAACTACACAACAAGATAGGCATCCCTCCTTTTTGTTGGACGGGTTTGCATATACTTTTCCAAACAAGTACACCACACCCGGCTTCACATACCGGTCCTCCCAAGCATCAAGCCAATAGAACCTCAGCACTTTCTCTCCACTCTCATTTGTCTGCAGAGGCAGCTGACCGTCCGTCTGAACGGATGCTGCAGTCTGATTATCATTCATTTGCTCAGACCAAGTGCTGGACAATGGTTTTAGCTCTTTAGTCTTAGGCGACTCCTTCTTCACAGGGAAAATATCAAAATCTTCATTCAGGAACTCATCGGCCACATCTGTGATTGTTGCACTAGAGGCTGGCATTGCTTCCTTTTTCACTTCAGGAGTTGGGACCACTTCGGTGGCATCATTGCTGAAATCATCACCAAAGTCAATGTCCTGTGATTGGAACTCTTCTATATTCTGTGTGGCAGAGTCTTCAATTTCCTGTTTTATTTCTTTGTCTATTTTCCATTCAGTTTTCTTTGGGGCTCTATTTTCATTGGATGTCTGTGGCGCCTCTGTTGTTGCTTTGCTTGGAACTTCAGAATTTCCTTGGTGATCTTCATTCTGTAGCAAAAAAAACATATGAATTGATCTTTACTTTGCCATATTAAACAACAGATATGGATAAAACAAAAATACTTACTTGTTGCTCTGTTTTTATAGGAGCAATATCCTTACTGATAACTGCAGTAGGCTTCTTTACAGAAGTGGAGAGACTCTTGAAATAGTTTTGGGCCTCCTTTTTGGTGGCAGCCACAGAGTTGCTCTTGGCAGGAGCCAGAGGTTTTGGTTTGATTGTGGCTGCAGAGCCATCCAGATCAGACATAATGTCTGACAGAATGTTGTCATCTGATATTTTAATATCCTAAAAATAAAAATATGTTATTATAAATTTAAAATTATCACATTCATATTCTACATCTGAAGAAAGTTTAAACAAAATTGAATTGTGTTTTATGTTAACCTCTTTTTTCTTAGCTGGCATGGCCCCTAGCAGACTCCTGATGTTGCCTTTACCACTAGGCTGTGCTGCAAGTCTGGCCTTCCTCTTCTGTCCTCTACCTGATTCTTTGTCCTTGACCGCAACATATGAGTCTTCAATTTCATCATCATCATCAAATATTTCTCTGCCATCTTCCACATACCCGGTACCATCTGTTAAATAACAATCAAATACACAATATAAAAAGATATGCTAGTGTTGGTACTTGGGTAGAAATAATACTTTGAGTGCTTGATTTATTGATAGTTACTAAATTTGATATTTTGAGTCCTTTGGATTAAAACATTTATCATACCGTCATCGATCCAGTCATCCTCTTGTCTTTGAAGAACCCGTTCCGTGTATTCTTTCTCATCAACAGTCTCGTAAACGTTCTCAAGCTCGTCCACATCATACTTGTGTTTAGAACCTTTCCCTTTTAACGATTTCAGCTTTTCAAATGCAGACATGCGCCCATGTTTGTCAACTTTTTGCCTTTTGGCTCTTTGAGCCGCTAAAAGTTTGAAAAGTAATTAAACATCTTGTATTTAGAATATGAAATTGTAGGTTATCAATTCTATGTAAATACGAAGATTATAATGATTATTGACTCATTACAAAGGTTTTTGGTCTTACCTAAAGAATCAGCCATACTGTCTCACGTGTTTATTTCTAGTTGAAATTATTGACTTTCCAGTAATTTCACGAAAACATTTCACAAACCTCGTAATAAAAACAATCTATCACATCACTTGAACAGTTCTTTCTTCCTTCAATGACATTTGTGTTTTGGCGCGAAATATTCTTTTTTTTCTGGTCAGCTATTCCTGTCATTGCCATAAGTCCGTTATAAAAAAAAAGCTTGCAATTAATGCCATGGATAAGTGTGCTACAAACTATCATTAAATGTAGACAACCACATTCACATGAAAAAAAAAAAAAGATATTCGCGCCAATTTTACCTGTCAAACGTACGTTTTTGTATTCCGGTAATAACTGCGGCTGTTGTAGAGTGAATTTCAGTGAAAAATTGTTGTTACTGTTTCATTTTTTGTAAGGAAAAAGCATTATTAGTTCAAAATGGCTATGCGAGATTATGCTGCTGACAAAGGTAAGCTTTTTAGATAAAAATAATATAAAGGATTTCAAAACATACAATCTTACCAACAATACTTTTCCTTGTTTCAGAGGCTCTGAAGAATTTCTTTATTGATTTCTGCCAAACTGATGATGAAGGGAATAAAAATTTCAAGTATTCCGAGCAATTGACGAGGCTTGCACACAGAGAGCAGGTAATCTTACGTTTTGGAATAACATAACCTCTATGAAATTAGTGTTTGTTTTCATGATTCTAATGACTGGAAATTTATAGATCGCGTTTATAGTCGAGCTCGATGATCTTCACGAGACTAATGAGGAGCTGGCCGAGGCTGTTAAACAGAACACCCGTCGGTACACGAACATGGTGTCTGATGTGGTGTATGAAATGCTACCAGATTATAAGCATAGAGAGGTATGTAAACATTTGTGTATGACCAATCGAATAAAATGTGGATATCAACTTGATAATTTTTTAAAGTATGGGATTTAGTCCTATCACACAAGTAATTCTCAAGTTTATTAAAATAGTTTATTGTATACCAAAAAATTAAATAAAATGCAAACATAATTGTTTTACTTAGGTGGCTGCAAAAGATGCCCTGGATGTGTACATAGAGCACCGGATTATGCTGGAGGCCAGAAACCATCGTATTCCCGGAGAGATGAGGGACCCCCGCAACCGCTACCCTCCAGAACTCATCAGACGCTTGTAAGACTAGCTTTTATAAACATTATGTACTGTAAATCATTTTTAACTGTCATGGTTACACATTAGAAAACTGAAAATGTCCAGGATATTTACCATGTTTTTTAGTTGGGTTCATCTGTGATCATGGCGCTTGAAACAGTGCCGAAATATCTGGAGCTCATTAAAACAAAACAACATGAATAGTGTGTGATATCTAGTGTAGTATGAAATAGTTTTGATTTATAATCAAACTAATAGGCAATTTATTATATGACAATGTGCATTTATTTTTCAGTGAGGTGTACTTCAAGGATATGTCTACTTCAAAATCAGTACCCATTAGGGAAGTAAAAGCTGAACACATTGGCAAATTAGTTACAGTCAGAGGTATGTTAACTATTTATTAGGAAAATAATAAGTCCTCTGACTGATATTGGATGTCAGTCCGGCTGATCTCAATAGGCGAGACGACTAAAAAAATATAATTAGTCCATTATTTAGATTATTTAAAAATATTATAAAGCTGAAGAGTTTGTTTGTTTGTTTGAACATGCTAATCTCTGAAACTACTGGTTCAATTTGAAAAAAAGTTGTGTTGCATAGACCACAAGCCCCCACTCCAGAAGTTTGATAAGCTATAATTTTGTCATTTTTCAATCAATTGAAAAACAAAAAAATATGTGTCCCATATTTTTGTATAAACTAACTTACGGACTAAATAGAATAATAAGATTTTGACCCAGTCGTCACGCCTATTGAGTATGTAGAGGGCATATTATAGTGAACAAGTGTGTGCGCAAACACAAGTGCACTCTTACTCTCATACTTTAGTGAGACGCCAATCATATGTGCTTGCCGACGACACGGACATGCAACCGTCAGCGTTCTAACTCCGGACTGAGTATTACTCCGGGCTTAACAGAAAATCTCACAAATTTTGCTCGACCACTGACTCAAACTGGAGACCTCACGATCCTTACGCAGCGCTCGCTACCGATGGACCAACAAGGCAGTTAAAAAAGGAAAATAATAATTTTAGATCAGATGTAGGCTCAATCTTTGAGTCTCTTTCTGTTTTGTATTTGAAAATAAGATGATTATGATAATAAGAAAGTTGATGCTGCTATTCTTTTGTTCTGAAAAACAAGTATTATATTATTTTAATACATTTATTAGTGGTAATAAATTGTTTTCTATGGCTTACCTCATAAACTAATTTATGGAGCGTGCAAAATAAATCTATAATAAAATGGTTTCAGAATAGAATTCAATAAGAAAAAACAAATTGTTTTTTTGTTTATATTTATTCCACACCTATATCCCTCCAGGCATCGTAACCCGTTGCACAGACGTGAAGCCCTTACTAGTGGTAGCGACGTACTCGTGCAGCGCGTGCGGCGCGGAGTCGTACCAGCCGGTGCGCGCGCTGCAGTTCACGCCGCCGGCCGCGTGCGCCGCCGACGACTGCCGGCTCAACAAGACCGGGGGCCAGCTGCACCTGCAGACTAGGGGATCGCGCTTCCAGAAGTTCCAGGAGCTTAAGATACAGGAGCATGTGAGTGTTTTTTTATATGGTATTGCACTGTCCGCGACTCCAGAGATGACTTGGCCAGTAATAAATAAATAGCACTAAAGCTAAATGTCTGGCTTATTTTACTAGATTTATCTGCGACACTGGCTGTCTGACTGGCTAAAATCAGCCAGACATTTAAAATCTAATTGACCATAGACCTTTATCATGTTATAGACTTATCCTCACCTATATAGAACTGTTGTTTAGTGATACATTGTAAATTATAGCATAGGTTGGTAGTGTATTGTTACACATTTTTTGCATACAAAATTCAAAGGACAATTTGAGTCCATTTACGATAAAGTAAAATATAAATATTTCGGACATTTTCACACATGGTTATTTGACCCCAAAATAAGCAGAGCTTGTACTAGCATCAGAGATTGATATACATAAATAGATATTTATCAGTACATTATTAAATAAATAATCACACCTAGACACGGAACGAGTACATCACACAAATATTTTTTCCGAGTGAGAATTGAAATCATGACTCATGGAATCGCTAACCAGGGTCACTAACTACTGTTCCACCGAGTCAGTCAATAATAGCCAAGATAAGTAGGTAGAGTTTCAATGCTTTTTTATCGTAAATATGTTCGGCCAGTCTCGTCACAAGCCAGTACCCCCACTCACCATTCCCTCCCCCGCAGTCGGACCAAGTCCCAGTGGGGCACATCCCGCGCCAGCTGTCGGTGTACTGCCGCGGCGAGGCGACGCGGCGCGCGCAGCCGGGCGACCACGTGGCCGTGACGGGCGTGTTCCTGCCGCTGCTGAGCTCCGGCTTCCGCCAGGTTGTTCAGGGGCTGCTGTCCGATACCTATTTGGAGGCGCATGTGAGTATACCTGTTACGTGTTGCCGTGACACACATCAGCCACGGTTTTACTAACAACTACGTTTACTACGGTTTACGGTTTTACTAACCTCCTATGATCCCGGGCTCTTCAGGCGGGGCGTGAAACGGCATTTAAGCAGGCCTTCAGGGTGAGTGCGACAGGCTCAATACGATCTATTGTGCCTGTCGACCTCATATTTGGATCTCACTACCGCTTACCATCAGGTGGAGTGAGGTCACCTTGTTAGCCTTTTATAAAAAAAAAAATCTACCGGACCTACTGTCTCGGATCTCAGCATACGCTCAGCATGCGCAGTCATGATTGCAGCAGAAACGAAATGACAGTTTGTTATTTATAAACGGCGTGGCTGTAGGCATTTCAAAAACACGGCAGAGTTACAATACTGTTATTACCATGCTTCAGCCCCCACCTATACAGGGTGATGCATTTGCACTCTGGTCTCATCGTGGTTGTCTTAAAATTGCTTCAGTATTATTGTTTCACAAACTTTTATGTAATTGATCACAGTACATTCACATTTTACTTGTTGGTGAAGTTCAAAATGTTGAATGTTTGACCTTGTTTTGCTTTCATATCTTTTTGCTATCCATACACTTTATGTTATTCTGGCTCCAATGCCATTTAAGGAAATTGCTTGTCAGACTTTGAAGATAGATAATTTGCTACTGACATTGCTGCCTATAAAAAGTAGTAGTAGTATTGTAGATCTCTTCAGCTACCTACATACATACATTCAGTTGTACTTGCGTGAAAGAGTAAAAAACATATACATACTCACAAACGTTCGAATTTATAATATTAGTAGGATTTGTTGCCTAAATTCTTACAAAACATTTAAATGAGCAATGTTCCAATTCAGAGTGTGTCATGCCTCAACCAAAGCGACGAAAGCGAGATGGCGGAAGCGCTCACAGAGGAAGAGCTGGCCGAGCTGGCTGAGGAGGACCTGTACTCCCGCATGGCGCGGAGCCTGGCGCCCGAGATCTACGGACACGAGGACGTCAAGAAGGCTCTGTTATTGCTTCTAGTGGGCGGAGTGGACAAGTGAGTTATTATCATGTTCAGTGAAAGGTAAATTATGATGATTAACACATCCTGCAATTTACCTTTGATGCTGTGATGCTATTATATACGATTCCATGTATGTAACAGTTTTTTACACATTTTCCATTGTTTTTTTGCTCATATTGGTCACGGCGTGATGTTATATATAGCCTTCTTCGATAAATGGTCTATCCAATACAAAAAGAACACAAAAATTATTCAATTCTAACCAGTTAAGTTTAGTTACACCAATCTTCGCAACGTCGGGCAGTAAGTAGCTATGTATTTGCTACTCCTAATATCGCGTGTAGACCCATAAAGACTAATATTTAGAGAAATGGAACGCGAAAGTCTAAAATCTTAGTATATCTATTAACATACCACCTAATAACATCACTTAAAAATCAGAATCGTCATTGTGTGATCAGTCATAAGAAAGTGACCATTGTTTGAAAAGAGACTAAGCAGTGAGCTTAATAGTAGGATAATAATATTCAATAGGAATATTGATGTTGATTGATGTTTGCAGACGTCCCAACGGCATGAAGATCCGCGGCAACATCAACATCTGCCTGATGGGCGACCCCGGCGTGGCCAAGTCCCAGCTGCTCAACTACATCGACCGCCTCGCCCCGCGCAGCCAGTATACCACCGGCCGCGGCTCCTCAGGCGTCGGCCTCACAGCTGCCGTCTTGAAGGTAAAACAGAAAAAAAAGAATATGAAAAAGTATTGACTAAATAGGAGTCACCTATAAAGTGTGTCACACATTTAGTTCTCAGTGATGATCACAAATGCTCTGGTCGAAGTGCCTCAACTAAAAAGAAGAATCGAATCAAAATCAAATCCATTCACACACAAGTGCTTAAGCTACTTACCTTGAGGTAAGATCAGATTGACATTATATGTGATGTTGTGTATTCCAAAATTCTACCTGAATTCTATTGAGATGAGACTATCTGAAGATATCTTTAAATGCCTCCACAATTTCATTCTTAACATAAATTCGTCATCTCATAGTGTTTTGACCTAATTTTTAAGTACGATTCTAGCGGATTTCTCATAAGTGACTCTATTACTCTAAAGACCCTTATTGACTCTAAAGAATTTCTGATAAATTTACTTAGAAATAACAGATATTCTAAGGGTCCTAGACTATCTGTAATATTTACGAATGCTTTAACCATTGAATCCATTTACGTTAAAGGAGAAATAGGTCTACAACATCAAATGTTACCATGACATTGTATGAAACATGGTGCAGTTACAGTCTGATGATGTTGACAATGATGACATGTGTCCCCAGGACCCGTTCACGGGCGAGATGATGCTGGAGGGCGGCGCGCTGGTGCTGGCAGACCAGGGCGTGTGCTGCATCGACGAGTTCGACAAGATGGCCGACACCGACCGGACCGCCATCCACGAGGTCATGGAGCAGCAGACCATCAGCATCGCCAAGGTATGGCAGCGGTTGATGGGTTTGATTTGGCGTTGTTTTGTGAAGTACTTTCGCTGCACGTAAAATGGTCGTGCCATCATCATTATAAAATGATCTAAATAAAATCAAGTTTATCTAAGCAGTGACTTTATAAAAAAAAAAATACATTAGGTCTCTAAGCGGCAAATAAAAACAATAAATACAATTTTTTTATATAGCGTCTAAAATGCTAAATGAGACAGCAATCGATAGAGGTTGGCTGGAAAACAATGACAAAAGTAGGGACACATATTTTACAGACCAAATTTGAGTGCAAAGCACCGCTTGATCGAAAATTATTTTACTGTATTTTTGAAAAGTTCTAAATATAATTGAAAAATTGAAGAACTGTCCCCTGAAAAACTTTTTTTTATTATGTTGCGCGAATGATGGCTGAAACCACAAAATTTTCAATGCAATAGAAAGTTTTTAAAATAATGTAATATCAGATTACCATAATACCTAAGAATTTATTACATTTTAAGATTTTAGACTTTCGCGTTTAAATACATAGCTACTTACTGGCCGATCGGTCGGCTCGCGGTCAATCATCAATCATCAGAGGGCCTACCATGAGTTGGCTATCGTAAACTTACGTACGTTAAAAACCTATCGAGTTGTTTTTTTCATATGGCCGATTGTAGTTCTTCGCGTAACCACCAGGCGGCGCTGTACAAATTTTTTCATAGACATATTTACGTAGTCGATATCGAGCGCGTAAGTTTTAAACTCATGGTAGCCCCACTGGTGTAAACCCAGTCGAAACATCTGGCGATGAGTAGCTAAGTACATATTTGCTACTCCTGATACCTTGATTAATTCTTGTATATGCACAAATCTGATTTACTGATTTATC
Organism: Maruca vitrata; assembly: GCA_039566165.1. NCBI lineage: Eukaryota > Metazoa > Arthropoda > Insecta > Lepidoptera > Crambidae > Maruca > Maruca vitrata. Next base: position 12,454,824 of record CM076912.1, on the reverse strand, counting down.
TCATTTCTATTACGCCAGGCGGGTATAATGACGTGCCTGAACGCGCGCGTGTCGATCCTGGCGGCGGCGAACCCGGCGTACGGCCGCTACAACCCCAAGCGCACCATCGAGCAGAACATCCAGCTGCCCGCCGCGCTGCTCTCGCGCTTCGACCTGCTGTGGCTCATACAGGACAAGCCCAACAGGTAAATATACCATACTATAATCATAAGGTGTACGGGCTTCCGCTTAGTGGACCACGAAATACCGTACAGGAATGAAGTTGTAGTAAGTAGTTGTAGTAGTTAGATGAGCATGTCGAAAAGAAAGACCGCCGTGGTTGAAGTAGTATATTGAAGAAGTAAGTTACATGTAAATTGGGTGGCAAATCTTTCCTTGACTAGTGTCTGGTCGGACAGTTATTGACGTACTTGCTATGAAAATTATTTTTGTTATAAAGTAAACACAAAATAAGATGTCAGCGCGCGCATTATTGTAGGTCGCAGCGTCACACTGTGAAACCGTGAAAAAAAGAAAACAATCTTCAACCAACGCACCATTTGTTAGATGGCTTGCCCGTACAAAGGGGTGGGACTGAACGGCTTTAGTTGCCAGAAATTGGTATTTTTGTATTGCTTGCAGGAAAGTCCAGCTAATAATGACAGCTGTAATTTTTGGCAGAATTTTTAAACAGCATTTAAGCGGGCTTTCAGGGTGAGTGCGACAGGCTCGATATGGTATATTGTGCCTGTCGACGACCTTACTTACTAAATCTAAATTACTTACTTATTTGGATCTCACTAAATCGACCTCATATTTGGATCTCACTTACCGCTTACCACCAGGTGGAGTGTGGTCATCTTGTTAGCTTATTATAAAAAAAATGTCATAATATCCTTCTTGCTATGTGTTTTGACAATGATCTATATTTATATAAACAGGGAGAAGGATCTGGAGTTGGCCAAGCACATCGCGTACGTCCACCAGCACTCGACGCAGCCGCCGAGCGAGACGCGCGCGCTGCCCATGCGGCTGGTGCGGCGCTACGTGGCGCTCACCAAGCGCAAGCAGCCGCACGTGCCCAGCGCGCTCGCCGACTACATCGTCTGTGAGTACTGCGCACTGTGCACTACGCACTGTGCACTACGCAGCCGCCGAGCGAGACGCGCGCGCTGCCCATGCGGCTGGTGCGGCGCTACGTGGCGCTCACCAAGCGCAAGCAGCCGCACGTGCCCAGCGCGCTCGCCGACTACATCGTCTGTGAGTACTGCGCACTGTGCACTACGCACTGTGCACTACGCACTGTGCACTACGCAGCCGCCGAGCGAGACGCGCGCGCTGCCCATGCGGCTGGTGCGGCGCTACGTGGCGCTCACCAAGCGCAAGCAGCCGCACGTGCCCAGCGCGCTCGCCGACTACATCGTCTGTGAGTACTGTGCGCCGTGCACTGCGCACTGTGCACTACGCAACCGAACAGTGGATATAAAAAAGCGGTGAAGACCGCTTTTTTAGTGTAGTACCAATACACTTTTTTAAATTTTTACGGATTTCACATGTTGACTGCATCTGTGCACCATCCTAATAAATAGAAGTGTGATTTGCAATATCCACAATTTTGATTGCGTGATCTAGGATTGCATACTTGTTCTTTTATTAGTACGGCGTGTGTGTAATAGCGCCATCTGTTGCCTGCGTTTGGAACTTGCTTGTTGATTTTTGTCACAGAAGCAAGACCGTCCCTGAACGTCAAAATTGAAAGCTCTTAGTTTAAATAACACGCCGACTTGCCCGAGCGCTGTAAAGAGCTCGAAACGTCGGATCTCTAAATAATATGTTTAGATTAACAATAGATGCGAGTTTAATCAGTAAAATTATTTCAAATGTGTATGTAGTATGTATGTAGTGTTTGCGCAAATAATAGACAATACTGTTTCGTTCGTTTGCAGCGTCGTACGTGGAGCTGCGTCGCGAGGCGCGCAACGCGCGTGACGTCACGTTCACGTCGGCGCGCAACCTGCTCGGCGTGCTGCGCCTCTCCACCGCGCTCGCCCGGCTCAGGTACCCAGCGCCACTGATCGACTGTGATCCCAACAAAGCCCTTATAAAACCCATTTTGACCCATTTAAAATGACAAGCCCCTATTATATCAAATTCATACTGATTAATATTATAAAATAGCTGTGCCGGCGACATAGTCCGCCTTTACTACGTTATTTAGATTCTTTGCTCCTATTGGTCGCTCCGTGATCTTACCAGTATAGCCTAACTTAAGCCTTCCTAGATAAATGGTCTATCCAACGCAAAAATATTTCATTTTCAAATATAAATTCGAACTTGTAGTTCCTGAGATTAGTGTGTTCAATCAAACAAACAAACAAACAAACTCTTCAGCTTTATAATATTAATGTATGTAGTATAGAAATAACCGAAGTGATATCGGTGTACAGTCTAGCTTATCTTTATTCCAAAGTAAGGACATAGGCAACTTGTAAACCGATTTCGCTTTAAGGTAGTAAAGTTTTAGGCGATTAATAACATCACTAGTAGGTATACATTAACTAATATTTCACATCTATCATCTCGTCTCAATATGATATTCACGCTTTTTTTTGTTCAGGTTGTCTGATGTCGTCGAGAAAGAAGATGTATCGGAAGCCATCCGACTGATTGAGATGTCAAAACAATCTCTGCAACATGTGGAAGAAAATGTACAAAGGTAAGTGAGTGGCAAAGGCGACGTAAATATTTGATAGTTTCATTGAGTTGAGTAGTTTTACAAAACCATAATATGTGAAATGTAGGCAAGTTATTACATTGTTGATTAATTTCTTTTTGATATCATGCTTCAATTTTCTGGTCACTGGCATGCTTTGCATCACACACTGTGTTTGTAAAGTTTACATTGTTAATCTTATGTTTTAAGTAATAATAAAACATAATCAGCCCTTATACGTCCCCACTGCTGGGGCACGGGCCTACCCTAAACTAGGGCGATAAGGCCTCAGACAACCACCCCTGGCCAAGTGTGAAGACTACGCAACCTAAGAATGTCTTCGTAGGTGTGTAGGTTTCTCCACGATATTTTTCCTTCACCGTTAAAGCGTCGAATAAGTCAGTAAGTGAGTATTCTATCCTAACCGTTTGACTGACAACTGACTGCCTCGCCCGATCTCTCATCGGTCATGTCGGATTGCCGTCTCGCCAAATTATGAAAGTAAGGGAATTGAGTGCACTTGTGTTTGCGCGTATTCTTGTACACTATAAGTCCTGCGCACTTAGCTTCTCTCAATTAAGATCGGCCGCCATGGCTTAAATCGGTGGAACGCCTTATTATCTAAGACGTTAAGTGTTAGCTAAGACGATGTATGATTGTTGCAGGGGCATCAGCGCGACGGACCGCATCTTCGCCGTGGTGCGCGACGTGGCGGGCGGCAACTCCACCGTCAAGATCGCCGACGTCATTGAGCGATGCGTCGATAAGGGATTCAAGCCCGATCAGGTAATTGTATTTTTTTTTATAAATATTACACAACATCACATACATTGATCTGATCCCGTGGTAAGTAGCTTAAGCACTTGTGTTACAGATATCAGAATCAACAGTGGATATGTTATGGACCAAGTGATTAATGCGAGCATTATTAATAATGCCCGAGCATTATGTATAATGTCTAACTCTATCGGGCCAAGTGATTAATTATTATTTCAACTTCATTATTTATCACAATGCGCGGTCATAATTATATGGCTATGTGATGATTGGGCAATATGATAATTGTGCGTAATTTGAGGTAAATAATTGTCTTTTGTGCTTTAAAATAATTTAATAATTAAAGAAAACGTAAAATTTCCACCCTGTATTACGCTTTTTACAAAGTTACGCCGTTTGACACGTTTTCATAGTGACGTAATGGGTAATACTCACTGCGTAATTTTTAGAATAGGATGAATATTTTTTGTATATTATGGGAAACTTCACTTATATTTTTACGTAATTCGATTAATTTTATCATTCGTAACCCCCGCTGCTGTGTATTGACCATACATTTATCTATGTATTCAGCCATTTTCGTACATGTGCGCATAGATTACGTTCCTCCGTGTATTTATTATTTTTTGTGACCGTTACGTTAACTTTGACGCGTTATTGGACGTTGATTTTGCTTTGTGTTTGAACTTTTGATTTAAAATGCAGAAACGAGAAAAAACAATAAATAGCCAACCAATGTCTCCGCAATCTTAATCCCCCCGCGCATCAATACTAACAATAATAATGACACTCATGTGTTCAGCGACTTTGGGTGTAAACGCCTTTATTTATATTGCAATTTTGAATGATAGCATGTCTTACGAGTTACGCCGGCAAATTATGTCCATTACCCCCTTTTGTTATGACATTTTTTTCAAGCCACAATATTTTTAGAGGCGTAACTACTTTTTATATTAAACTATTGTATATCAAATGATAATAATGATTAAAGAGTTTTCTACACAATATTTTTGTATTACTTTGCCCAAAAGGTGATAAACATTATGTATAATGCCCGGTCAAAGTGATTATTTGAATAATTATTATTGAATTGCACTCTCATATTGGGCATTTTTCATATGGACCGGGCAGTATGAATAATGCCCAATTTATCATTTGGTCCATAACAGATACACAAATATACTTAATACACACCAAGACCCTTATACATATTATTTGGGTACCTTTAGTGTCTAAAAGATTATTTTGGCTGGCCTGGTGAAACAGTGGTTAGTGACCCACCTACGGTTCCAAGATTTGTGGGTTCGATTCCGACCCAGACATATATTTGTGTGACGAACATCGGTGTTTGGTTCCGTGTCTGGGTGTGTTATTAAATATATTTAAGTATATTTATTTATGTATCCACTGTTGATTCAGATATCTGTAACACACAAATGCTAAGCAACTTATCAGATAAATTTATTTTTCAAAAAGGACTGACATGTCATGTTTTTATATAAATATCCTTTATAGTACAGGATCCGTGGAGTATTTTTTCACTTGATTACTATCAAGCTAACTTTCCGTGAAAATTCCGGACGGGACAACGTACCACGGAATTTGTAGGACAATATGACCGTTACATTATATAAATATTAACTAAATAAATAAAAAGAAATCAGCTGGTTAGTAATCATTTTTGGTGATCTCGTTATCAATACATGTTGGAGGGGGAGGACTCTTTGATGAAACCATAGATTTTGTAGGACAAATATTTTTTCAAATAATTTAGATAATTATCATAAGATATAATAAAAACAATTCAGTTAGTAATAAATATTGAAGAATCATCAAATCGACATATTTTATCATTGCTACCTCTGTTAGCTACCACAATCAAAAATTTTCGCACAGGAAATTGTTGGGCGTCTTATCAAAATGAAGCTACTCTGATATATACTGATAGTAATCAAGTGAAAAAATACTCCACGGATCCTGTACGTATTTACATACGTAGATCATGTACCTAGTTACTTCGGTTATGTAAATTAGAATCAACAGTCACATTATACATACACAAAAAATATCTAAATTACAAACAAATTCGTTGGTCCCGAGTGGATATCGAACCTACGACTGCAGGCGTAAAAATCTGGAGGACTACCAATTTCAATCAAAGAGATACTTCTGAACCCCTGAAACATAAGTCGTGTAGATACTAATATTTATATGTTTGTTCTTTAGGTGGATGCTTGCATCGAGCAGTACGAAAACTTGAACGTATGGCAAGTGAACCAAGTGAGGACGAAGATCACTTTCATGTGAGGAAGACTATCTACGATTCACCCGCCATTACTGTTAAGAACCAGTGTGCCTGTACTACTATGTGAATGATGACCGTGTATTATCATAAGCGTTTTTTGACTGATCTGTTGATTGTATTTTTGATAATAAATTACATTTTTGTACATTTCGGAAGTTTTATTTTAATTGTAATTAAAATAGATAAGCGTCGATGGCCGAGTGGTAATGGTCGTTGCTTGCCATGCGAGAGGTCAAAAGTTCAAACCCCGTCATGTACCACTGTGTTTTTAAATTTGGAATTCATATGTACGATTATTCGACGCTTTGACGGTAAAGGAAAAACATCGTGAGGAAACAGGCTCACTTACAAAGATATTCTAAGGTTGTGTAGCCGACCAACCCGCACTTGGCCAGCGTGGTTGACTAAGGCCTTATCGCCCTCATTTTGGGTAGGCCCGTGCCCCAGCAGTGGGGACCTATTATGGGCTGATGATGATGATGAAAATTGATACCTAATGGTCTTAGTCGGGTGTGGATATGTAAGGGTTAACCTTTGGCCTACCCACGCCATTGCAAACAAAGGGTTTATATATTTAGACACAGGACTGTTATTTAAGAAGCTAATAATTTTGTTACTTACTGATATGGGTTGTAAAATAATTGTAAATTAACTAATTCTGTTTATTTAACAATCACAGCATATCATTAATTCTTAATTGCACATCTGCTTAACTGCGACAACTAGATAAATTGATTTATTAGCGTACATATGATGCACCCAATGACATTCCAAGGTCTTCAATCAGTAAAATTAATACAATAACAACGCGCGTTTTGAACCTCCTCCCCCAGGGAATAATGAAAAAATATGGTCAATAAAACAAGCGGTCGGGTTGTTATGAGCTGTAAACGGAAGCGTTGGTTGTTTTGCCGCGTCCATAACTCGCAGCTAGATATCCATACGCAAAGTAATGCAATAAATTTGTTCCCGCGTAGCGCTTATGAAAGTAATAACTTTACAACAGATGTAGCGTAGCCGAGTCGGAGATTTGCGACGGGATTGTTCCCGCGAATACGAATTCGTTTTCAGGGTTCTCTGGTTCGATATTGTTGGATGAGATTGTCTTGCGTATTATAAAGGCGTCCACTTTGTAGGTTCTCTTTGAAAAGCCTGAGCCATATGCAGAACTCAATACACACACACACACCTGTAAAATTATTTCAGAAAGAATAAACAGGCAATGCAACCGCAGACTGCTTTAAGCTCCTCCAAAATTGCTAAAATATAATCATTGTAAGGATTGAGTAAGTAGGAAGATTACAATCTTTTCATTACTACACATTATGTGTTAGACATAGGAGGGATATTTTGTTTAATTCCTAGCACATTTGTAGGCAGTCACTTGACATAGGTAAGCCAGGCTAGATTGGTTACACTGACTGAACCAAGTACGGACATAGTATTCTTACTTGACATCTTTGTTATTGCCACCAGGGTTACTTTTTCTCAGTGTTCTGCGATTGGTCCGTCATAAAATAGAACCACAGCCATTTCTTGAACGTTGAAATTAGATTTTACTGTCGATTCAGATACTCACCAACTGATTTTATAACATGACTGAGCTATGATAATAATTTAAAATAAATGCGATTGTTATATGTGTAGACCGGTTAACTATATTGGAAAATTATAACAAGCGTTTGTATTGACATATTCTAGTGGTGTAGACTGTGCTAAAGAAAGTCATGCAATCTATCTGACTAATCAAATATTCAACACGCGTAGTCCGATGGTGTATAGAATGTTTAATAGCTTGTGAGAAATGCTTACTTCACCAGATTTATTGAAGGAAATTCAAAGAAGTTTGTGATAAAAAATCTACCCGGAACTTCTTTCGAATGGATTATTTTATCGCGTAAAACATTACTCAAATGTCCAGGGCTCAAAATTAATATTAAATATCTAAATCTGTATAGAACTGTTGTCTATGAGAAAATGTTACGTTATATTATTACAAAATAGCTCTACCTTTGTACTAACAGGACTTTTACCACTTAGAAAAAATATTAGTGTAATTATGAATTTTAATATTTACTTACGTTACTTTTAGGTATATTCGTTGCTTAAAATTCACTTGCTGGATGAATTATCCCCAGGCAAGAGGCTAGAATAAATAAGTAATTTAAATACAAAGCAATACTATTAAAATGTATTCTTCAGTCAAGCAATATTGTGTAACTTATATAAGTATTGTATTGAAATTCCTATTTATTCTTAAGTGCCTTACAGTAGTATCTCATTTCAATTTTCATTTGATGTTGAAAGGGGCCGCTAGAGTGCTCAACCTTTTTGAGAATTTCCACCGCGGATTAAATGTCGCTACAAAAGGGACATGATACATTTGGTAGGGTCTTCTAGGATCGGTAAGTACCTACAAGCGGATCTAGGGATCACAGGGCAATGACCCTCATTTGAGCTTAACATTGTGGTTTACTGGCAAAGACTAGCAAATATATTTACACGTAGGGATACCTAGATATCTTTTTTATGGAAGAGATAAGAGGTCCGGTAGGCTAGCCCGACCTAGACAAAGTAGTGTTATAAATTCATTGTTACTTTTCAAGTTATTGTCCATTGGTTTCAAGTGGGTCAACCTTACACAAATGAGACATAAAATTTTAAAAAAAAGGTCAATAGTTATTCAAGGAAGATTAATTTACTTGAGCGCATTATTTAAATAAGTGTGCATGCTAAAATGTATTTATTCGGGTTGTACAATGTAAGCTAAAATAAAAACCAAATATAGAAGTTCTTATACACATAAGGTTTGCGATCGCTGCTCAAATCTCGCTTATCATATTTTAATATTGTACAAAGCGCTTGTATCGCAGAGGCGGTCTAGAAAGTCTTATTCTAGGCAATATTTCGTCTCGTGTACAGTGGGGCTAAACTTTATTACCTGCCCGGCCGCCACTCGATGGGAAAGTCTGGGAAAATGTAACGGGCGGTTTGTGTACGTTCCATGTTTTGAAGAGAGGACCGCGCACGACGTCTTACCTATGTATAAGTAAGTAATGTATTACATATATGGAAAGAATATACAATTCAAATTATTCTGTAAAAAATTGAAGTCTCTTCTTTTATCAAAAACCTACTAGGTATGATGTTAAAGAATACTTTGATGAAAAACTTAAATAAGTAAAGGCATGTAGTGCAATACAATATAATATTATAATAATATAGATGTAAGATTCATTTGATTCAGCCTCACAGGGTCCATAAAGTAATTATACTTACTAGTATATTATATTATTTTATATGTGCAATAAGTAAATAAATAAATAAGTAAGTAAGTACATTATTATTTGCGCGAACACTTAACATTTAAAATACTGACTGACTCGGTGGAACAGTGGTTAGTGACCCTGGCTGGCGGTTCCGAGAGTCGTGGGTTCGATTCCCACTCGGGACAAATATTTGTGTGATGAACATCGGTGTTTGTTCCGTGTCTGGGTGTCATTATATATTTAAGTATGTATTTATAAATATATATGTATGTATATGAGTCTCTGACGCCCATAGTACAAGCTCTGCTTAGTTTGGGGTCAGATGACCGTGTGTGGAAATGTCCCAGATATTTATTTATTTATTTATTAAAAGTAATTTTAAATTGGCCCATAATTGAGATGTTAATTAAATAGATTTTCTAAAATAATACATTTAACTTTTACTATACGCGAGTTTCAACCGTAAAATTAGATTTATGGTCCAAGATCCCAGAGCTGCCAGACATCACTTATTTTCTAATGGACAAAATATATACGATTGAGTAGTGTTAGGGTGTACTCAGGTACACCTCAGCTCAGGTACTTCAGGTAGCAACTAGTCATATGATGATAGTACACCCCACCACTACTCAATCGTATATATTTTGTCCATTAGAAAATAAGTGATGTCTGGCGGCTCTGGGATCTTCCTCTATTATTATAGGACTAGTGTCCCTCGCTTCGCTTCGGGTGAAGTTTACATAAAAACCTTCCTCTTGAATTCCTAAAAATGAACATTTGATCATACATAGACATATAGGGACAGAGAAAGCGACTGTATTTTATACTATGTAGTGATGAGACTTATTACTAAGTGAGGCGTTTTCAAAGGAAACAGTTCGCTTGAAGCACTTATCTTAATACCTAGTTATAGAGGTCAAGCTACCGACGAACGGGAGACATAACAAATGACGCAGACAGAAGGTAATTCCCACATTCGCCACATGACCTACCGCACTGCTTGTTACCTTCGTACTAAGTACTTCATGTATTTGGTTACTTTTTCACGTGGCTTGTAAAGTCTATACGTATTGACTTAAACTTATAAAAGCTACATTATTTATTGATTAAAAAATTGTGATCTAAAGGTGGGCATTAATGACTGCGACATGGTTCAAACGAAAACCATTATAATACAATATTGTTCCTGTTCTTGTGATGATCAATAATTTTTAAGGTTTGTTCTTCATTCTGGCCTCTCTCGGTCAGGTCGCGTTCCGGGATCAGCACTGTACGAACGGAGCCAGGGGGGACCATTTTTGCGGCAAGCGCCAGACCAGTGGAGTCTTAGCGGCGGCATTGTGCGGGCGGAGCGGGTCAGCCCGCCGGCCAGGGAGACCCGTAGAAAAGGGGGCCCTTCCGTCCAGCGGACTGGCCAACTCGGACCCGCACAGCTCAATACCAATGCGAGACTCCACGCCCTGTCTCGTTGTTGCCGCAGCAGTGGTCTCCTCTTAAGCGGGCTTTCAGGGTGAGTGCGACAGGCTCAATATGGTCTATTGTGCCTGTCGACCTCATATTTGGATCTCACTACCGCTTTCCATCAGGTGGAGTGAGGTCATCTTGTTAGCTTATTTAAAAAAAAATAATAATAAAATGGATATACAGAAATCAGGGACACTATGTATTATATTTACCTTCGTTATGACGTCTCAAACTATATCAAACCTCCATGATGTTACAATTGTTATGAAGTATCAATCTGTACCTCTATGATGTTACAATTTTATAAGGTACAGTAGTAAATACACAATCTTTATCGCGAAACGACCGAACAACTATGAAGGCCTCGTATCAATTACTTGGCCACGTATTTCTCGCCCCCGATCGCTATCCTTGACCTCGACCGTAGCCCGAGTTATTATCGGAGCCCTAAAAAGCGTCCGCTACGTGCCGGGGATGCTGATTCTCTCCGGGATGCCTCCCTTGTAGTACAAGTGGGGTTAGTAGTTCAGATCTGTTTTAATGGATTCATTCTCTTTGGAGAAAAATCTTTTGCTCTCACTTAGTAGTGAGTGTTAGATGTGGTTTACATACTTTCATATGTCATTATAATGTTATATCTATTATGATTTGGTTAGGTACTTTATATTGAATTTTATGATTATTCTTAATTTTGTTTTCATTCTTCGAAAGAAAATCTTCATTCTGTGTGTTTTTTTGTGCATGTGTGGTGTTTTTTTGTGAATGGTCTTCATCATAATTTAAGCCTATTGTTGTCTACTGCTGAAGATTGGCCTCTACAACAACATTCCAGCGCAGCTGGTCTTCGTCGAGACACAGCGATCTTCACCAGGTCGTCGGTCAATCTGACAGGTGGCCGTACCACACTGTAATTTCTAGTATTTTCAGGTCTCTCAAGAATGTTATGGTATCGATGGGATGTAGTATTATGAGACGGTCATGCATGTTAGTAATTATTACATATACTCTTTGCATGTGTACCTACGCTCTTGTGCACTAGTAGGATCTTTTTTTAAAAGGTATCCAAAACGGATAATGTTGAGATTACTTAGTACGTACATACATACTCGTACATAAAATCACGCCTTTTTCCCGAAGGGGTAGGCAGAGATCACTTCCAGCGATCCACTTTTCACCTCTGTGGGAAACGTGACGTGACGGGTTGTGGATCACGTCGCCGCCATTATGCCTTGTGCATAGTTTTAACAAGGTCATTGCGTTCCCACAAGTAGCAAGGATATATGACGGGGGAAGGAAAAGGGGAGGAAGGATACTATCGCCTTGGATGATTTGGACTGAGTCGATAGTAGCTCGAGGAGCCGGTGTCGCTTACCCGTATACCGTTCACCAACCATCTGACAGATAGTTACTTAGTACGACCTTATTTTTACTGTGCAATCTCATAATATAAAACCTATATCTTACCCGCACCCGCCCGTTCGCACCTACTCGAATTTGCATGCGTGTAACTGAAAAAGATTTTACAGATGGAACTTTTCCCACGAAGTGGAAGTTTGAAATAGTGTCCGTGCTTGAGACCAGCCCGCCGACTCTTCACCTCTGACCTTTCGCCATCTCGGTTCAGGGCGGATTCTGAGAGAACCAGACTGTGCAAATATGAGAACGACATGTGATATGTTTTTGTTTCTAAGCGGACAAATACATGTTATGTATGTGTTACTTACTAAAGCTTAATTACTACTACTACTGTGTAAAAATAAATGAATGATTATTTTATTCAATTCTATTCAAAACGACTAAAATGAAAAAAATATCAGTTAGTTTGGTAACATTTTCCCTAGTATCGTAGGTAAACATTACAACGTACTAGGTAGGTACAACTAATTGAATAGAGTTCGCTTGAGAATGTAAATCTAGCACATTTAATTTTCTTTACAGACCATGAATTGCTTACCTGTCTGATTTGACGAATGTTTAATTTCTTATAGGAACCCGAATGTCTTAAATCTTATTCCTGAAGCTCATTACATAATTTTGCAGCCATTTTCATTTCCCGCAGCTGTCAGTTGGTCCACCGTCTCTTCGAAGCACACAGAAGTATGGGCGAAGTTGAAAGTCGTCTTCCCTGGTCCGCCGGGAGCAGTCGCACAGCTGCCTGCATCCTGGAATGGCCTCTTACAAACTTTGCAATTGCACACCCAGATGGCAAGCGGAATATAGAAAACTAGCTTGCTTGTCCGTGACTTTGTCTGCGTTAAGCTGTTGGTCCATAGACGTTGCGCCGCGATGCTAGCATACGCAGTGATATTCACTTCGTATGCTAGCAGATAGCATTGGCATTGATGAAGTTTTTTTTTTTTATAATATGAGGAGTGGAATAATGGTTTTATTGTATTAATAATTACTTTCATCCATTTGTGTACTGGTCGCACGCGCCTCGTAAGATCGAAAAGGTTATGTCCATCTAAACCCAGGTCGGGCCAACGTTGTGTTTATTATCTTATAAATAAAAATAGATTGCTGTTCTCGTAAAACTCGAGAACGCCCGGACCGATTTAGGTAATTTTGGTTTTAAAATGTTCGTTGTCCAGGTCCAGGGAAGGTTTCAATGAGAAAATATAGAAAAAGAATCAGTATTGGCGGTATGAAATTCGCCGGGAAACTTGTTTGTAAATAAATTTAGCAACATCTAATATAGGTAAGTTATATGAAGAGATTCTCTTATTGTAAAGAGATGTGTTTTTCTTTAATTGGAAAACTGACTTTAGTTTACGATTTTCTCGGCATCCAATGAATTTGCCGCAATTTCTACGGTTGAGATATTAATGTTGGTCGGTGGGTTTATTTATCTGCTGTTTCGTCCCACAATTAAGTATCAGGACCAACTAACGGTTTTATCTATGTCATAGCGTGGTACCTATTTCTCTGTATCAAGACATGATGTTATCTGCTTCATAATCATATATATCAGGCAGTGTACCGCGAATCTGTACATAGTATCATTTCTAACATACTTTCCTACCAATACTTTTAGAAAATTACTGAGGCTATATTCTAATTGTACACACCTTTTCATCACAGCACCTTCTCTTCATAAACCGAAAGTATGTGTCTATGATATCAAAATGATGACAAACCAAACCTGTCTCTCAGACCGTGTGACCGCTACTGAAGGGCCTGCCTCAACGCCGGCCGGGTAAGGCTGCGCATACGCAGCGATTTGGGAGATCCCACATATCCCCCCCCCCACCATCCCAATGGTGCACAAAAAACAGGTTATGTGTCTTATAGCAAACAGGTAAGGTGGAAATTCATTCGATGATACAGTAAGGTATTACAGGTTTCTAGCGCGGAATAGTTGTCTAGTGTTGTGTCGCATCGAAACATATGTTAGATCGGTATGCTTAGGATTATACGATAAACAAGTTCTGGATTTTCACTTTTCTTTTCTGTTTGACTTTCACGAGTTTTCATATTTCACAATTTTCTTGCCCAGTCGTAAATCCTTAATCCGATTTGTGTACCTACTAAGTCCTGTTCAAATCCATCTGCCAAACAGTAGGTATTTTGTGTTAAAAAAAAGTCCGATATTGATATTTTCACTTACAAGAGTCACAGTTTAAATTTAAATGATAACATTGAAAAGCAACAAATCGTTCATAAAAGCAGGAGTTTCTGTAATAAACAGAAGAAATAATCCCATCGATGGCACCTAGCACCGATTGAAAGAGGAAAGTTTCGGTTAAATAACCGAAAAAGGATGCGTTTCGGGCGCATCTCTCGCATTCCTGGCAGTTGAGTCAGAGCGTCGGATTAGATGGGATTGAGATCTTATCGGGCTCTTCGACCGCATAATTAGGGGTGCATGACGTACAATGATTTGTAGTAGGCCTTCGGTGAACGGGTTTTATTTGGCCCATTCAACAGTTGGATTCGTAAGGAATTCTTAAGTGGCGCCATCTCACGGCCTTGGGTCTCTTATTCTACAATTTGTAGTTTTCATAAATAAGGCTTTGTTGGTTAACTTGCTACTACGACATCACGATTTTGACACTACTACAACAAATCTCTCGGTCGCCACTTAGCTACATGGCCCAAAAAGTAGTCTTTTCAGTGATTTCGTAATTATGTCCGGTCAAAGTTCACACTTTTAAAAACCAATTTCTAAAGTTGAGTCGGCCTGAATACGTTTATTTTTTATGATAGAGCCTTGATGTATATTTGAATTAAGTTTAAATTCCATCTAGTCATTAGTCACTCTTTCGCCGTTGTTGTTAATATATTATGCTAAGATCACAAATACTTACAACCTAAATCAAATCAAACAATACAATCTGCCCAGCATAAGACAATTCTCAATAGCCAAGAAACCTACAATGATAAACAAGATATTAGTGACAGCGTGGCTTTCCCACCCCCGCGGTATCGGCCCTAATTTATGGGGTTAATATATCATCAACTTCCGCAATAACGTCCCGATAATATTGCTTTAATATTAGCACAATAATAGGTGACATAATGGTTCTGCCACACAGATTAAAATATTATATCAATTAATTTGAAAAGTATTGAGAAATTTTAACATGTTAAGATAGCTAAGTTTAGTTTATTACCATTTATTATACAGATTGCTATTAATTAATGAAAATGATGCTGAAAAATGTATTAATTTTTATTTCATTGTCCTGCCAATGTTTCACGCTAAGTGGGGTCGGCGCAACCTGTATTTTGATGACCCCATCATTAGTCAGCTTTGCTTCTACTCCTTTCACTCCTATATCATCTCTCACGCAATCATGGATTGATTCCTCGGCCTTCTTCGGCCTTCAACTATTACATACATTCATTTATACATTTTCATTAGTACATAATATAATGAGTTTACTATTTACCTACAACCCGAAAGAATGTTCAATCGAGCATCATCGAAGAAGAAAATGTCTTATCATGGGGATTGCTCTGAAGAGTCCTTCCCCTATGTGGATAGGATAGTCCTGAACGACACGCGCTGGACAGTGCTGCCATCCACATACAATGCAGACGCTGGTGGCTCGGCCCAAAAGGTTTATTTCCTCTTTTCTGCTGTCAGGTGGCAGAAAAGAGACATGGAATGTCCTTCCAGCTCATGTTTTCCCTCCGTCCTATGATACCAGGCTCTTTAGGCGGGGCGTGAAACGGCATTTAAGCAGGTCTTGAGGGCGAGTGCGACAGGCTCAATATGATCTATTGTGCCTGTCGAGTATACTTACCTATTTATAAATCTAACATTTGTAAGATATTGTGCAGATTCGGGGTTACTAAGTCATGTGGTCAAGACTGTTTCGCATTATTATTATTACACGCTTTGCTATCTCTTTTATGGACACCCTACTTTCTCCGGACAGTTGGGGATCTTCTTGTGTCTTTACGACTTATGCTGGGATCTTGTTTTGCGATCGAGTTTCGTTTATAAAGCAATAGGTTTACTAAAATAATGAGAATAGTGTAAGAGTATATCCAAACAGAAGGGTAAAATATGTAGTTTTTGCACCAAGTCAACAAGTACAACAATGTAGTTTTGATCGTTTCAAGTTAGACTAAAATAGCATTTGTTAGAAAACTGTAACTGTTCGGGATATTTACCATGTTGTTTTGTTTTAATGAGCTCCCGATATTTCGGCACTGTTGCAAGCGCCATGATCACGGGTGAACTGTAGGACTGCGAGAATGACGGTAGGTCTAAGGGCAGACATATCGGTCTACCCTCTTTCTAAGTCTTTTATAATAAAATCTTATCTTTTATAATAAAAGACTTAGAAAGAGGGTAGACCGATATGTCTGCCCTTAGACCTACCGTCATTCTCGCAGTCCTACAGTTCACCCGTGATCATGGCGCTTGCAACAGTGCCGAAATATCGGGAGCTCATTAAAACAAAACAACATGGTAAATATCCCGAACAGTTACAGTTTTCTAATGTGTGTAACCATGACAGTTTAAAATTATAAAATAGCATTATCGTCACAAATTTTCTTTAGGTATGTAATTTTATGAACTTGCTTGTGAATTTAGTTTTCCACTGTCGATGTACGATTGGTATTTCAAGTATGGTATGACATTTGTGATAATTCAGGCACAGGCTTTACAGCTATGTGGGTATTTTAGGTATGTAAGTTGAACTAGACTTAGTTCCTGCCGATTTACTTGTGTTTTTTGCCCTAAGTTATCATCGTCAAAACAAAATTCATAGGTACAAAAATTTTCGCCCTATTGAGTACCGGAAAAACAAACATTTACTCACGCCTTAAGTAATCGGAAGTTGTTTTATGAATCGCGCTCCGTTAAGCCGTCGTACAATGGCGGACAAATCTTTTTCTTCCGATTTTAGAGCTCTGTGGGAAATTAATGATTCGGGGCTTGTCCGCGAAGATATACGAGAGTCCCGGTTCGCAGCTCGGTGAATAACGAGTGAGTGCGACACAATGATACAGAACTACGTATTGTTTTCTATGGACATCTTAGTAAATGGCTACCGTGTTTTCTAACATTCAGGCGGAAGATGTTTTTTTTAATACACGTGTAGGTATATTACTTAGTTATTGACCTCAGTGACTGAAATAAGATCAGTCAGCTCCTGTGTGCATTATATACGTAAATAGAATAATTGTTAATTCGAGAAATCTTCGGATATCTTGTACATTTAGAATTTTCTCTTTATGCTTATTTCATTGAAGTTATGTAATTTTCAGAAAAAGGTTTTCATGTAGGTATCTCAAATTATTACGTAAGTCCTTGAAACTACGCAGCGGATGTTTCAAGAGGAAGGTTTAATAAGAATAATTATATCAGAAGCGAAGTAATGACCGGTCGCTAGTAAAATATAAAGCGTCCGACCGATTTCAGCCATGGCGGCCGATTTCAATTGAAATCAGCCAAGTGCGCAGGACAAGTGTGCGCGTAAACACAAGTGAACTCTCTATTCCCATACTCTTTTAATTAGGTGAGACTGCAATCCGACACGACCGAGAGAGATCGGGCGGCCACCGGCTTAACGTGCTTTCCGAGCCACGGGCGTGCAACCGCCAACTTCCTGACTCCGGGCTAAGTAATTTCTTAACGAAAAACTCACACTAATTTTTCCCCTGACCCCGGACTCGAACCGGGACCTCTCGGTCCTATCGCATCACTTGCTACCAATAGACCAACGAGGAAGTAAAATATAAGACCTATGTATTTAGACAGAAAATTTTAATCGAACACTTTGCCGTTGTCTTAAACTCTCCAAAACGAGTTCGAATTCAATAAAGGATTCATTTTGAAATATTTGCGCCTACGTCGCCCAGCGCGCAGCGTTCGCAGCGATCAAAGAATGCAGGCTCATTCACAAGTTCGATACAATACAGCCCATTATAAAGGCGCTCCTACACCCGGAAGGCTCCCGTAATGGACAGTTCGTTCGCTAGACGACGTTTTGTATTTCTGCTTTCTTTTGTGTTCTTGTAATGGTTGACGGTACATTTTAAGTTGTTAATAAACATTCTATGCAATCTACACTAATATTATAAAGAGGAAAGATTTGTATTTTTGTATGTTTGTAATGAATAAACTCAAAAACGACTGGACCGATTGCAATAATTTTTTCACCATTAGAAAGCTGCGTTATTCAGAAGTAACATAGGCTATATAATATCACGCTAGGTACTATAGTTGAGGAGCAGTAACCGAAAATGTTTCAAAAACGGGAGAAAAGTATCGTTTCTGAGGCCTTTCGTGGCGTGCGCTGAGCATATAGTTAAAGTTATACAAAAATGCTCTATAGATGAATTGTTCATCTTAACATTATCTTTAAAAAGTCCGCGAGAGCATACGTCTACCTTTTAAATAGTTTACCCATTACCATCGTTTTAATGAATTAGATGTTTGCTCCAAAGTAATGTCATTTTGGCGACGGGACTTCAGTTAATAATTTAATAATAAAACGTAAAACTATGTAAAAAATCTTAAGTCCCCCGTGCAAAGCCGGGACGGGCCTCTAGTTTTGAATATTTTTGTGCACTTAATTTTTCCGTGGAATTGAAGATACAATGACTGTGTGACCACAGACCATATTAGTCAGTATCGGTAACATTTACTTTTTTTGACTCTTTTATTATTTATTATTATTTTACTGACTCTATATGACTCTATTTTCTTGTTTATGCTATACGAAATATCTGTCTATTCGCTCTAGGTGCTGAAATAAGAACACCTGTAAAGATATTTTAAGGTGTGTGAAGTCGTCCGACCCGCACTTGGCCAGAGTGGGCCTACATAGCTCCAGTCAAATGAAGGCTCGCGCTCCTGTTGAGTCTAATGGCCTAATCAAGATTTAACCACTCAAGCCTGATCAAAATCGAATCTCCGTGTGTCCATTACAGTATCTCCCCAATGTGGGAACGCCTTTACCCGATGTTCCACCCCCGATTATACCTGCTTGTTTCTCACATTTCCCATATGATTAATTGGCTGTGATCCGACGGTTGGACCGGGACTCATTAGCATCGGCGTTGTTCAGAGGATTCTCCACTGGAGGTAAGCGGTGACGAAGCGCATTCGGTGTTGTTTAACATGAGTTGGTTGTCAATCGGTTTGGGCTGTTTTTAAACTAGAAATGTGCGAGCAGCAAGCAAGAGAAGTTAAAGCTAACTTAGGAATCTATTCGACATTTTCCATTAATGATACTGCGGTGTACACGGGTAAGATGTGCATTGAATGTGCCCCGTGCGAAGTAGGTTTGCGTCTTTGCGATGAAGATTGTACTGTGTATCAGTCAGGATTTTTACATGTACCAAAGCAAACAGTGATGACGTTCATTTTATATATTGTGCATGCTGCTTAAAGAAAATGAATACCTTTATAATATTTATATTTATACAACTATAATTTGTTTAAGGCTACCGATACACGTGCTACTGTAGGACATTAGTCAGATTGTTTGTGTTTGTTATTGAATGACAGTAGTTACATTGAGTTTTACGACATTTCAAAAGAATATATGGATTTGTAAATAGTATAGGGATAGGGAGGGCAATCCTGAATTTACTTATGATAATCATGGATAAACATCCAATAGCATTAAACATTACTTTCTTCAAGCGAAGTTGGTTTAAATGTAGCCTAGATGTCCTTTCTCAGTCTCTAGTCTAGACTATCTGTGTACCAAATTACATTCAAATCCGTTCAGTAGTTTGTCGTCAAACTGTGACAGACAGACAGACGGAGTTACTTTCGCATGTATAATTTAGTAAGCAGCAAGGATAGCGGCACGTACGTAGTAGGACTTATTAGTGGAGATTTTTCACAACATCACCTTGTATTGTGTTGTTTTTGTTGTGTTTTTTGTGTTTGTCGGCGATCGCCGGGCTTGTGTCGACATGACGTGACACGTCTCGCCTGCATCTTGCCACAGTGCACTTGGATGACAGTAAAGTAATTATTTCAGCAGTAATGATCCACACAGTTTTGATCCTGAAGTGTAAAGACTGTTTCGAGACTTAGTTCGGTTAGAATTACTTGTAGTATCTACTCGACCCGCCACTTCGACTGGGTTACACCAATCATAGTCTCGAGGCGAACTGCCCGCCACCGTACGGCAGACGAAAGGCGTGCATTTAAGTAACTAACTATGTATTTGATACTCCTAATATCACATGTTGACTAGTAAACCTGGCTAAACCTCAGCTCAGAATTGCTATAGGGACCCTAACTGGTCAAGGTCCTTATAAGAAACATATCTATGCTCTCGGACTTAAAGACAGCGCGCTCTGCAGGGGATGCTTGGAGGAAGAAGAAACAGCCGCCCATTCTGGAATGTCAGGGGGTGGCCGTCTACCGGGCCAAACACCTTGGATCTCCAAGATCGCTCAGCGAGGCCGCCCGCAGCGTGAAGAAGCTGCTGGCCTTCCTCAACGAGCTGGGATGGTTCACGTGATTCCCACCCCACGCAAAATAGACGCCTTGACGTCGAGTTGCGGATATCAGCCCGTTGCACCATTACAATCGCATGTTGACCCACAATAAAAAAAAGTTCAAAATCATATATCATCATCATCATCATCAGCCCATTTCTGTCCACTGCTGGACATAGGCCTCTCCAAATGCACGCCACTTCTCTCTATCCTCGGCCACTCGCATCCAGCTCCTACCAGCCGTCCTGCGCAGATCGTCACACCACCTGGCCTGCGGGCGTCCTACACTACGTTTGCCGAGACGCGGTATCCACTCCAGAATCCGTCTACCCCAACCATATATCATGGCTTATTGCAAATAAGCCATAATATATGATTAGCTTAAGATATGATTAGCTTAAGCTTATTACGTAAGGATAAAGTGCTTCACTGTGATTGGTTTTTATATAAGGCGGTGTGACGAAACAGTCCGTTTAGCTGGGAAATGGATGCGATGGTGATTTGGGAGTTTGTGTTGTTCTTGTTAGCGATGTATGCTGACAGTTGCCACTATTTGTGTTTTATAGTGTAATGCCTAATTTACTTGTAGGCGGGTGTTACTTAGTAGAATTGTAGAGTCTAACAGGTATGTTTTTTGTCTGTTTTCTTGTTTTCCAGAACAATATTTACTACGTTAGAATAGATATTATAACTACACACTTATTTTAACCAAGTTTTTGAAATTCTGTCCTGGTTCTTACATGATGGAACGTTGATACACGTTATGCATTGCGTATAAATTCCAAATAGCCGCCACACTGATTGATGAAAGATTGATCGCTATTATTTATATTTTATTATTGTATTGCCATAACGGAACATCCCTAATGGAGATTCAGCTTGGTGTAAAGCTGACCTAAGGTGGGCGTTACACTGTAGGTACTCGTTTATAACCGCACCTAAAAACTTGGTTGACAGTGTCTACCAGACATAACATAATAATATAGTGTCTACACAATTAAGGTGCTAAATGCCTAATAAATCTCAACAGCTTGTGTCAATTTCGTCTGGATATTTTAATTCGCTTTGTTAACACATTTGAATTATTTAAAACTCCATTTTGCCACAAAAATGCGGCGTCGTCTGACCCGTGCTCTGACCTATGAGTCAGAAGCAAAATATTAATGCAGACCGACATAAAATCAGAATCGTGCGCAAAATCTCGCCAATAAATCCATTGAATATTTGTTGATGATCGCACACTTCTCATGACTCACGCTATTAACGATTAACGTCTTTAACAAAAAAAAATTGAGGAATGCGCAGACGCAGCTCACAATAGCGAACTCGCAACCGGCTGCCCCACGCAAACCTTCGATGCAATGAATTGATATAATTTCCTGTCCTTTATCGACGATCGTTTAAAAAAAGCCCTCCGCCCAACCGCCAAAGACATACATTGTACACGATAAATACAATAAAATGGGACCTGGCGCCTTCCGTTAGCTCCTTTCAGCGTTTTTTGGGCGCGAAATATTTGTCAATAATAAATGAGACGTCCCTTTTATTGCCAGTAACATTCATAGGCAGTGTAGTGTAGTCCGGACCACATAAATAAATTGGTGCGGCGCGCGCGGCGAGCGCTGAGCGGTTAGCTGGCGTAGAAAACGTTTACACGCCTTTTATACAACTTTGTAAATAATAGTATGCACTTAATTTTTATATTCTGTTATCTCCAAATTGTCCTTTGAGGGTTTGAGAATGTAGATATTCTTAATTATATACTTACAATATCACATTTTTTAAGATTAATTGAAAAAGCTCATTTAAGATGATCGATGATGACATGATGATTGTTTTTTTTATAATAAGCTAACAAGATGACCTCACTCCACCTGATGGAAAATTTATCAATTTTACCTGTACACAAGTCTTCGTTCATTTGAAAATATTCCTCCATTCTTTGTCTTCATCTTTCGTACCCTAATATTGTACCTTAGTTTAATACTACACCTGTTTAATGTGTCCCCCTTAATTTGTTTTCCTAAGAGTGAGTTTAACATTCCTAACTGTAAGCACTTATTATAAAAGAGAACAAATCGCGAGCGCCCATGCCTCGAAGCCTTACTGTCGGCCGGCGAGTCCACTAACAATGCGCGGCGGGCGGCACCGCGGCCAAAGAGGCTCAATGAGCCCCTACCTGGATTATCTATCAGGTGATAAATTAAAAATATGGCATCTGAGCGGCATTCATCATCGGAATGACCCATTCCACCCCGCGCCGCCTTTTGTCTAAAAAGTCTATGCACTCAAGTCTTGTCTCTTACTGTGAACGAATCGGAGAAACAGGGTTGAATTTTTATGCGTCGGAGCTTCGGCTTTTTATTGGTCTACGAACTTTGTATGTTCGACAATGTCGAGTTGTTCAGACTGTGATTGGATTTTTATCGATTGGCCATGATAATTTGGAGGAAATAAGTCTAGTCTGGAGGATGATTCGTTTTGGGGTACGTTTTACGAGTTTACCTAAAGGTCTAATCACGAGATTGCGGTTAAATTGGAAATCTGATTTAAGTATTAATGTTGTTCAAGAAAGGTGGATCACTTTCTAATTTCTATTACTCGATAAACTTGAATTTGCATGACCAAGAAAGAAATATAAAGGTAACCTCGTAATTATTTTATTATTTTAATTTCTAGTGGTTAAGGTCGTTGCTTACCATGCAAGAGGTTGCCAGTTCAAACCGCGCCGCGTACCACGTGTTTAGCGATGAAAGAAATCATCGAACCTGCACACCTCTGCTCAGACGTACAGGGCTTATGATGATAATGGACGGTACTTTAGGCATGAAAGCTCGTATAAAGTTACCTTCGCATTTATAATATTACTGACGATGAATACACCGTGAAATTTTAGTGGTTGTTTTCCCGCAGTAAAATGATTCTATCTTAGTAGTACAATAGATTTGTGCAGTTCTTTTTGTTTAAATCAATAAATGCCGGTTTTACGAAAGGTTTAACCGAAACTCGAAAGCTGCTCGAACCGCTTTATTGCTTAGGGCGTATTGCTTCTCTAGCTTTAATCATCAATTTCATGCGGCAAGCAATACCTGATTACGTCATATCTCATAAAAGAACTATACCTTCTCACGATTTTGAGTTGGAAAAATATTATTTTGAAATGCTGAAAAAAAAAATTTTTTTTTTCGAGGAATTATTTGCTTGATTCGACAGTATTACTAAAGACAAATCGTTCTGCCACGGGAAAACAACCACTCAAATTTCACGGTGTATATTTACCCGACCGCTCTAGGAAGGGTAATGTTTACCGAGTAGTTATAGGCAGTGGTTCCCTGGCGGCACGGTGGTAGTGATGTCCCGCGCGTCTCGCGCTCGATACCGGCGCGCGCAGCCGGGTGCGACACATAGTCTGCTCGTGTGGCCCCCGCCTCGGAGGAGCTGGGACTCGCCACTTGACACCTGTCACTGTCATGTACTTACGAATATGGAAGGCACATTTAAATATTTTATGCCCGCGGCTGTTTCTCACGGTAACTATGTTTTTTTTGTCGCGCGATTTAAAATAATTTCCACGTCATGTCGAGTCTTGCGCATTTAGCACCATTTATAAGCTAAATAGTAGTATTTCTCAAATTTCGGGATCCTTCCCTATATTTTTCTCTATAATCCATACTCTTTACTCTTCGTAATCGAATTTCAAGTTTTTTTTATTGAAAAGTTAATAACATAAGAAAGTAACAAACAAACACAATATTATTAAAATTAAGCTTAACTTATAATGTGTGGAAGTTTGTATTTAGAACCTACTAACGACCGACTGTCGAATATTTATTTATCTATAAATAATATAAGCAATGAAACCATACGTTTGTTATTTATACATTGTTCTATGCGTCCTACTGAAAAAATCAGTAGAAAGTAAAGTAAACTGCTAGTAAAGCTATTGCTAGGTTTATTTTATGACAGTAGAAAGGATGCAACAATGCAAATGACGTTTTAGTTTTCCAAACATTAAATCACACAATTAAGTAAATCTCCCATAAATTCTGGCTAGTTAATGGCTACAATACTCGTCACCCGACGAAGCCTAAACCAACGCCAGACACCCCCAACGACCAATTGACTTGCAACTCTAACTGCAAAAGGATAATGCACATTTTCCTTCGACGACCGCACAACTTTCATTTACTTTCAGACTTAAATTGTAATTTTCATTGAATAGTCATTGTTCGTTCGCGACTTTATTTTTATAATGGCCCCAGTAAACTGAAGTGCAACTTTTATTTAATTAAACTTTCGTTTTAAAAAGAGTGTTCGCTTGATGGCTGGTTGCACTTGCGTTTTCAATTGGATTAAACGTCCACTCGGCAGAGATGCAAATTCGTTGGCCGTATTTCAAGTTCAAAACAATAACGTTGAAAGGGACTTTTATTATATCAACAAAAACATGATTGAAAAACGAACATCAAACTTTTTTTTCTATAAGTGCTGCTGTATGGTATGTTCTGCTAATGTAAAGTGTATTTTTTTGTAGTTGCATTTTAACGTCGTTGAGTAATATTATCCTTTGTTTGTGCATGTTTCTAGATAAAACAGGCAGGTCTAGGCGGCACAATAATGGGAACTGGTAGGAAATTTTAAAACGGAACATTTTTATTTTGTAGGAACGTTACCGGGCTTGTGATAAAAACTAGTAATTTATTAAGTTTCCTTGCATGCGGTTGCTTTGAGAATGTAGGTAGGTAATACTGCGCCACATTCTCCAAGGAATTTTTCCACTTATTTAGAGTAGGTATGTTAACGGAGCATTAGAGCAGAAATGCTTTACCTTGACCTGTGCTATAATTTATTTCGGCAAGATCTATGATTTGTTAAGGATAAGGAACAAATTAACCGAAAACCTAATTGTACCAGAAGAGGGCCAAGGCCTGTATCGGAATTATTTAATCTAATTGGAAGACTTAGTTTGATTTCATTCTAAAAACTACTATTATAAATATTTCCAATTATTTAAATAAAACTACCTCCTACTCATGCAATTATCAATTAAGAAAAACCACTTACAAAGGAAAAAAATATTTTAAAACAATGCATTTAATTTGTAATCCTTACTTAATATTATAAATGCGAAAGTAACTCTGTCTGTCTGTCTGTTACGCTTTCACGTAAAGAGTACTGAACCGATTTAAACGAAATTTGGTACAGATATAGTCCAGAGCCTGAGAAAGGACAAAGGCTAGTTTTCAACCGACTGCGCAATATAGAAGTAATGTTTTACACGTTAAACATATCTACGCGGACGAAGTCGCGGGCGGAAAGCTAGTCGATAATAAATAGGTACATACACTATAAAAACACTATGACTGCTTCAAGAACTATCTTGAAGCAGTCATAGTGTTTTTCCACTCGGATAAATGTTTTTCATAAACGACAGTGTTACCATGACGACGAGTTTTCAATTAAGCCCGAGTACCTATTGCTTGTAAGTTGCCCAATATATTCAATTTGGACCCATTATTTGGTAATTAAAAGTTCCTACTGCTGATAAAGCAATTAGAGTTGTAGACGACCCTTTATTTATGTTTCGATTACTTACGGTGTGAATTAATACAATCGTGAAATTAATTACACTTTCCAGACTGGGACCAGTACTTACTTACTTTATAAGTGAATTGAGATAGATGATCAATTAATGTTGTAAAATCTTAGCAGGTTTAACAGGGAAACCTTATTGTAATACTTTATTATTATAAAAAACAAAATATTTTTTAGCGTTTCCCAAAGGATAAAACCGAGACCCTATTACTAAGACTTTGTTGTTTGTCCGTCTGTCACCAGGCTATATCTCAAGAATTGCCATAACTAGACAGTTGAAATTTTCACAAATAATGTACGTATTTCTGTTGCCGCTATAAAAAGAAATACTTAAGAGTCAGATATTTTCCGTTATAAACGTCTTCGCGCGGACGTAGACTTGGGCAGAAGCTACAAAAAATAAACACGACAAAAATAGTAATGGAATTAGCAAAGGAGAGAAGCCCGGGCGACCGCGATCCCATCTGCCCCGATAGGGGATAATCAGCTAAATTAAACTTGCAATTTGCTAATGGCGGAGACAATGTGCCTTTGCGATTCTTTGTAACATTTTTGATAGCACTCCTCTTTGTTTCACCCATTTTCCCCAGCTTTTTATTGCCATTGACCGATATTTGTAACCTACATAATGTTTTCGGGAATGGGAAAAAAATACCTGGTGTTCGATTTGACCCCATAAGTTATTTTAATGATGAGCAATGCGCTCCTGAATTTGATATATTGAAGGTCCAATACGCACATAAAATGGTGGGAATAGGGTAGTCACAAAGCTTAACGGATAATGTGATCATCGTTATATGTACTTTTATAGACATACAATCGAAAAACATTATCCTTCCTGGTGGATTTTCTCACCGTTGTTGGGTGAAAAGTAGAAAAATAAGCAGAAAACAAAAACTTTCAAAACGAAATTCGACCTAGGTCGACAAAATAAGATTCTGTTCGCGATTTTGCGACTGTGGATTTCGTTCAAACCTACACAGAAGATCTTTAACGGATCCGTAGGGAAAACCTGCTTTTTCGTTTATCCACCGAATAAAAGTATCTTGTATTTTGTCGGCACATTTCACAAATCTTCTTACAAGTTTCTTTAAGATTCCTCATACAATAAAATAATTTGTGAGTACATTAAAGACTTTTCATAGGTTTAAGACATTTGTATACACCGTGAAATTTTAGTGGTTGTTTTCCCGCAGTAAAATGATTCTATCTTAGTAGTACAAAAGATATGTGCAGTTCTTTTTTGGTAAAATCAATAAATGCCGGTTTTACGAAAGGTTTAACCGTAACTCGAAAACACGTTCGAACCACTTTATGACTTAGGGTGTAGAGCTTCTTTAGCTTTAAGCATCGATTTCATGTGGCAAGCAGTACCTGAATACGTCACATCTTCAAAAACAACGATAGCTTCTCTCGTTTTCGAGTTGCAAAATTATTATTCTGAAAAATCAAAAAAACAATTTTTTTTTTTCGAGAAATAATTTGCATGATTCGATAGTATTACTAAAGGCAAGTCGTTCTGCCACGGGAAAACAACCACAAAAATTTCACGGTGTATATGTTTTTAATGTCTTTACAACAATACTGTACAATTTATTTTATTAGTGACCCGCCCTCGATCGTTCCGGGTATATTATACATAGAAATCTTCCTCTTAAATCGCTCTATCTATTAAAAAAAACCTCATCGAAATCCGTTGCGTAGTTTTGCAGATTTAGGCATACATACATACAGACGCAAAAAGCTACTTTCCTTTATACTATGTAGAAATGGCATAGTGTTGGCTCTTTTTCTCTTCTTACATTTGTGTTGCTATAATAATTTATAGATGGCGTATTAATGCTCTTTGCTCTTAACGTGCCCAATAGTCATGGTTCGATTACCTCTCAGGCTAAAATATTTGAATGATGAACATTGATGTTTATTCTGTCTGAGTATGTAATTCACATATAATATATTTGTGCCTACCTACCTATACCACTTTTGTTTCTGATATCTGTAACACAAGTGCTTAAACAACTTAGCACGGAATCAGATCAAGGTAATGTGATATTGTGTAATATTTATTTATTGATTACTTAAACATGCATTTATTAAGTATCTGTCAGTAAAACATATATTTGTACAATTAAATAGGTATACGTACTTTACATAATTAAACTTATTGTGTACAAAATGCAACGACGATAGCTCTTTAATTTTATGTGGGTTTCGTTTTATGTAGGTAAATGTATTTTATTTTGTGATAAAATATTGTCGCAAGAAGACTACCGAAATAAGAAAACAGTGCAAAAACAAAGAATACTATGTGTACGAAATGTGTATTTGGGTATTTTTTTGAAAGTAAAATATTTTTGTGAACTGAAGTATTTTTTAAAAACATACAATAATTTCGCAAAACAACTGAAAAAAAAGACAATCGAAAAGAGTCCCCAATCGAGTTCGGATCGCGCGCGCCGCGCCGCGCCGCGGTACGGGCCGGCAGTCCGGGAGCGCGCTCCGTCGCGGGTGCACGTGTCGAGTGTAGTGCCATGAAGTGTGTAGTGCTGCTCGTGGCCGCGGCGGCGTGCGCCGGAGTCGCCTCCGCCGCCGCCGTCTGCGCCTCTGCCCAGGACTTCCTTGCGAGGCACAACGCCACCGACGGGAACAGCGAACCAGGTGCGAGAGTGATTTGCGAAAGTTTGACAACTAAGGCTTGGAACCCTAAAGTTTATTGGCTCGGATTCTTAAGGGTTGCGAAGGCCTATTGGTTGTCAGCTGATTGGAACAACGAGTCACATGCTTCATGGCATGATTAATACATACGTGATTGTTTACGACAGTTCGCAATCTTAGGCCAGAAACACTGAAAGTTTTTGAATTAGGAAATCTTTTAGGAAAGCATTGTTAGCTGACAGGAAGAATGAATCAGGTGCGCGAGTGATTTGTTAAAAGACCAGAAACCCTGCTATTAGGTTAGTTAGGAATACCTCTGGTCAAAATCAGCTGACTGAAACAGTTGAGAGTGATTTGCGATTTTTTACAAAAGTTAGGCAACGCTAGGTACTCCTAAAAGTTTATAAAGTGGGACATTTTTCACAGACGAATATTTTAGCACCGTGATTGTGAAATTATTTTGATAAGCAGGCAAAACTAGAGTCAAATAATAAATGCCTTAATTGGAAAGACCTTTCGTGCCTTATTCCAGGAACCGTGAAAGTTTATTGTCCCGGATGCTGAAGGATTAGGAAAGTCTTGAGTCCTCGTCGGCTGATTGGAACAGCTAATCAGCAGGTGGTAATGATTTGCGATTGTTTAATGAAGTTAGGCAACTGAAAGTTTATTGGCTCGGATTCGGATTAGGGATTGGGAAGCCCTAGGAATCCAATTGTGAGCTTTTTGATTAGAAAATCTGGGGCCTGATACCCTGAATGTTTTGGTTCGAAGTGAACACAAAATGTTGATTCATTGGGAGCTTTCAGTTGTGGTTAGTTGAAGAGAACGAATAAGTTTTCCAAGAAATTTAAAAAAGGTCAAAATATTTAGATACTACATAAAATTGCTACGAAGCAACGTTCTTATTGAACTAGCTTTTTATCATAAAGGAACAATGGACAGAATATTAAGATGTAATGTGTTTATTTAAAGAAAGCAATAGTTTCAAATAAACTATGCAAAGTTTATGAGTACATAGAGTACTCGATAACATACTAAGTTAAGAAATGTTAAATCATATCATTAGCATTAATTCCTACGAAGCTCCCTCCCAAGCAGCGAAAAGAAATTCAAAAGAACAAAACTTCCAAAATGTAAACTTGAGAATACAGTTGCAACGTACGATAACGATCTATACTTTAAATCAGAAGTTGCCAAAAGCTTTTTCAAAGCTCCCCCAGAGCTTTCGAAGTCGATGACGTTAAATTAATTCAGTGCCTACTACCTGTTAACGTTCCGCAGCTATACAACTTTTTGCCCCTGACTCTGAACGCACACAGCCCTTCACATAATTGGTATTGTTCGTGTCTTGGGAATTTCGTAACTTTTCGCGATACAAAGCAGGGTCTGATGACTTCAGAACCAATTTCCAGTAGATAAGTAAATCGTTGATTGCGGACATGACTTACGTTAATGAGATTATGTATTAAGAATAATTTATTAAAAATGTAATAAAAATTTGTAATAATCTGTGGACTGTACGTGTTTTCTCGGTTTGTAGCTACTGTACTTAACGATAGGTTGTATCTGCAATCTAACTAGCGAATAAAATGTACAAATCACGCAGCTGTAGATTAAGCCACTTGAAAACGGAAAAGAGTTCGATGGGAATTCATTATCATAATAAGCTCTTATATTGGCTATACGTGGGATTTCCCCAATTCCATGAGGTCTATATACGATTTCGATAACAGGGTAAGGTCGATAAATGAATAACAAATTTGTTTGTGCAACTCTGCTTTCGCAGGGAATACTTTGATAAGCATTTTACATTGAAGTGTTTGATGTTCAAGATATCGGATACGTTATTGTAGTCAGCAAACGTTGTCGATCAACGTTCTTATAAATGCAGAACACTTAGGACGTATTCTGAACTTATTATGAGTAATAATATCTTGTGATATTTATTGGTAAAACTGCTTAGTTATTTGCCCCTAAAATGTGATAGTAGTAAATCGAATAACTTTATTTAAAATTATTTTCATGATTATTGTATATTGAGATTATACACTTACTTGATTATGTATCTATCTTTTAGAGGACAATAATATTATGTCATTAATACGTTTATTAAGGATCTAGCTATACGTCTTTATGTAAGGGCTAAACCGAATTATTCAAATTAAGGCCTTCCGCTCCTAGACCTAACCTACGTGTATACGCCTCCGGGGTAGTCCCACACTTGTGTCAAAACGGATGGTAGAGTCGGTAGAGTCGTGTCGCGTTGATCCGAGATAGCGATCGGCTCATTGAGGCTGATGCGAGCGCATCGCGTGCCGACCGCAGCTGTCAGCGACCGATCAAAGGACCAATTGACTTGTTAGCTGCACTGTGCATGTAGAGACGAGTGCTAGTAGCAAGTGTCTAATACACATTCGTGTCAATCCATTGTGATTCTTTTACTTCCTTGTTGTTCCTCTGTTGGAAAGAGTCGACATCAATGAGTGGTCAATTATTGCGTAATAATTTTTACTTTCGGGTAATGTAGACTATATATTTTATAAAAATTTAACACATTTGTACAAAAAATGGTCACTAATAATATTGCTAAGTGTACTTTTTGTTGGAAACTACCTGGCATTTATATAAACCATTATATTATTTTAAAAAACTTGTAAGAAAATATTTATTTAAAGATACCTTTGTATTAATGTAGTTATTTTATTTATCAACGAACTCCATGTCGATCCTAAGTATCATAAAATTATGCTAGGAATCGAAAGTGCTAGATTTCATAAAGTGCTTCCAAAATATCAAGCCGTAGCCAACAGTATTTTCTTAACAAAGCCGACTAAGTTAGTACTTAAGTGAGTCTATGTAGAGCAAGGTGTCGGGTGTCCGCACGCGCGCAGCTGGCCAGCACTCTACCAACTAATTGACTTGTTACTCTACATGTAGAGACTCATTATCCTTACTTAAGTTTTATACTCTTTTGAACTATTTCCTATTGGTGTGAGACATGAAAAAAATTATCATGTCTCGTAATATTTTTCAGTATTTCAGTAATATTTTTTAGAAGTTCTTAACAATTTTCAAACTTAAGAGTAGTTTATTACACCTTACTGTTCTGTACTGTATCATACCATATTATAGTAGAGTAGCACTTGACCCAAATAGGATTACTGGCTTTTTATATGTAAACATTTTATTATATTGAATATTGAACACAAAAATATACGATCAATCATCTTTTTCGCATTTCACCTTTGTTAATATAAGGCGACACGTTCCGATTCCCCAATAATCCCCCCCATCTCCCCTCTACCTTGGGGCTCTCTGTACATCACAGGAGCTACGAGCTCTACCTTTCAGCATCTCTCCCGCTTAATGTCCTGTAATAAATCATTGCTATTTGTGTATTTCATCGCCATATTTTCCTCCTTATAGAAAATTTTCATTGACCGAGCTTAAGGAAATTACTTTGAAGTGAATAAATGAGAGAGGCTGTTAATTTTGATTTGTTTTGCCTATTTTGCGTGTATAATTTTTATTATATTAAATACCTTGTGAATTTAAATTAATGGTAATTGATTTAATGACACATAATTTAACCTCAGGACCATTTACTTAATAGGCATAATAGCGACGTGTGAAGGAAATTCCAGTTTATTATACATAAAAAAAGCTTTTGTTTTAAAACGCAAACGAAACAGGTTGGCTCATGTGCAGATAATCTCTACAACTGGTTTAAGGAATGCAAGTATTCTGTCGGAGCGACAGTATTGCAATGTAGAGTCAGCTGTTGCGATCCGACCCTGAACCCTCGTCCGTGTCAACGAACAACGACGCTTATTGTAATCACATCGCCTGCACGCGTCACGACTCTACAATAGTCTACATGTGAACAACTCGGTGATACCTACTGGTGTCGTTAGTATAGGAAATACCTAATTGACTCTATTTGCGAGCCTGACTACCGCTCGCACCGGATCAGTAGATAACTCAAAATAGAGTGTCAAACTGAAACAAAACTCAGAAAGTTACATTCAATTGTTGTGTTCAGTCAATGTTGTGTTATTTTGAGTTCACTCACTTTAGACTTAACAACGTCTGCCAATGTTTGAATACTTTGTTATTATAATGTGCTCAAAAAACATTCATCTTTTATATAATAAGAAATATTATTCTCATGGTGATGCGTAAAAACATGATTCTTATTGCATGATTATAAACTTAATTAAAAAACAACTTAATTTTGGTATCATTATTTAGTTCCAATTACAATTTTTAATGTTTTGTGGAAATAAAAATCCCAGACTATGGTCCGGTCTCGAGGATAATTACTTATTATTATTATTATATGAAAATTTAGCCATCAGTCTTTGTTCCAATATCTTATCCAGGTGTTAATTCCGAGCTGACGAACTGGTCTGGTGTCTTAATGGAATAACTTAGATAATTTCGGGATCGAGTGGTTACGCTTCGGTGATTGATTATTCTGACGAATTCCAATTACACTGGGCTCTGGTAAACCCCAGATCATCTATACTATGTTATATCTTGTAGCTTCGTCTGTTTCATAACGGTGGAACATTTTATGCTTTACTTGTGACCCTGCCCTCGCTTCGCTTCTGGTCAGACATAAAAACTTTTCTTTCGAATCCCTCTATCTATTAAAAAAAACCGTATGAAAATCCGTTGCTTAGTTTTAAAGATTAAACTATACAGAGTGGTAGGTATAGATACAGAGAAAGCGACTTTGTTTTATACTATGTAGTGATTTTTCCTGCTTTATGCCAACCTGTTTCTTCCTAGCACGCTAATATGTACCAATAACCATCCCTCCAACCTATAAGTTACTTTATCAGCTGGTTTTAGATCGAACCCCAGAGACTACCGTATATAAAAGAGATCGTATCGGTTTGACCTCAAAGTCAGACATTATAACAGAAACCCAAGATATTTGAATAAATTACACAAAAACCGCAATAGGACAAAATTTATTAGGTAGCGTCGGCAAAAATCAAACGGCGACCGTTCGCGTTCCGATAATGGGGCGGGCGACGATTTTTGAATATTGAGCGCTCGAGCCCGATCCGAGCTAACAGCTACTTAGGGGAAACTCACGAAAAATTACATGTCTGCCCTCCAGGGCTGTGACATTACTCCCAGCGAGGAGCGTGACTAACAGCTGTGTCGAAGGCTGACGTAGATGGCTGGCATTAGCGGTGAGAGCCATCCGCTCTCCCGCAAGTCCGGTGATGATGACGAGGCTACTCCAAGTATATCAGCTATCAGTTATGAAAATAAAAAGATAGTTGGCACTATGGCGACTTTGTTTCTTGCTCTGAGAGTCGATCGGTCCCCATCGGAACAGACATTGTTTGATGGGCTTTTGTATTTCTTCCGTGCGTGACTATGTGTTTTTATCTAATAATAATAATAATAATAAGGCGTCCGACCGATTTCAGCCATGGCGGCCGATCTCAATTGAGATCAGCCAAGTGCGCAGGACATATTATAGTGCACAAGTGTACGCGCAAACACAAGTGCACTCTCTATTCCCTTACTCTCATAATTCGGTGAGACGGCAATCCGACATGACCGATGAGAGATCGGGCGCAGGACCACCGGCTTAACGTGCTTTCCGAGGCACGGGCGTTCACGTTCAACCGCCAACTTCCTAACTCCGGGCTGAGTAATTTCATTACAGAAAAACTCACACAAATTTTGCCCGACCCCGGACTCGAACCGGGGACCTCTCGGTCCTAACGCAGCACTTGCTACCAATAGACCAACGAGGCAGTTAGTTTTTATCTATATATGTTGTTTCATATTTCTTGGTAATTTTATCATGTGTGGGACCGATTGTTACTCAT
The DNA here is from genome assembly GCA_039566165.1 of Maruca vitrata. Lineage (NCBI taxonomy): Eukaryota > Metazoa > Arthropoda > Insecta > Lepidoptera > Crambidae > Maruca > Maruca vitrata. Next base: position 12,420,285 of record CM076912.1, on the reverse strand, counting down.
AACTTCGAAATATAAATAGCTAATCACTCTGGCGTAAATAGAGCCTTTAGTGTACTGTTTCATTTAGGATCGATACTTTACTATAACTTTGTAAGCTATAATCGAACGCTATTATACGCTTTGTGCTTGCTTAAAGTCCTTAATGAAAGCCTATTTCAAAGCTTTTACAGTAGAGATTTCAATATCATTATAACCACCTTTTATAAATGTATGGGTTTGTGACGTAATGCCGAAGTATCTACACTTGACTAAAATTTTCCATCACGATCGGATTCAGACAGTGCGTGTCAACTTTTGCGCGATATATACAGTAATACATGGTAGCCCTAGCCGCCATGGCGCGGGGGGGGGGGGGTCCGGGCGGGTTGAATGGCGGCGGGCAGGCTTTGTTGCTTGCACTGGCATTCCTCGCCTGGGAACCGGGAACGTTCCCCTCCCCGCATTCCTGCCCTCTCTCACTTTCATTGTCCCTGCCGGCGCGGGAGGTCGCCGCGTACAAATAATGGAACAAGTCGGTTTGAGGCCAGCACCGATGGATGCACTGGTAGTGATGTCCAGGACGACAAAACAAAGTTCCCAATTGACTTTATATTTTTTTATGTCAGTAAAACAATTAATCAAGAGCGCTTTTGAAATTTTTTTCACTTCGCTTTCAGAAATTATTTCAGATATCTCTCTCAAGTCCTTAAACGGCACTTTAAATTACTGGCGAATAATGTTCGAAACTTTAATGTGAATTTTTATTGCAAAAATGAGGTATTTTTTATTTCTTAGTATGGTTTATCTTCTTATACCCTCACTGTAAGCTCTGGTATGTCGTTTGTACCATTACTGTAACAGAAATAGATCAAAACACTAGAATTACGCTATAACCATAATTCACAGCCAGTCTTAAGAAGACGCAAAAACGACAACCTTATACGTATACAGGGTGTAACAGGAGGGGTGGATCATCGTAAGTCAATCGATGGGGGACCTCAATACCTATCGATATAACCCCCATGTATGTTCAGCGATTTTCTATAGTTCCAAAGTTATTGAGATTTTTGTGAAATTTTTGTAAGAAGCCGGAATCCAGTATAAAAGTCTTCACTGTAGCTTAACTACTGGACCTGCTTGTATGATTTTTTTTCTAGAAGTAGTTCAATAGTGGGTCTTTATAATTACGATACCGATTTGAGTCATAACCCTATCATATTGGAGTAAAAAAATAATTCTTCACAAAAGTTTCACGAATCGAATTGTGTCTACCAACTTTCAAAGCCTCCAGTGAAAAAAAAGTGCCTGTGTTATTTTTCTAGAACTTATTTTAAAAACTTCCTACATTCATGGATAGTATACCCTGAAAATTTCATACCGCTACTGCCAGAGCATCAAAACGAAAAATGAACGCGAATGGCACAGGTGCAATAAATCAGTGTTTTTATTTTTCATGTAAAACTTTAATTTAAAAAATAAATCGATATGTTTCAGCAAATTTATGCTATGTTAGTAACATAAGTAGCAGTAATTTTACAGAATTGCAAATTGGGTGAAAATCAAACAAAGAAAATTTACATAATTTTTGTTAATATTTTTTTTATAGTATATAAACCCTTATTGGACAACACTCGCTGGCGCAGTACCATAAATACTGTCTACGGTCTGTCCATAAATGACATTAACTGATATGTCTTTTTAATTTCGAGTTTCTATCTAACTTTATTACGAGGATTCCGAGTCTATCGTATTTTTAACTTATCGGCGTTTTATTTTTAATAAGGGAATTGATGTACCCAGTATGTTTATTTATGTTACATTTCCTGTTATTAAGATATTGATCGCTGACTCTTGGCGATTTTTGGAAAGATATCAAATTTATTTTATGGGATGTAGAATATAAACAAAAATATGACTACGGAATATCAAGGTCTGTTTTGTTGCTTATGTTAAATTCTAACCAATCGGTAGCAGTATTGAGTAAGTTTTCATTGGCTGAAGTGCGATTGTATCACTGAAGTATATTATGAGCCTACTTATTTACATACAATACAGCGACTTAGCTGATCAGATAAATGCAATCGATCTTTATTCCCTAAAACTTATTATGAGTCTAATATCCAGAATGTAAGTCTAACTTTAATACTGAGCATACCTTAAAAACATTATTATTAAAAAGGGAACACATACTTAAATTAGGAAAGGAAACACGCATGAGTAACCGTCTCTCGTTTTTTTGTGCTACAAATAGTAGTTAACCAGAGTTAACAGTTGTACGGAATGCACCGGGCACCTGCGTAGGCGCAACTCCTAATGAAATCATCCCCAATAACTACAATAGACATGACCATTATTATTGTAATTTATCAGAGGCTCGGGGCACAATGTAGAGGGTAACAGTGGGGCAATTATGGACTACTTTTGCTATAAGTAGAAAGGTGTATTTGCGGAACCACAAAATTGAATGCGTAAACATGTAAAAAACACGCGAGACTTGATGTTTTGAGAAAAAAATATATTAATCTGTTACTGTTAACTTATGATTTAATTATTTAGTATGTGTTTGCGCATATTTGTTTAATCCTGAATCATTACTAAAAAGGCTTTATAAAGTAGACTGTAGAACTACTTATCTCGTAACGTCAAATGCTGCATACTGACATTGACAAAAAAACCTACTAAAATGAGTAGACTCTGTCAGATATTTTGTTACTGTTATCGAAATCCACATTGGGTGGCGGTATTAGGACCCTAAGGGTGAGAACCAACCGCTCCACGCAAGTCCAGTGATAATGACAAGGCTTCTAAAAGACTTCATGGTAGACAGTCAGGAAAAAAAATATTACTACCGTTCTACCATGTCTAGACAGGTGGATACTTTCATCCTTACTGTGGCCATGTGTACTGTTCCCGGCTGGCTCTCGCTGCGCCGAATTTTGATTCATTTCGGATGCCCGGAATGCCATTGCCAAGCCGCCTACCTGCGCAGGTAGAACCTCGTTTTGTTTATACGTTTTGACAAACGTTAGTTAGTCGCGAAGTGTTATTATCAACCGGGGTGGCGCTCTATTGTTTGCGTTATCGTAGCAGTTGACACTTGCTTTTTTACAGTTTCGAAATGGTGTTTGCTTTTGGGATTTTTGTGCGTTCCGCGGTGGTACGGTCGAATGGATGGTTGTTTTAATCCGTCATTTGTTTTAATCCGACAGTGTGTTTTAGTCCCGAAATCCTTTTGGTATGCGGTGAAACAAATTATGGGTGCGACGATGTAATTTTGAAAATGGAATTAGTATTTATAGTGTCAATATCGAAAGACGTCAATCTATATGAGCTGCTATTATTTGAATGAATCATGTATACCCTTAGGATAGACTTAAACTAGGGAACAACGTTCGTACGACGTTCAAAAACTTCTTGAATTAAATACTTAATTACTCTAGCAATAAAACAAAATAAATTACGTCCTTAGCAAAATTATATGCTTTTATTTAATTTTTAAAGAAGTAAATTGCATTCTCATCTTAATTAAGACTGCAAACCTTGTTGAGAAAATTTAAAAGCACTAATTAATGTATTATAGAATTAACTTGGGATATTTATGTCAACAATTAAAACACTAACAACTTGTTTAAGTAAACTTTTATAATTAGTTCAATTAGCGCTACCAAACATATAATTGTCAGTCTTTGAATTTATTAAACAATTTAATCACAAGGTGTAAGTTTCTGCAAACAATGAGCTTATTGTTACTGATATTTAATTTTCAATTTGAAACTTCAATTCTTAATTGGAATATTATGAACTTCGTGTCAGAAAGAGTAATTATTATTAAGAAATTCGCCAATTGCGTCGTTTTCGCAGAAGTTAGAGACTTCTTTAACTCGCAGAGTTCCCAGTTTCCCCGGAATATAATTAAAGGACTTTTTAAAAATTGTTTGCAACATTGTTCCAGTATTTTTTTGACAAATGACTGCTAAGTTTGTCGCGTGTTTTAATGTCGCCGGCTAAAGTTACTTGTGTTTCAGCATCCATTCCATTACATTCCAAGATGTTTGATATACAGCCACTTGCATATAACTTATTGGACAGCTGGTGGCATTCGTTTGTTGAAATCTTTTTTTAAAGTAAATGACGTTTTTATAAACAGGTATTTAACTCCTAAATTTTATTATGCAATAAAATGTCAATGTAATAAGTGGAACTACTAACACTGTCAGTAATGTCAGCCATCATGTCCATCTATTCCATCTATATAGACTATTTTCTTAATTCCCTACAAATGAATTAGGAAAATCACTAGATATCAACCGGGTATACCATAGTATAGTTTACTTAAAAAATACGAAAAGCTTTGACGATTTTTCCCCTGACGCGAAAAGTGAGTTTGGACCGTACTAAATTACCGGTCTGAAAGTAATACACTAATCTGAATATGAAATAGGTTACGAGCCATTTGCCGCCGACAAAACATCAGTTACCTTAATGGGCTTATTATCGGCCACTGGAGGAATAAATAACATGTTAAACCTATTTAAATTATAACGGAAGTTGTTCCTGAGGGGAAGCACACGCGAGGGGCTTTCGGGGTGTTTTTGTCTTTTTACGGATTAGTGCATAGTTTGGCATTTATTTTTTATGAAACTATAAATTTACAGGTACGTCCTTCCTTAACATTTTGTGGTTATTATTTTGATGTCTATTTTACTTCTATCTTTGCATTTATTCAACCTAATTTTATAAGTACATACCTATGTTATAGCTTTGACACGAATAAGGCTCTTCATGTAAAAAAATATATATATACTTCAATGACAGCTCAAAGCGTAGCTTGTTTACATTATAATCTTCTAATCAGAGAGTGAAAATTAAATGATTAAAACATAGAGTGCCACTTGCATATAAACTTTTTGGACTGCTGGTTCGTTACCAGCCTAATTCGTTTCTTGAATTTTTTTTGTTTGTTTCTTTGTTTATATTACATTATCTAATCTACTAATCAAAATGAGTCAAAAATAAATTATTACAGCATACAGAGCTATTTACCAGCCACAGATTATAATCCCAAGCCCGTGACCTGGTGAGCGTCCCGTGCGCCCTGTCCTTATCTAGCGGCTTCCTGCTCAGAGCACCTTATTGTTATTCATAGACGGTTATTTATTTTCCCAGTTATAGCTCTAACGCGTCTAATGCCCTGCCCTAATTGAAAGGGCCTTATCTCCGACGTGCCCCGGGCAGGGCCGAACAGATTGTATCGCTAATTTCTGGGGCACGTGTTTGTAATGGGAAAGAAACGTCTTTTATGTCTAATTAATTGAAGATTTGCTTAGGCGTGTGTGTTATGTTATAAGTTTGATGAGGGCTTCAAAAGGACTGCACCAATTGGATACTTTTTTAAAATGAACAAACAATAAAAAAAAATAGAAACGAATATTTTTTAGTACTTTGATGTAAGGAAGACTGCCATGTTATAACAACCTTCTATTTAATGTGTTAATTTTTTATTTGTGGTACGTATACATACTTAAACTTTAAATCAAAAAACCCATTTGTATAATTAGCGGTGGCAAATAGCATAACGAAATATCATATTTTAATATTATAATTTAAAATTGTAGTTTGGCACATGATATCTCCGTTCATCATTCTAGGTACTTAATTAATTCACGTTTGAAGGACTTTGGAATGTGATACAATTAAGTTTTTAGAGCCTCTTCTCATACAAATGACTTATTTAACAATCGTTTAGTCAAATTAGATATTTAATATGTAATTAAAATCGGATTAAGTATGAATGTTCTACGGTTCTCGTATGATATATAGCTCGTGAATTTATTTTTCTAATTATTATTGTCAATACAGGTAAATATCGTAGATTAGCTCTACATTTTTAGTAAAGACGCATTCACATTGATAACAATATGCAAAACGTAACATAAATCGATTGACTGTGACTAGACCTTGTAGGTTTTTAAGGTATAGGTTTGATTATCATATCAACAAGTTACTGCAATCATAAAATAACTCCAACGTACATACAGCTTTACAGTGCTAGTTCCAAATTATCTATACTGGTATCTTACTTGCAGCAATAAATCCGGACGAATTGGCATACTTAATTACGTTACATGTTCAAACAGTTTGCAAACGAATTTGCCATTTTGTCTAAATGTCGGACAAGATAGACAAAACAACGATTAATAGTGATACGTATCACCTTAGCCCATTGTGTGTGCCCATTAGCTGCAACTGAACACTGTCTGACCGTGTGTTAATTATCCCATACTTCCGAATGGGCACGCATGGTAACCTGAATGGGTTTTAGGATGGAGTTACATTCATTTTTGAGACCGAGAATGATGTAGAATGTAACTGTATGGTGGTAACAGCAACCGGTCGACAAAATGTCTCCCACCTGAAATATGACAACTTTCGTCTGATTCTGAGCTAGGTAAGTAGCTTTACGAAGCATTTGAGTAAAGGCTGTCAGAAACAACAGTCGTAAAATTATCAGGCAACCACAAATGTTAATCACATGGTCTTAAGAAGCCGAACCAAAACATTGCACGCAACATGATCGAATTCGTCTCATCTTTTAGATTGGTAATAAAGTAATAATCGTACTGTTTTTTACAGGATAATTTTTTTGTAGTCTAGTGGCCACCGTTAGTTACTGGAAATCCCCTAATTCTGGATAGTAGGTAATCGCATTAAAGTTATCGGGCTTCGGACGGGCTCTTTTCGGGGGTATTTAAGCCTGGTTGAAATTTAAGGGATTAAATAGAATAAGTCAGTCGGCACTGGAGCAAGTGTTTTCACATCGTCGAATAATTTTATATCAAAGTTGTCACCATTGATCCAAAATCAAGTGTGATTTATGATAAATATCAGAGTTCTTTAGTCAATCGTAAGCCGTTCATATTACGTTAAATGTGGAACAACATTTCAGAATCTAATTACACATTTGGAGGCACAAAGTTGTTTCTGCGGAAGAACGTCCTAAGCCCAGCAGACATTATCGGGAGCTGAACAGTTGTCGGGCCTACTGACCGCCACTTCCGACCCGGGCGGGCTTCCCAGTCGAATACTAGAGATGGCTAACTACACTGAGCAAACCCATTGAGTTGACTCAATGAGTCGTTCAAATCTCTAACATATTGTAAAATTTAATTTACAAGTTCAATATGAGTTTTTCCCTAATTTTTTTTTATATTATCAAGTATAATTAATACATCTTTTTCTGTACTGAAATTATACGGGTTTGAACGTGCCTTGTCTTTATCATCGGACTTGTGCTCAGCTCATCCCTAGCTCGCAATGCTAGCACTCTCTCTCATCAAGGATTAGTGAATCTAATACCTATCTATCTATCGATTGAACTCTCAATATCTGTACATATCATCTAATCTCTTGATATTGAGTTGACTCATGAAGAAATACCTTCGATACCCATCTCTAGCTACACCTGACACTGGTTGTTAACCTTCCACCCCATCGATGGGGACGTGAACTTTCAATACGAGGGATTCACGCTTGCGTGCCTTGGATTCATTTACCAACGTGTCAGAGCGCCATGTGGGTTGTTATGGGAAATGCTCGTAAAAAAGGATTCAGGATAACTGAGAAAAAATGTTTTATGTTAAACTTTACATGCAATATTACACCAGTAATCTATGGGGTAGGCGGTGTCCATAAAGCTTGAATAAAATGTTTTTAATATTATGTACCTATTAGAAACTAGCACAAATTATCGCTACTCGATTCAGATCGTATTCCATTACTGGTAATTCTTAAAGCTATTAATTGCTTGTAGCATTTTTATTATTTACACCTATTTTTATATTATATACTCCATAAATCATTTTAGATTGTAAAACAACAACGTTACGTACATAATATTTTTTCTTGATTGTATTTTGTTTGACATTTGTGGGCAAATGTAAAAATAAAAAAAATAAAATGTATTTATTTCTGTAAATCATTTACAATAAAAATGCCGGGGCTTCCCAGAAAGTAATCAGAAGATACTTGTGGAGGGAAAGCCTCGCTCTTGCGTAGTAGACTTAACAAATTGGATTTACAACATATAAAGGACAATGGGCAAAAATGTATGGAGCTTGGTCTATTTTTGAAATTGAGTGGCAGTCTCCGGAATCAGTATATCTTGCGAGGCACTATTAAACAACATTATTTAAAAAAAAAATCGTGAGCATATACCGGTTAGTTTAGGAGATATCGAATATTGTTGTCTTCGTATATTTCGATGATTCAATGCAAAAATTGTTTTATTTTTATAAGTTTCCTATTGTTAAGTGTATATTATAACTATTAAAAAGTCTAATATTTTTAAAGGTTTACAAGAAATTAAAAAACCGACCATATTTTTAAGATTTTATTATGATAAATACAATCACATACAAAAGGTACAATATAAAAACGTCCAAAGAAGTTTTGTCGACCGGTTGCTGTTACCACTATACAGTTGCGTAAAACTCGCCAAGTGACTCTGGCCTCTCTCGGTCAGGTCGCGTTCCGGGATCAGCACTGTACGAACCGGAGCCAGGGGGGACCATTGTTGCGGCAAGCGCCGGACCACTGGAGTCTTAGCGGCGGTATTGTGCGGGCGGAGCGGGTCAGCCCGCCGGCCAGGGAGACCCGTAGAAACGGGGGCTCTTCCGTCCGGCGGACTGGCCATCTCCGACCCGCACAGCTGAAACCAATGCGAGACTCCACGCCTTGTCTCGTTGTTGCCGCAGCAATAGTCTCCTCTTTAAACGGGCTTTCAGGGTGAGTGCGACAGGCTATTGTGCCTGTCGACCTCATATTTGGATATCACTACCGCTTATCATTAGGTGGAGTGGAATCTTGTTAGTTTAATATTAAAAAATAATGCTTTTTTTATAAAAAACTTACTCGTCTATAATAATAGTGTCTAAAAACGCAGCAGGTAATCGAATTTCATCTTGGTATCGTGCCGTGGCTGGGTGATTCCGTCAGACGAGTTTATACTATAAAAAAAAATGTCACTTTTCGTAGGCGCAGGTTTATTATAATTCTGAATTATCCTATTTAAATAAAAAACCGCTGTTTGCTTTTACACAATTATCAAAATAAAATAGTTATGTAATAATACGTTAATGAAATATAACAATCTTCATCACTCTATATTTCTATATCTAACCATGACTCGAAGTAACTGCCATATAATAAGTTTTTATATATGACACGAACTATGATATGCAATTGAAATTTGAGACTGCCACGCGATTTTTATTTTAGCCCAAAATGCCCATTGTCCTTTCATTTCAATTTAGATTATTACAGATATACATTACTACTTCATTAAATGTATAATATATATCATATTTTGTCAAATCTAAATAAACATATTGCCCTCACAAGCGTAGTCCTATCGGAAATACATACACAGTAGATGAACAATGGAGCATACACAGTTGTAGGTACAAATTAACCTTCTGCCTACCTCAAGACGTATAGCTGCGTAGGGCAGGGCAGGCCCGCGATAACCTCAGACACTCCGCCGCATACCACGGCGATACTTTGAATCGGCGCAGAAGGTCGACAATATAATCTTTGTATGAATATCCTTAATTAAATAAAAATAAATAGTAAGTCATCATCATCTCAGCGTTCTCCCGGTTGCATCCTTGCGGAGCCCGGGGTCCGCTTTCCTGCTCCTAACTCTCCACCTCGCACGATCTTCAGCATCCTTCGCGGAGAGTTTGTTGGCACGCATGTCATCCACTACGACGTCAAGCCAGGCCTTCTTGGGCCTTCCCCTTCTGCCGGGACCCGGCGGTAGCGACATTGCGAGACACTTGTTCCCTACGTAGTTTGCCGGTTTCCGTAAAACATGTCCGTACCAACGTAGGCGGCACTCTTGCAATTTATCAGCGATGTCTCGGACATGAAGGCTGCCGCGAATACGGGAGTTCTTTACGCGATCTGCTCGCGTAACTCCCGACATCCAGCGCAGCATCTTCATCTCCGTGACCCGCAGTTCTTGCTTGTGCCGCTCAAGTACTGGCCATGCTTCACTGCCATATAAGAGAACAGGCCTAATGATGGATTTATAGACCTGTCCCTTCAGCTTAACCATCATTTTAGGGTCGCAAATGACGCCGCTCACCTCCCGCCATTTATCCCACGCAGCAGCAATGCGTGCCTTGACGTCGGAGTCGATGTCGCCGTTCGCGTGGAGTACAGATCCCAGATACTTGAACCGGTCCGTGCGCTCGACCGTGTCTTCGCCTATGCGGACGGACATGGGATCTGTAGTGTTGCAGGCCAAGTACTCTGTCTTCGCCACGTTGAGTTTCAGACCCCCGTTCTCAAGCGATTCCTTCCATGTGTTAACACGTCTCACCAGCCGTCCCCTGTCCGAGTCCACCAGCGCGATATCATCAGCATACATAAGTAGCCATGGTGGCTGCTCATGTTGGTCTCTGATGCTGTCTGACAATACGTCTAATATCAGGCTGAAGAGGAACGGACTCAGGACGGAGCCTTGATGTCTCCGACGGTTATACGGAAGGGCAAAGTGTCGCCAACAGCGGTCCTAACTACAGAATCGGAATCACAGTACATGTCTCTAATGATATCAACATACGTAAAAATAAATAGTAAGTATCTGGGATATTCCCACACACTGTCATCTAACCACAAACTAAGCAGAGTTTGTACTATGGGCGCCAGAGACTGATATACATACATGGATATTTATATACTATTGTCTGTATAATTGACGAAGAAGACAATAAAATATCGGGAACAAATAAAACATCACATGTATTATTTATTCTCGATATTTTATTATGTAGTAAAACTGGTTTATTGATTTTGATGACTTAATGAAAACTTAGCTTCTCTAATGTTAAAACGTCTGTTTTAAATTGGGTCCTACTGGTTTACGATTTTGGATGTATTCATTTCGAATCGTTATAGAAAATTCAGAAGTTTGTTTCTTATTAATCTGCGTCAAGTTTGGTCGACATTAAAGTACTGATCATAGGCTCTAAGACCCTTCTGTTAATCTTTATCGGAGCCTCTGCTTCGAATAATTAGCTCGGTGGCTTATCTTACATTAATTAATTTTGCTTTTAGTATGAAACTAAGCCAAAATCATTGGTCTGCATAGAGATTGGTTTACATTTATGGACCAATTTCTTATAGAGCCTTTTTTGTAAACTGGGTACCTGTCACGCATTGAATGGTTTTGTTTTAGATTTAATGAAACATTGTAAACTATGGAGAGAGAATAAACGATTTATTATTATTATATTATTATTGTAGAGGCTAATCAGTGTTTTTATTGCTTTATACCCAAACGTTAATTCAGATGTGGATTAGATTTACATAGTTTAAAATATTAATGTGGTCTATTAAAATGTGTGTGTTTCCCCGATGGAAATATTGGTAGTTAACCAAACTTGTTAAAGACAATAAGAACTAACCGTATATAAAGTAACTTGCTAAGCAATAAAAAGGTTAAAGACATTTCCATAAAATTCAATAGGTATCCACAAGATTTTAAAACTCTCTTATTATCTCATGTTTCTCGGAATATTAACAAAATGTTTTGGCAAATATGCAAATAAATATTTGTAGAACGCGTCAGACGTTTGTGCCATTGTTTTGGCACAACAGAACACTATCTACCTGTTCTATTATAAATATGACTAAGTCCAAAGGTGCAAAAAATCGCTCCAAAAACTTCCCAAGCTATGGTAAGTACACTTCAGTGTTGCTAGTTCTTGTCTATAAACTTGTCTTTAAGTTCAGGGTACTAAACTATTCATTCCCTATTGATAAATCGTTAATAATAGGTATTTACTTAATCTATGGATCTAAGATTATTATAATTTATAATTATTGATTAAAGATGCCTATGTAAGTAGATAATATATATTAGAACATCAAAGTTTAATGCAGATAAAACGTATTATATAATATCAGTTATCCATAAATAAACCATTTACGATTTTAGCTTATTTTTTATGTGGAGTATATTGTCGAACAGTTGGCAACACTGTGAGACCAGAATGATAACATTAGCGGCTTAAGTTTACAGCCCGGTGTTAAGGGGTACTTTGTAAAGCTTTAGTGCCATAACTTCGTAATCTCTCTTTGTTATTTTTACTTTTTATCGCTTTCATGCAACTTGATGGGAAATTTTGTTTTACCAAAAACGCGTTGATGTCTTTATAACTAGTTTAGAATTCTAAGTAATAATTACTTTGTTAGAAATATCCGCACTTGGTCGTTGAAAATTCTTTAAACGTTCCACGCAGCTCCATCAAGACTTGGCTAGTTTTTTACAGAATGTTCTTGGTGGGATCTTTTTTATCGGTAATTACGTATTTCTGAAGGAAGCTGTGACTGTTAGTCACCTATGCTATCTTTTTTTAAATACATATGCGATTGTAATGAATTTATCCAAGTCTATTAATTCACTTAATTAAAAATGTAATTGGTTCATCTGGTACAAATATTATTTACCTTAATAATGATTCTTGTAGGTTATCATAGTGTTATATAGAGGTCTTTCTATTTAGCAACCTTTGAGTTATTTCGAAATCATTAATTATTCAGTATATTAGCTGATAAGCTAAATTAATTCTTACTATCTACTTATTTTAATTATTCCAAAAGTAAACTCGATACGTAAAACCATTTTCTCTAGCACATAGATCACTATTAATTAGGTAAGTATACAATTGTGAGATAAGTTAAATCACATAATTTATCTGTATAGTTTTTGCTATTTCTGTATAAAACTTATGTTGGAATTAAGATAGGAACTTTCGCTATTTATCATTCCTTACCCAACGGGGAATACGCAACTTTTGCTTCATAATTGTACGTAAATCTGTGAGTTTGTTACGATGTTTTCCCTCACAGCTGAGGTAGGGGTGGCATAGAAAAACTCATGAATACATGAGTTGTACCGACGAGCTTAGTATTAAGCCGAAGTGCCCTTTCCGAGCTACCACCGCTCCACACGAAATTACCACACAATCATCATTCTCCTTGCGCTTTCTCCCGTGTCTAGACCGGGAACCTCCCATTGTCCACGGTTAAGCAAGCCATGTAATTACTATGGAGTAATTGTGGGCTAATATTTGCAACCCAATTAATTGGCCCCTGCGTCTATGACAGACGATTTATGGTGCGCAAGTGTTGTTGGCCCCTTAAGGCCTTATCGCCCTAGTATAGGGTAGGCCCGTGCCTCAGCAGTGGGGACGTATCCCTGATGATAATGATGATGATGATGACGTATTGTTGGACTCAATATAAGAGATCAATCTAAATCTATCCTATCTACGTACATAAATCTATACATACTTGTACATAACGATGAATTCAAGTGATATATTTTTCCTCATCGCTAGGTAAACCTCGTTAAAATGTTCAAAGCCCTTTTCCCGAAAACACCGCACAATTCGTGAATCCTCGCAAACTTTTCACCCGCTCATTATTAATGGCTATCCTACGCAGAGTCCTGGCTTCGATTTCACTCAGCCGACTAATGGCGCATAAATTCCCGGTCGCGAACTATTCAGACCCGGTCTCGGGTGAATAGGAACGTCCACAATACCTGAATAGTCTCCCACGGAGGCGATGCGCCGAGCAACGGTTTATTCCACTTTGTTCGTCTGGTGGACGATATCGGCAACAAAAGGACCGTCTGTCTGTATGTAAGCTCTCTTATATGTCGTGTTTAAGATCTAGGTTCTAACACCGTGTGAAGGAAAACTACAACTAGTTCTTTTTGTTCGCATGAGAGGTCGGCGCTGTTCAATATGATTTAGACGATTATTAGCCGTAAAGTTTTGAAAACAGAGGAATTATAGATTTCTTTATATTGAAAACAAAAATGTATAGACAGCATCGAACACATTGATTTAATCTAAACGAAGCTACGAACACATTGAAATTGATCTCAAATTTTTACAAGCGTAATAGCAGACAAAAATGCATAAGAGCGCACTAGCTACTCCAATTTGCTCACTCAACGGCACCAACCAGACGAACAAAGTGGAGTAAACCCCTTTCAACGGAATATCGCCCGTTTTCGGTCGAAGTCTTATCGCTAACGAGCACTGGTTCCGATGCGGCAGGAAGAGGCCCATTCCCAGCTACGGATAAATTGAATTAATCTAATCAACCGATAAATTGCCCCTTAGGCCGGCCCCGGGCTGGGCGGTTCTGTTCTGTTCTTACTAGAATTTAAAAGAGAGTCAAAACCGGAAGGTGTTGCGTGCGATATGTAATTTACGACTTAATGACATGTTTTCTTGTGAACTTGGTGTAACCCGGTCTCCCGGTCCCGGTGAACATTATTAAAGCCAATGAACTCTAAAGTTTTAAGTAACCACGTGGGCATGTTAGGAAGAAGAAGGAACTCCGTGATAGGCCAGCTATGTTAATGATGATAGAATGAAGTATTTTGTCACTTACCATGAAGACAAGAGCTTGCACACACACACATTAATATAATAATATAATCACATTAATATATAATATCAGCAATGACATAAAAAATACCCAGTCAGATAGCACCACTGGTTAGAACGTTCTGGCAGAACAAAGAATCTGAAAAACTTTTACATGTAAGAGACTCTATGAAGTCGTTAATACCGATGCCCATCATTTATGCATGCGATCCTAAATCTTTTCCGTTCTTTAAGATCATAAAAATATCATAACCGACAACTCTGTGTACGGCCTTAGCCGCTACGTCCGACCGACGTCACGATCGCTGCCACATTGCTTACACCAATTTGGTACTTAAATCATTCATTGTCTCGTGACGGCTGACAGAGTGACAGGGCTGGCGTGCTCGGAATATGCACGGCTGATACCGTGGGGATCCTCGGATAAAACACGAAGTGTGCACCGGATATTTCATTGTAGCACATGGGGGGTGGTCTTTTATTATGTATTCAAGTGCTCTTATTATCGGTTTCCCTCTGAATCACTGATCTTTTATTCTCGGAGCACTCTTCGGCAGTGCTTTTGATAAATTGGCTTTATTTCTAGATACGTCACGAGACAACAGACTGTTATTATCTGATTTTTTATAGTATATTATTATTTTATTCCGAGCACTACAAGGATTTCCTACTTGTACATATTTGTGAACCATTCGAAGGGGTTGCTTAGTGTTTTGGCCTTTGGGACGGAATGGGTATGGGTAAAGAATATCCTATTAAGTGATTTCTACGCTACATTTTGTATACGATCGGCTTTTCCACAATAGCTTTTGCTTACGGATTTGCGTCTTCCCCATTTGTATGCAGAGTTCAGTTTCTCTTACCTATTTTCAATTCACCTTTCTTTTCCACGCAAAGCAGCGCTATTTTGTTAATTAACGATATTACCCTACGTCGTAGGCGTGCCTTGTTTCGTCCCCTGTTTTCGTATGTTAATTTGACGCTGACAAAACTGACCGTAATTAAATCTCAGCGTAATGTGTGCTCGAAGCTGCTATAAAACACATAGCTGTCAGAATGTAAATTGCGCGGCGCGTTGCGATCGTAATGAATGAACTCTCCAAACAGTAGTCAATTTGAATTGTTACAAGATATAATTACATTGCGGAACTAAGGCCGTGTGCCGGTGGCCCGGGCGGAGGCGGATCGCGCTTTATATAGAGGTACATACATATTATGTAATGTGAAATGGTGCCACTACAAAAGATTTAGGTCACATTTTTAATTTGATTGAAAGTCCTCGGAGGTTTCAGGTTTGCGATGGGTTCAAAATTAGTTCTTTCAGTTATTGAAAAATCTGTGTACAAAATGTTATCGACCTGAACTTTAGCACTAAGGTCAGAAATCATTTTAGTTGTGAACTAAAGACGCCCATACATATGTAGAAAATAATTAGTTTGATATTGTTCCTGTAATGAAATAAACCTTTCGATTGTTTACTACGCTCATAAAATATGCATTCTCACACAGTAGGTATTCGTCGCAATAACATTTACTTGTATTTCTTTTTGTTCTGTTGAACTTGACCTCGAGCAACTGGCATTTACACAAAGCCCTAGGGCACAGTAACGAAGCGCACTTCCTAAAGAAGTTCTGCACTGCTGTTAATAACCCGACAAAAGGAATCACAAGTACGGTCAAGCAACGAGATGATTATCTTTATTAGCCCTTAAGCTCAAGCAGGAAGGTATAAATCCGGGTGGCAAATAAAGTGGCAATTAGGGGTGCTCACTCGTCAGCAACAAATCCTCACCCTTCGTCTCCACAAAGTTTTCGAAGGAAGTTAAAACCAATATCTGAAACATTTATAATAACAACTCAAGGATACGTGATTTTGTTGGAGGTGAAATGTTGAGGCGGCTCTTTATTTATTTTGATAAACGGTGTTTCTGGAAAGTTCGGTATAAGCATATTTATTTATACGGGTCTTAATGGATTTCATTGCTGATGTGTAGGATCTTTATATGTTTGATAGGAATACAGTAAACTCGATGCAAGGTGAAATATGCATTGTTTAAATTCTGTATCTGTAACATTTACGGGTTATCTTATCAAAGCATTCGTTCCCCAATATCAATTGACATTTGATTTTAATTTCATAATTTCAGAATAATTAACTATGAATATAATTTATTTTAGATAATATAAACTTTCTTTTCGAGCACCAGTCAATGTTTATCATTCTGAAACTGAAAACACAAATGTCAAAGTCAAGGTTTTCGCATTCCATAACAAACATAAGGAGGTGACATTCCTAAAACATCTCTCAATCGAATAGCCCTGACGGCCGGAGCCTATTATTACACTTCAGCCCGTCGGCTCCGAGTCCCCTTTTTAGCAAATGTCATCGGGCGTTCTCCACAGATAGTTAACCGCCACGGAGTTTACCCGCGTCCGTTCCGCCGGCGCGTCTACAAAGGTCGCGGCCCAACGCTGCGGTGCCATAAAATATATTTAGCAGATCCGGTGACGTCACGTCAGGCCACGCGGATTAGCAGTGGATCGCGGGCGTTAGACTAGACACGCTCGCGGTTTATACTGGGTAATCATGTTAAATGCGGCTATTAATTGGAACGATTGTTCTGCATGTGTTTAGATTTAGAATGTCTTCAGAATGAACTTATTTCTTTTGAAGTTATATTAATTTCAGTCCATATACGTCCCCCTGAGAGGCACGAGTTACCCTAAAGTAGGGTGATCAGGCCTTAATAAACCGCGCTGCTCAAGTGCTGGTCGGCTGAGTTCCCACAACCTTAGAATTTCTACGCAAGAGTTCAGGTTTTCTCACAATGTATTCCTTCACCGTAAGAGTGTCGAATTAACGTATACATGAATTTCAAAAAAACAACCTTTTCAATTCTCTACATTTATGATACTTTTTAATCACCAACACCTAATTTTCATATATCACTGTTTCACTTTGAGTCTTTGGCATTCGTCGAATATCATTGCTGTAAATGTTTGCATTGTGTAAATAGTCCAGCAATTATTTGCATAAAGTTTGATTAAGTCATTTCAATATGAAATTATTATGTGCGCACATATTTATAAATTTGTAGTTCGTATGTTAATATTGCGCGTGATATTGTTACCGCTTTGAATATGCAAAACAAAAGCAATATTGAATGCTATAATTGTACCATTTCTATTGGGAATACCAACTATTGGTTTTCCCAGTAGGAACTGTATACTAATTATGCTAGTCCAATCCAGTAGGACTAGTACATATATTAATTTAAACATGAATGGTTCAGATGCTGCTCTTCATAAACTATCTACAATACGGCTGATAGATTTGTTTGGATTTTTAATTAGTATCCTACCTGTAAAAGCAGTTGCATTCGACTGACCCTATCTATATTCTTCACAAAGCTAAAATACGTAGGCTAACCGGTTCACTGTTCAAGACTTCGATTGAAAATCAATTGTCACAGACTATATGAAGGCTGTAAGACTTACCTGTTAAAATTATTCTTCTGAAAACCGCATGAAAATCACTTCAGCCATCCAGCGAGGTTAAACTAAGGACCTCCTTTATTAAATCGGTCAATGATAAACCGCGAAGGCCTTTGGTTTTTCGGTCCATGCCGCGGAGCGAGCCGAAAGTTGACTACTTACGCATGTGCATACTAACAAATGTATGCCGGGTCACATGCCATGTAAAACAGAGCGTGACAGGAGGACAGGCTACTGCGAATTGTCGATTGTCACTTGATATAAGTACAGTAACGCATATTCCGTTCCGCGCCGTTCGCCTTGTCACTGATACGAGCGCATTCCTCGCGTAGTTTCATTTACGTGCGTAAGGTCGTTCCGATGCGTTTGTTCAGCTAATTAATCGGCTTTTCCTGCATTCATTTGTTTTCTTTTTTTCGGCAAAATGGCACGTAAAGGTGAAATTTGTCATGCCATGTTTGCCATGGATTTGTATTGTTGTAAATCCTCCGTGTTTATAATAGGGGAACTCGAATTTAGTGTAGTGCGTAATATTTGACTAAAAACTTTTAAATGAGTTTTACAGGAACTACTGAATGTGGTCAGCATCAAAACTTGCTTGACATTTGTGTAATTTCTGACTATTTACATTGGGGAAGGCCTATTTCCAGCAGTGGCTAGTTACAGTCACGTAAAGGTGAAATTTGTCATGTCATGTTTGCTATGGATTTATAAGCATTGTTGTAAATCCTCCGTGTTTATAGGGGAACTCGAATTTAGTATACGTAATATTTGAATGAATAACTTTTAAATGAGTTTTACAGGAACTACTGAATGTGGTCAGCATCAAAAGTTGCTTGACAATTGTGTAATTTCTGACCATTCACATTGGGGAAGGCCTATGTCCAGCAGTGGATGAAAGTGGGCTGATGATGATGATGATCATTCACGTCGTTTAGAAAACCTAGATAAATGTTTTATCTCATGCTGACTGTACGAGCAATCTCTGAAACTATCTTATGGTTGATTTGATAGCCCTGCGAATATTTCATTACTCTCTGTTAGTAGGTGCAAGCTGTCGTGTTCGATGCCGCCCATGAATATTCAAATGACACTTGAAGTTGCTCCATTCATATAACGTTTGTCTGTTCCAGGTACATTTGAGATCTACTTGACTGCGAATAGATAAGTACTTATTTGGTAAGCGTCATTTAGTTTCAGCAAGTAAATTTTAGTCATACGTGCGGATGTAGAAATAATGACAGGAATCTTGAAAGAAAATTTATGTTTTTTTACATTAACTTTACTGATAGCAAAACAAATTACATGAGTTGAATAATCTTAAGACCAATTTATACAGAAAAATGTTCTTAAGTGACTGAATATGGAAGAGCCTAGTGCTATACAGGTATAAAAAAAGAAGTAAAACCAATGACAAGTAGAATTAAATCGCCAGTTTAAATGCATTGATTCCGATTCGATCTCATTACAGATTCCTCTTAGAGTTTTTGCGCCACAAAATAGAGCAAAGATCTTATAGAACCACAGAATGGAAGTGCTGTCTGTACGGTCGCGTGACCCCAAGCCCTAAAGGCGTTTACATACTGCGTTTTGAGGTGTAGCTATGCAAATTCAATATGAACGCGAAAACTTTTGCTGTGAACCTGATAATATGTGAGTTTCGGTTTTAAACGCACATGAGCACAATCATTTCTTTATTTTTTTTAAATATTATTTGTGACACTCGAAATCAATAAGTATGTAAATAATAAATTTTTTTTATAATAGTTTAGATGCTACCCTATTGTTACTTTCCTGTTAATCTTGGAACTATGTTTGTACCTAATCGTTCAAGTTCATACGTTGTACTATGTACATTTTTTCATTCTTCAGATGCTTTTCACTGAAAAACCAACTTTAAATAATTACGTTTGGAATTGAATTTGTAGTGTTAGTAATATGTCTATGCAAGGTGTAAGTAGTTGCGAAGGAATCGCAGTGTGTAAACCGCCCAAGCGGCCAGCTATTTCCGAAGAGCCATTAAATTTTTAATCACAGCCAGATCCGGGCGTCCGGGTCCGCAAACTGTGCCGGGCTGGCACTTTCGTACGGGACGTGTCATTTTTCCAAATAGCTCTCGTAATCAGAAAAATACCTCCACTTTTGTAGTTTTCTAAGCAGGTTCTGTGCTATATGAAGAAAAGAATTAGATAGGATAGTTAATGACTTTAAGGGGTGAGTTTTAAAACAGTCATTTATATTGTTAAAACTCAAGTTTGCAAAGAGTTATCTACTACATATTTATTATACGACCTTTCAAAGACACAAAGTAAATATTTCTTTTCATTGAAGCCAAAAATATATATGTTACGGTCAATGTGAGCAATCGGTAATTATCTAAAATCACCGGTAATTATAGATAATAACCGACGCACATGGTAAATGTAGTGAATTATTAAAATTTACCGGTAATTATATAAAACTCCCGCGCGACTGAGGTAAATGTTGACATTGCCGACAAAAATCACAAGTACTCTGCAATTCCAAATGTCACAAATCTCAAACCTGCAAAAATATATTAACGAGAAAGAATTTTAAGAGTTCCACTAAAATTTATCATTTTGCAATATCCTGTTGCAATTAAGCTTTAAGTTTAATAAGGTACCAGCATACCAAATTTCAAGCATGTAACTTAAGTAGTTTTAATATTTTCCCGCTAATTCCTTTTTCCTGTTAGAATTTCGGGAATTCATTTCTTAGTGCACCTTTATGGTATCTAACCTACGTCTCTTCCAAATTTTACGTGCCAACGATCAAAATTGACGGAGTTTCATACAAACTTACCCCCATATTTTATTTGTTAATTTAATGAGAATACATTTTATGATTTGCTTATATGAACAGGTTTGATCTCTTGACATTAGAGTAATATTTTTGTTTGTCCGATATTTGTAAACAAATTTAATTAGAATTAGGACTAGAATTGTTTTTATTCTAATAAACATTTGATTCAGATGTTTAAATAAATAAATAAATATTTGGGTCATTTCCACACACTAAGCACAGCTTGTACTATTGGCAACATTCATATGTATTTATAAATACATACTTAAATACATAATCACATATAGACACGGAACAAACACCGATGTTCATCACACAGATATTTGTCCCGAGTGGGAATCGAACCCAGGACTCTTGGAACCGCCAGCCAGGGTCACTTACAAAACCATTGTTTCACAGAGCCAGTCAAGTCAGTTTGATTTTATTATTTACCACATTTACACAAAGGGTATGGTAATTTTATATAATTACTGGTAAATGTGATTAATTCGATAGTTTTTACCACCTTTACCACGAGCACTGGTAATTATGCATAGTTACCGGTAATTATACATAATAATCGCTCTATCCACATTAACCGTAACATATATACGTATTTAATATTTATAATAATGATAGTGTTGGAATAATAAAAGTGTGTATGATTATTTTTAGGAATGTGTAGGTGGGCATAACGAGTGCCTGTACGATAGATTTAAAAATGGACTGCATGAAATTACTTAGTGACATGCTTTATTTTTCATCTGGTGTTATTTGTGTTGTTTTTTTTTTCCAATAATTTTTCTGATTTTCGCAATCTATTTTACAACAGCCTGTCTTTAGCTGACCTCACATTTTTTACTGCAGCGTTAATTAATGAGTGTGTTAGTTGCACCTCGCCCTGCCGGCCATCCATCTTGCGGGCAGTTGATTAAGATGTCTGGTCGCATCGCCGATGCCGGCTTAGGCTGTTCAACTCGGGTACTATCAGTCACTGGTAGTTTAACCATGTTTACTGCTAGATTAGTAGAGATGCTTTTGACAGTTATTTCTACCAGTGGTTCTCGATCTATGAATTTACAGGTTTGAGTTACTGTAGAATGAATGTAGTAACTACTGATTAGATTGGACATCGATGCCTATATGGCATGCGATTTATAAAATACGCTTAGTATCGTCTCAGAAGAAGGGTTTTAATTGTAATTTCATGTGCAATCCAGATTTACATGGGAGCATGTATGGTATAAGATATTTGTTTATTTTAACCACAGCATATTCCAATGTGAAAAAGTAACTGGGTTGCGTAATTGAGGACCACAATAGTTACATATGTGGACTAGAATTGCTCATTAGTAATTATTTATTTTATATCCAAAGAAACCTAGCTATTCATTTATTTGCTTATATCTAGTACAAGAGCGAGCGGACTTACAAACGCAGTAGAGTATAATAAGATATTACGTATCCAAGACACAGAGTTTTTTATTCTTCTGTCACCAGTCCCAGTCGTTGCCCAGCCAGCCTATTTTATCTAGGTTTTAGTTAAGTGGGGGATAAATAAACAAATCGTAACACTATCGACAATCGACCCACAACCCACATAAGACCAGAAGAGAAAAAAAGTTCGGAGATTGTATTTTTTTTTGCGAAAGAGGATTTGCTCTTTGATCGCGTATCGATCCAAATACAAGGTAATGACGCCACGTGTCAATTTAACAAATGAGCCCGCGTGTCTTTGATCGCGCCGCGCCGTGGGACCGCCACCGTCTACCGGCCGGCTCACACCTTTAGGGCTGCCTATCTTACGGATTAATTTATTTGCCGAATACTGAAAAGACTATTAGAGGTCTGACGTGAGTTGGTGTTTTGGTGTTGAGTTTAAGGGACGATAGAATATCAATCTATCTAAAGATAAAACAATTTTTTTAGGCAAAAATTTGATCAGGAGATAGTGAGGCAGCGTTCAATGTCATTGTTTCGTATTAAGTCGTAAACATAGTACAGCAAGTTGTCGAATATGTTACAGCAGAAATAATGTTGAGGTTACAATCTCTGTTAGTTTAGTTCTTTGCTCACACAAAAAAGTATTCAAATAATGGAAATCAATGGCATTTTTAATATGAACTGGAAAGAAAATCTAACCATTTTAGTTGTTAGGTTTGTATGCCGAGGTATGTTATCTGTTTTCTATATTATCGGAATTATGTTTATATATTTATTTTCCTTGTAGTTTTTATACAAAGCGGAAAAGTCGCTTTAAACTATCTTCCTTCCTGCAAAATTATGCAGCATTAGTGCATATAGAAGCGATAGCGCACCACATTCAAATTATTCGATATATCCCTGTTCAACAATCGAAATAAGGAAGACGAATCGAACCGACCGGTATGATGTCCATTATCCTCTATTACGTAAACGCTGTGACGTAACAGCCCGATTCGCACCCCTGGCGGGCGGACGCTGATTGATATTGATAGCGGGAACTGTCGGTCGCGGCAAGACCAAGATTGATTTGATGACATTCGTTTTCTTGGGAGCAACGGGTTGGGCCGGCGGTCAGCCGCTACGCTTCAACTGGGGGCAATAGGGAGATTTTGACAGACGATGGCGAGTTTAATGGTCTCTTCGTATGGTATTTGGTTCGCCTCTTGCCACAAGACAGGAGTCTTCGATCCGGTTCGATTTCCACTCTGAACAAATATTTGTGTGACACAGATGTTTAATCTGTGTTTATACGACTGTTGCTTCTGATATCCGGAAATAGTTGTTAGTTTTTTTTTCAATTGTAGGGCCAGAGACGTCGTTCATGACCGTCAGATTCGTGCTACAAAACGTGTTCAGTATGGATATTCCATTGAAAATTTGCTGCTCGGCAAAGTACAATTCTGTGGTTAAATAAACATACACGCATGAACACTTGTCTGGAAAAGAACGTTCGTGTTCGTAAAATCCACAATATACAGGACATGATGACAACTCAATAAATGTACCTACATATTTGTTGTTTACGACGTGCAAAAGTATGCTTGGATTCTATTTGCAGCATATACTATTTCATTTCATTATGTCATGATTCTAACCAGCCGACAAAGTTCACAAACCTTTATGCTAATTCTTTCGTAATGCGCACTCTGTAGGAGTGGAAGTGCCTGCAAATATTTCACCTGAATTCTCGATAGCAATGTAAGTAGATATTGAAATCATTATCAATGCAAATGACGTATTGCAATATCGCATTCTTGTTATCACCTATTGAACTTACGGGTGATAATACCAATAAATTTTGTTACCAAGTAATATAAATAATGAAGTAACAATACGGACGAGTGTTTTGAAATGTTCGTGTACCTGCTAAATGTTAGATCGAGAATATCTTTGATTAATAGTTAAAGGACCAGTTGTTTGTACACAAATAGTCAGTCATCCATTAATTTCCTATGATATTAATAGCTATGTTGTATATATCACTCTATAAAGTTTTGGATCATACCATTAATGTAAGCTTGAAAATATTGAGTTTCATACAACTCAATTTCATATTCTTTTACCCCTTCGCTCTTATATCAATATTCGTAGAACTATTGATTCTAAGTCATGGCATTTGGAAATAATGGAGGTAATAAATGACAGTAATTTGGGGGCTACGTGGGCGGTGTAATGAAGACTTGTTCGTATAATATCGGCCTTCGATATGCCTCAATATCTGACCTTTGTTACAGTATACATGTTTACAGTAGACAAACATTATAGACAGGTGTCCTTAGCTTCGCTTTTCTCTCTTGGTTAGGTAATATAAAATAATTAATCTAGTTTATAGCGATGACATTAGGTAAGTGTGCATTTAGCTATTGTGAATTTATTTCATTACATATAAATAAAGTACCTGGTTATAACTTATCACCCTGTTTTGTTAGATGGAGCTTTTACTGAATTGAATCGTTTCTACTTTACTTTCATTATGTAAATTGCTCATTTACATGTTAAATAGCACAATTATATGGGTTAGAGTAGACAGGGAAAGCATACAGTAGGTCGGGACACGGGGAGATAGTGTTATCAAAATTATGTAATTTTAATTGTACGTGTCGCACTTTCAGAAGAATGCGGACTTGTTTTTATCGTTTGGCGATAATATTTCTTTTTTCTACTGGACCCGCGTTACACACATCCTCATGCGCCATTCTCTCCACGTAGCAAGTTTTTGCAGGTCCCGCTCGGGTGACATCATACATTTTGCAGGTTTTCTGCGCGAGAAAATATCGCTTCATCTGAATTGTCACCTTTTTGTCCTTGAAACGAGGTTTAGATCATTGAATAGGGAAAAAAAGAAAATGGTGCTGAGGTTTGTCGTGTCGTATTAAATTTAATGGCAGTACTGACCAACATGCGTATTTTTATTTTCTATTATCTGAGGTAGTTCTAAACGTTTTGCCTTATCTCGTTAATAAGTGACTACGAGTAATATTTCCTAAGACTTAAAATCACAACACCCGGTTTTGTACTCAGACTTTGCGGTTTAATAAAGTGTCTTCTATATCTGCGATCAATTATGTGGAACAACCACGAGATAAGTTATCTATGAATGAATTAAAAAAACGTTATATAAGATATACTACGCCGTAAATACTGTGCGCAAGACTTTACGAACTTTGATAATGTCGCCGAAAATTATTCGCTTCGTTAACCACACATTGTGCCGACTAATTAATAGGCGTTGTTCTGGGAACTTTAAAAGACACAGTTCATAAAAAATATCTGCTCATTTGATTTCATGTGGAGCATATGAGAGCAATAACACGTACTATTTGATTTATAGATAAGTAAATTATTTACTTAGCCGATGATCTCATGTGAATGAACTTGAGAGCGATAAGTTTTTTGCACTTTTTTTTACCGGCGAAGCATCTACAAACTTGTTTAGCGTATCAATAAAGTAAGTGAACACAATCGAACAATTACTTGACAGTTACATATCACTAAAGTTTTGATAGTAAATTGAGTATAGAATTGAGGTCTCACAAAGAGTATGATGATGAGGTAATATTTTTTTGGTAAAATCCCAATAATAAGGCATTTACACTCGTATATCAATTTAAGTATGTTTTTTGTGTATGTACTTATTAATATACATACATACATAGCTTAATTTCGTTGGTTTTCAAATAAGCTTTGATACCGCTGCATTAGTTGTTAAAAGTTAAGTTTAATACAATAGTTTGTACTGCTTTAGTATTCTGAAAGCGAATCTAGCAAGTAGTTACGAGGTTACGGAGATTGCGAGTTACGTTAGAAGCAACGTGCTCATTAAAAACTTATCTCACCTCCCTGCCCCTATTGATAAAACTTTGGGCAATTATTTATTTACCAAAGCTTTAGAGTTAATATAGGATTCTATTATTGGTTGGCTTTTGTGATATGTAACAGTCAAGTAATAGGGTAGTTTCCTATTTTTTTATTTTTACATAGATGGATCGACAACACAATTGCAAAGGTGCTGTTAAAAGAATGGTTTGATATTTGGAAAACTCCCGGAGATATTACAGTTTCAATAGCACATCATTTGGGCGAGCTCAAAACGCTTCATACAAATGTCGCACAGAGCTATGACGTCACCCCTCTGTATACTGTATGAATATCGTAAGAGCTTTGTTCAGCAGCTATATCAAATGTTGCTTTTACGAATATGTTCTAATAGTGAAAGCTACTACTAATTCTGTAATTTATAAGATGGCATACTATTTTTATTGAATTTTCGCACTTTAAAAATGGACTTTCCCACCTAACTTCAAATGCCTATTACTGTCTCATTTCGTAAGAAATCTTAATTTCGATTTCACTTATGTTATTGATTTACCCATATGTAACTGTTAATTGTGAAATTTTATGTAAAATCAGACTAAGGAAACTAGCCTATTGTCCTTTTCCTCCTTATAAAAGTTGTAAATATATAAACATTATTATAAACGTTAAAAAAATTTTGTTTAGAGTTAGTATATTTAAATTTTTGTAACATGAGCAATACTTTCATGGTTATTAGAGTTCAGATTTCGGACTTTTAAACCCAGTTAAACAACCAAGAAAGCTAAGATACTTTTCAACGAAGTTAACGCGAAGCTTAATTCAACATTTTTCGTTCCTGACACAGAATCTTATTGAAATACCTTGGAGAGATTAAGCATAAATTCAAGTAACATGCCCACGCTTGTTCTCATATGAGTGTCCCAAAAAATAAGGTTGATTTTTGTGTGTCTACAAATGTATTGTCGGAAGCGAAAATAGTAATATGTATGCCGTTTTTTCTCATTACGAGATACTTGTCCGATGTATCGTGATACAGGGATTACATACCCACTCTTGTTCGTATGTATGTTTTTTATTGTAGGTGTATACTATAGATTGTGTACACGCATCGATTATATCAAACAAATGTGCCTCTATTTGATTAGTTATCTGCGCCTTACTAAGTGGTGTGTAGATCATTGATGCGAACTTCAATAACAAGTATGTTTTTAAGTTTTAGTTTAAGACTCAATGAATACATCGGTTAAGGTTTAATCAAATCACGACATAGGTACGAAGTTACGAATGTCAGTAGAATTATTATATAAAATATTACCTACCCATTTAGTTTTTTGTTATACGTTTTAAGTATGATAAATTTTATTTCTCGTCCTTTTGTAATCACACTATATAAGTATATACTGTGCTGCAGACATTTTCCTCTTGCCGTATTCTTTTATTTATACAAATTGCCAGACCACGTGAATCTAATTTATCATTGTCAGTGCGTTTTTCTTTTCCTAATGGCCTTAGATACAATAGGTAAGTATAAAATCAAGAGTAATTAGTATATGGATGACTTGCAAAATATTTACATTGATTAGTTTTACCACTACTAATCTGACTCTGACTCAACAACTATTGTTTCATGGCTTTTTAAATATATGAAATCTCAAAGCTCATTAAAATACACGAAAAATAATTTGTATTATGTTTAATAATTATGTTGATTAGGCAATAGTGCACCTCAAAAGACTCAAAATAAGAATAACTGAATTATGTGCACTTTTATATTTATTATCATGTATTATTTGTTTCAATGAGTAAATGTATTCTATCAAAATATTACGTGATTATATTAGAGGAATACCGCTTCCGAGGCTTCTATAAGGTGATATAACAGATCGGACGCAGTAAACGTCATTATGTTCTGGCAATATTACTAATACGGTTCTTTATGGGCCATATCAGGGCTCTGAGCTGAAAACGTTATATAGCGCGTGGATTATGTGATAATCCTTTATAAATTACTGGTAACACCACCGCGACTACTTATTATATGAGTATTTAAAGCCACAGAAAACTTTGGTGGTGAACCGGTATTAAAAGAATGGGAAACAGAATTTTAATAACGTACCTAAATACCGTATTATCCGTTATAAAACAAAATAAGAATACTTTATTGCGTTCCTTTATTTCCGTTTTTTGGTGAAAGCACCTGTGTAGTCTGTCGGGCTTGAACGCCATTTTAAATGAAGTTTGGTGGACTTAAATTATGTACTATACAGTCTAAGGAAGAACACTTTTTAACCGACTGCGCTTTAAGGGAATAATGTTTTCACCGGTAAAAGGCTTAAGCACAAAGTCGGGCGAAAAGATAGTTGATAAATATGTATCGTTTCTCTTTTATTATCTGCATATAATTACATACATTAGGTTTTTCCCTTAGGGCTAGTGTAAAACTACAAATAACCCAACCTAAAGGAAACCAATTTTATTGTCTTTTCACGGGTTGAAATATTTAATTGAGTACAATAATTGTTGTATACCGGGACCGTTATATCAGCTGATAACACCGTGCACTTGATGCGCTAATGCAGTAGCGACTTACAAAAACATTGATAAATTAAGTAGTTGATGAACTCTGGCGGTTAGAATATTTAATACATCATACATACAGTATTTTGACTAATGCGTGATACTCTTATACGGCGATAACTTAGCTGTCCATAATTTCAATAAATTACACTCTTGAACAGAATGAAATAACAAAATATGTATACGTATACCAACTTTTAACATTTATATGTATTTTTAAAGTTGATACCACGAACTCTATTATATAATTTAATTTTAAAGAAGTCTTTGCATTATTTATAATATTTATTACTCTATAGATCGAGGTAATTTAAGCACTGGTTTTAAGCTCATTAAACATATGAAGTACTGTGAAGTTCGTAATTAATTTTGGTCATACATTCATTAGTGAATATAAACTATGGTGATCGATCGGTCTGTTAAGTTACTCTATGGGCTACAACTCTATACTTTAAACCCGTCGCATACAGGACAACACAATAAGGGTAACAGGGCCCTAGCTAATCGACTGCGATGAGAAAACCGTTTACATTTTCACAGATGATTTATTTCTGTAGCCACTATATAAAAAAAACCTAAAAGTAGAATAAAATGTTATGTAAAAGTAGAATAAAATATTATGTAAAAGTGGCTTCAAACTTGAGATATGGACATTATCAAATAACGAAACATTTTGTTTGATATCTTTATACGGAACCCTTCCTATGCGAGTACAACCCGGTTTTTCAGAAATAAAATTAATAATATGCAAAATCTCTGCCAACTAGAGTTCTTTCGTCAAAATAGTGTAATGTTTTCTATGTAGAGTAAACCTTCATACACGTCCATACTCCACACTAATCCACTCTGCGGTTTGCGGTTCTTAATAACCGGACCATTAGTTAAACTCAAGTGAAGTCGTCAGCGAAGTCGTACGAACTGCATTTGACGTGTGCACTGTGCAGTTCAGTTGAGTCGTCTTTGTGCCCAACTTGGTCCTGTCGTTCTCAGCGAGCGCAAACATGGCTGACACCTAGCTCTCAATGCGAGTATTTTTCTTCCAACTTTTCCTCTCGCGTTTTCAGTTGTTTTCTTTGCACCACTTGCCGTGTATTGATGTCGTTTGTGAGCGTTTCGAATCGTTTCTGTTGGAAGTGCGAAAGATATATGCGATACTAAACTTATGTGGAGATGGAAAACGAATTCCCTGGATAAATTTGCGAAACGAAATATTTGGGAAACGAATTGCCTTGAGTAAAAAGTTAAGTGATACACTGAATTTTTACACTGGTGGTTATTTTATTTTTAAAATCGGCATCGTTTTAATTAAAAATTATTAATTTATGTAAGTATACAAAAATTTACGTATCAAAATATCTATACTTTTCAAAAAGTAAAGATCTACAAAAATCCTTTCTGCAATTAGGATACTTTTATGCCATATTTACCTGTATGAATGTCATCTCTGTATTTTTATTGTAAACTTGTCTGTCTGTGGTTATAATAAAGATTATTATTATTATTAATTAGCCATAAACACAAAAACATTATTATAAGTAGTAAGGTACTACTAACGCTTCCAGGGTAAAGTCTCTGTTAACAGCAATAAATAGCTGAGTAATGGAGAAAATACAATTGCGTTGCCACCACCGGATGGAGTCATTGAAATAACTATCCTCAGGGTGCCACTACGTGACGACACTGCGAATCAGGGCTCAGACGACAGTCGCCGATATAACTTGTGTTAGCCAACTACACTTATTGTTAATTGACAGTTATGTTCTTTGATCTCTTGAGAAATGTACTACTACTCACGAGAGACGTATTTAGACATTGGTCTAAAGGTCGAAGCTGGTTCATCGATTTGAACAGAAATATCTTGTACGCCAATGGGCCTTTATTTAGGGAACCCCAGAGATAATATTTCTAGTGATGTTTTGATCTTACTTCTACGATGAGACCAATCTTTATCGAGATTTTTCTCTTAATTTTTCCAGCAAAATTTTTCAATAATTCGTAATTTGTTTCAAAGACCATTTCACGTTGTGCTAATCATACTGGCCAATCTCACAACATTGACTAGACGCCTTAAACAATCTTAGCGTTCCGTTTTCTAGCGCCACTTAGAATAAGTGGCGTTCTAGCATCGAATTCTTCTCCTCCAAAGGTTCTGTCGATACGCAACCGTCGCCTGCCCGCCTTGCATCGTGGACATTGCTAACTATTTTCGTATCTCCGGCGTCATGGCATTTAGCATACAAAAATACACAAACAAATGACACGTGACCCGTCTCCATTTAGCTCGGAACTATTGACATATCGCGACGTGGAAGATTGCCAACTGCGGGCCGGGAGATGGGCCACGCAGCGGATTCTGTGTGATAACTCAATAACTCAGGTGCCTCATTGACTTCAGATGTCAATTTCAACTAAATTGTGCCGTTATTTTATTAGGTTTATTATTAATACTGTGAAAATAATTGAGGAGGATCCGGGACAGGTTGGCTCGCTTGACAATTTCCATATATTTTTTAAGTTCTGCTACCTCAAACGATAAAGAAAGTATTTCTTTCTATACTCAATGTTTCGACGACGCCCGACTTTTCACAAATCATGGTTGTTCGTGACATTCTAAATAATATTAATCTATCTTGGTAAATTTTTAAGGTTTTAAGGGTAATAGACAATTCAATTTATTTGAGAGTGTGCGTTGTAACACCCGTTGTTGAATTGAGTCAACTAAATGACTTGCAGCAGAGCTACCCATCTCTAGCCGACCGAAGCTCTCAGAGATACACGCCTGTCGCTAGTTTTATTTTCTACAAATCAATTTTGCGCTTTGTCTTTGATGCTGAATAGAATACGGAGAAACTGGATTTCGTTACACTGAATGTTGTATTTCCTTATGATCTTGTTCAGCATCTCCCTTTTGTACGAAGTACGCCTGGATGCATATTGTTTATTCCGTGCTCTTTCATCTATGTAAAACATAAAATATTTATTTTAAGATAAGCTTTTTGTTCGTTGTTTTTTTTCTAACAGACTAACAAGATAACCTCACTTCACCTGATGGTAAGCGGTAGTGAGAATCACATATGAGGTCGACAGGCACAATAGACCATATTAAGCCTGTCGCACCGTAATCTCCCTGAATGCCTGCTTAAATACCGTTTCACGCCAGGAGCTGGAAGGGCTTTCCATGCCTGAATGACACGTTGTATTGGATGTAGAACTTTATATAAGTAGGGATTATTATTGCAACATATGAAAATCTAAGGTAGTAATAAAACCAACTGTCTGGCTATGCAGTATACGTATATCCATGTTAATTATTTAGTAGCACTGCGCTTTCCCCATTCTTTACAGAGTAGAGGCGGCCATGCTTCCAAACTTAGTACCTAGCTTGACAATACAATCGATCTCCATAAAAGCTACTTGATAATAATATAATCATGGATCATGGTTACATTCTGAATCTGTTCAATTCCGTAAATGCCGAAATATTTACAACTGAGACACATTTTTCAAATCTTTAGATTTAGATAGAGCTTGGATTTAAAAAAGTACGAATATATTCCATTGGGTCAAAGTTTACATATGATCGAGTACCATTAATTAGTCATATCAAGTAAATAAATGTTGAACATCAAAGTTTTTTGTCAGCGTAACCTCTAAGACAGTGTAAAGGATAGGCCGGGTTTTTCTGCGCAACTCGGTCATCAGTTGAGTCATGTGGATTGCATAATTAATCGATAATTGTATTAGGTGGGTCTTCGGAGCCTCCATCCACGACCCCCCGCCGGCCGAAACCATCATTTACAAACAACGTCTGCACAAAATCGTTGATAGATTTTATAATGCTCCGATGTTTATGTCTATTGATATATCGTGTTTGTCTGAGCTTAATATATTGTCTGATCTTATCTGATCTAACATTCTTTGAATGTTTTCTTTGTCATCTTTTTTATATATTCTGTTTATAATTAAAACGCACTTTGTAAAACGCCGATTACGGCGTAATGAATAATGGAAAATAAATATGTAGAGTTCTCACATATTTTTGTCCATCAATGTTTGCGCAAACATAACCTATGCCTTACCTTTCGCAGATTACATAATGCACTTAATTTGTAAACAATTTTGCGCTTATACAGTATTTACCTACATATTTTGCAAGTACAAGCCTCATCATGATTGCTGTGTACGCATTGACACAGTTACTATCGGTTTGTGGACACATGTGTCATTCATAGGTTATGCGCAGCCTTGACTCAAGACTCAGGTATTGCATCCAGCGACTAAAGCCTAGATATTATATGTGCCTGGACAGCTGCGAACGCTCCACCGTCAATGCGACTGTTTTACTAATGAGCTGCAGTTTGTACGCAGAGAAAACCCAGGCAGTAAACATATGTCCATACGATGAATTACAGGTAATACAAATGTCATAATATAATACTAATGTGTCCTATAGTCACGGTTCAACTTATTGAAATTAACTATTTGTTCAACAGTAAGTAAATAAAACCAATTTCAATGTCTCTACGATAAAAAATAACGTTCAAGATTGCTTGCGTTTTAATTGTTACACGTGTTTTCTAGGTAATAGCATTTTGTTGATACATGAATTAAAATATCTGTGTTTAAAACACGCATATTTTGTTAACGTAACAATTTTATTGCCAATCCGCAAGAAAAAGGTACACGATTGAGTTGTATCAATATTATTTGCCCCCATTTGTGTGTAGCGGCCCGATACAATACACTAATGTACAATTACGTATTGTTACAATAACATTGCGGCCCAATACTCCCAGACGTCGGCAATCCTGTTACGCAACGAATATTATTAAACATTCATTGGATCGCTGACATTGTACGTACCTTTACGAAACAATGAGTTAGTTATTTGTTTGTCTGGCACATTGTTCGCGAACTTTTATAAAGATACAATGGAATTAATTATATTCAGCCGGCTAATTTTGAAATTGTTTTCGTTGCGATGAACAGAGGTTACATAGCTTTTTATATCTTGTAGTTATTTGGTCTCCCGTTGGAGCGTACTTTTAATATTAAAGAACAATACTTGTTAGATATATAGTATATTTATTTACTAAGCTTTGTCTTTTCGTATTCTTTCTATCGTGATTGCAGACAGCTCGCAACGCCCCCTGTCTAACTCCATACATTAATCCAATTGATTATCATATTATGAGTAATAGCGGCGCCTAAAATCGAATAGGCTATTATTAATGTAATAGGAAATATGATAATCTCTCTTCGTTAAATATTTATCAAATATGTAAAACCAGTAGTAATAAAGGATTGGCAACATCGTTTTAATATTTTTTTGTACGATCTCTCGCTGTTTTTTCTGCTTTGATTTATTATTTAGATAATTTTTAAAATACATCGTATATGAAATTTTTGTTAATGTGTTATTATAATCATTAAAGGAACGTTAACTTCTGCGTGACATATTCATATGCAATCTTTGTTATCAGTAGTGTATATGTAATCATAATAAAGATCACTTTACAACACTATCTTTCATCTTCGCAAACGCTTTCATTAGACATCGGTTGGACCTATAAAATCTATACATAGTCGTGAACATGATATAAGAATTTCGCGTTACATTACATTTTACAATTATTAGTATAGTAGTAGTCGTATAAACGCGTACGCCATACATATAAAAGGAATGGACATTGTATGTGACAAAACATCTGTTCATGATCTGTATACGGTAATAATTTGCGTGTCGACACATTGTAGTCCATAAAGTTCGCTGAGTTGGGCCAACTAGCCCCAATTCCGCACTAAACGGACGGTTTTACGCGATTATTCGGCGGATAGACGCGTATTATGTTTCCGCGATAAAGCGTAAATTATTACCGGTTATTACGGCGGCCGGCACAATGGAATGTGGCTTTGTTGCGACGCGACGTTGGTCTTTATAAATAAACTAGTATCGCCCGCGACTTCGGCCGGGAATGTAAAAAGATGTGGGGCGCGCTGCGATACCATAGGGTTGCCCCTAGCTTGATGCTGCGTTGTTTTCTTGCACAGGGAATAGAGTTTAGAATTCTGTCTGACACAAATTCATATGAAGATTATATTTTTCTAGTTAGAGGTTTTATTTCTCTCAAAGTTCAACAATGTCAAATCAGAGGTGCTAGTTTTCGGCATGAAAATTAAAACTGAAAATGTGAATGAGCATGCAATATTGATACAACATCTTATTTATTCCGAAAGACCTTGATGAAAGCAAATGCACTTGTTACAGAACATATCTATTTTCTTGTGACACAGGTTGTTCGCACGTATTTCTGGAAATAGCACGTAATTATTGTACAACGAAGTCCTTAAAAGTAAGACTATCATCCAAGAAAGATATAATACTTAATGTTTGCTTCATTATCTTGTCGTTGAGTGCACTTGTTAAGGAACTTGACCTATAAGTGCGTGGCTCGTAATATGCTCATAACATTGTGTAATTACGATATTCCGTGTGAGGGTACAAATGAGTACACGATAAGGTAATCGGTTCCTAGGATTAGGTACTTGACTGTTCACAACAATAGTTACGGAAGTATGTTTAAGGAGTATGTAATAATGGAACTAACTAAGTAATCGTATGTAGATCTTTTTTATTTTAAATTATGACGCATTTTGTCTACAGACGTCGCAGTTCGCAGATTCAGTTCCTCTTTTCTGCCCCATGCCATTAAAGCATGGAACACCCTTCCAGCTTATGTTTTCCCTCCTTCACATAA
This sequence comes from Maruca vitrata, assembly GCA_039566165.1. NCBI lineage: Eukaryota > Metazoa > Arthropoda > Insecta > Lepidoptera > Crambidae > Maruca > Maruca vitrata. The sequence continues at coordinate 12,384,899 of CM076912.1, read as the reverse complement.
TCCCGGGATCTTCAGGCGGGGCGTGAAACGGCATCTAAGTAGGCCTTCAGGGTGATGTCATATATGAACATCAGGACCGCTCACCATTAGATGGAGTGAGGTCATCCTGAGCGTCTTTTAATAATAAAAAGTTTATTTTTAGGTACTCATTACTATATTCCATGGCTTCTGAAGATTTGATGAACGAATCAGAATAAAAAATTGTCTTATTTAAATATCTGTTGGTACGGTGCTGTGAAAATTGCACCTATCGCGTTTGCTAGGGTTGCCCGCCCATGAATATATGTAATTGGTTACTAACTCATATATTTCTTTTTAATTTAAATAAATGGTATTAAATAATTAAAGTAAAACGTCCTAAGTCTATTTTTTGAATCTTTGACATATCGATTTAGACTTACTTTACGATATAGATTATTAATTTATAGATTTCTATCTCTTTTTATTAAAATGTTTAAAGTTAACATAAAACTTCTGTGGAAATACCTCGCCTTAAACCCCTCTGTACATTCCTTATATTATCGTTATCGAAGAAACAATGTATTTGTATTACAAGAGCATTACTAGAGCTGTGAGAGTAGTGATTTAAGACTTTCGCGTTCCATTACATTTAATAGTATTTACTACGGGTATTTCCTATGTCCAGCCGTGGACAAACCTATAGGCTGTTGATGATGATGATGGGTCTTCAAGATAAAACAATTGCAAATACAAGAGATAGAGTCACGCTGACCAAACGCTTACCATCAATAGTATTGTCTATAATTACTACTACTTACCATCAAAGCAGACAGAACAGTATGCATATAGATACAGAGACCGTTTTACGCTGACCGTTCATCACCAATGCCCGATATAAAAATCTCTACGCCGAAGGTTAGCAAGTAGCAGCCTTATTAGATGTGCGAGCCATCCGCTCCCGCGCAAGTCCGGCGATGATGACGAGGCTACACCAAGCCATCATCGTATGTCAGTTAGGAAAAGAACACAGCCTCACAGCCCTGTGTTACGACTAGGTTAGACTAATAACAACGGACTTGTTTGAACATGTACCCGCTCGTAATACGAGTATTACGAATTAGTCAGTTAGGAGCTTAGTCAGCAACCCTGGCGGAGACGCCGGTAGCGAGTTTTTGCGAAGTGCCATTGAACCGTGTGAGATTTGTTTCGGTGTGACTCAGTATGATGAGTCAGTGCCCTCGCGCCCAACCGCGGATCTCGGCACTCCCCATCAAACTGCACCTATAGCCTATTGTGACCTTTAAATGACCTAAACCTGACCTTTTATCAGAAAATGACATCTTCTTAAGTATTAAACTGTCCTGGTTACACACACTAGAAAATCATGATCATAGTGATAGATTGACATTAGATTATATTAAATTATGCTATGTGTAATGAAATCATGTCTTATTATTTTTTTTCTTTATTTCAGGTAAACACACTGTTAGAATATGCAGCACACTCGTCTGTCTAGGTGTAAGTACAAATATAATTAGAAAAGCTGGGTTTCTTGCACGCTTCATGCAGAAAATACTTTGAAAATATTATGTTGTATTCCATTGTGTACCTGCATTGAACATTTTTTTTTGTTTTTTTCACGTTTACAAATATGAATAAGCTTTTTAACTATATTTGACATCCCAATGTTAATGTTATTTATTTCCATTGATTGAGGCATACAACATTTTCCATTGCATTACCACACGATGTAAGTGTGGTATGTATTGTCTGACAACCTACAAGACTTGTTGTCAAGAATAATCCTATACTATTTAACCGATACAAAACAATGTACTAAAATTTGCAATATAACAGCGAGCCGTCGTTCACGGAATTACTTTATATGGTTTTTACAAGTTTTGACAGCTTGATAAAGTGCTAATAGGTTATAAACTAGCCTCGCGATATTGTGAGCTTTCCGAAAAGATAAATTGCGTGTGAATTTTTATAACCAAACCTTTTTTGTTGATGGCAGTGATCACAATCGCCGTCTATTCATTAGAAAACATAAAGCATGCCGGTAAAATGTTCTTAATCATAGATGTAAATCTTATCAGTGATCGACTTGAGTTGGATTTCAATGCTTAAACACTTTGATTAGCAGTCGGTTTGAGCAGCTGCATTAATTAATCGTGCGTATATTTATAGCAGGCTAATCAATGTTACATTCATTATAAATGCAAAATTTAAATGTCTATTTTGCTGTCTAGGGTAATAGAGTTTCGAAGAATTAACAATCAACTGGTTTTGACGTAAGAATATTTATTATAGTCTAAGAACTGAGCTGTGGGAGCATTTGTACAGGCAATAAAATTATGTTCTAATTATTTCTAGATATTTAGAAACACTTGGTGTTAGTATTCATGTCACTATCGCAATATCTGATTCGCAAGATTACAGGTCCTGTATTCATAACACCCCGTTCTTTTTGCGCCGGAGGTTAAAAAAAACGGAGCCCGTTAGTAAGCTGGTCTTTTTCTAGTTTTTACGAAATTATTCGAAATTACTTTAAAGGTATCATTAATTAAGGCTATCATTTCCGAATATTTGATATAGTCATTAAGATTGTTTAGGCTGCGTGTAAGATGCGCGATCGTATCTAACAAAAATGTGTAACTTGAATACTTATGCCATTTCTGATTTTTAATCTGTATTTGTTATATTCACTTTATTGCCTATTTCTAACGGGTGTGGACATAAACGCATGCCCTGCCGAAAAATCGCACATAGTTGTCAAGATCTGAAGCTGATATCGGGAGTAGATACGATTCCTTCAACATTATACCGTTTAATCGGCATTAGAATTAATTGGCCGGTTCGATTAGGCGTTCAATTTAATCTTGTACCTATTATGTATTTATAGCACCTTGTAATTTGCCGCCGCCTGTGGCCATACATAATTAGCTGCGTTATTAATTTAGATAGTGTATGTATTCTAATCGATCGAGATAGATTATTTTATCTTTATCTTATCTGTTATTGTTAAATGCCTGATAATTGTGGGAAAATGGTTTCATTATAATTATGGATGGCAGTTTAAATAACTTCACTGTGAACGAGTGATTCAACGCTAAAATTATATAACTGGGTAGATTGTTCAGGCTGAAATAGGAGTTTATAGTTGTTAATGTATTATGAAAAATATTCCCTATATGTACAAGGAATATGCCATTCTATTTTCAGTAGACACGGTTAGTGCACAAAAAGCTTTTGTGATTGTTCCAATTCGTAAAAACTAGCCGACCCGACAAAAACGTACCGGCTTATTTTGTTTTCATGAAAAAAAAAAACAATATTTGATTATATTTTGTATAACAAAAACAACAAATGAAGGTTCGTCCATTTTGCTGCAGTAGTTCGCAGATTATGCGCATACATAGGCCATTGTTTATATTAATATGTATTTATTTTATTTTGTATCCTTCATTTGCGTTACATACTGGTTTGCGGGGTCTCATCAAACTTCTTATCTTCCCTAACACCCATGTTTTGCAAATCATAAAAGGCAATCATCATAAGTTATAGTTTTTGCACTGGCATCGTTTAGCCGCAAGCTGCTATGTTTAATCTCTTGAACTGCGTATTGCCATAATAACTACATGCTATATTGTCTTGCATAAATTTATTAAGGTGAGTATAGACTACAACATTTACTTGTAACAGAACAACGAGCCGCTCTATGATATGTTCTAGTGTATCATCCTCTTACGAACTAAACGTAACGTAAATGCTTAGGAAACTGTGCTTTTGCCTGTATTGTACCATTCGTAAGAACGTTACATTACACAGAAATGCTCCAGAAAATGTTGTAGTCTATACCCACCTTAAGATAACCTGTTATTATGTAACTATGAGCGTCGTATTTTCGAATTGAATTATTCGCAACGATGCTGATGATGAGACATTATCTCACCGACATAGGATATTCATTCAAATTTTTTATTTTTCTTGTTATAACAGGAAGAGGTAATTTAAAAAAAAATTAGAAACTCCTACGTAGTTTGAGTGTTATCATTACTTTCGTGTAAAGTCGATATACCTAATAAGACGACTGAAAAAGCAGGTCACTGAGGATAATACGATAAAATCGGAGAGAGTAAGCGACAAGTTATTTTTAATCATACAGAACGTAACATACATATGTCGCTGGAAGCAGGAAGAACAAGGGGAACGCATATTGTAAGCAAACAGCGCGATTTGGGTCAAGGCGAGCCAACATCTTCACAGAGCCGCACCCAGCATTATACGAACAGAGCAAAACCCTAATAAAATTGATTTTATTAGGGTTATAACTCAGATTACTTACTTTCAGAAATACTATCGATTTATGAAATAAGACTGTACATTAATGCAATTCATATTAATATAAGCGAAGTATTAACCGTACTTACTACAAATTGTCGTCAAATTCATTTCAAATCACTGTTAATTTACAAAGACTGACAACTACCCCATCTCAGATTTTGAAAACCTTGTTTTACCTGTAATCAATGTTGTCTTATCTTATAATATTGTAAAGTTAAAAGGAAAACTTTTTTTTTATATAAATATACATAAGTCTCGTAATTGAGCCTATGCCCTTTCCTTATCCTGAATACGACCCTGCCTCTCGGGGGAGCCTGAGTCAATCCTCGGTTCGGTTATTATGCTGTACGTTTGTATGTTCTCTCAGCGCGTGAATTTTCAATTGATTTCCTCGACACACACAGGAACTTCGCACGGAAATGTTCAATTAACAACTTAAGTTAATTACCTTGATGAATGCGATTAATTGGAAATTGCACCCTCGATTCAGCGTATTGTTGTGTTAGAAAATGCTGATTTACTTATAAACATTTTATTATGTTAGCATTACTCTATCAAGTTTTATTCAAAACATATCTTAAAACGATATATTTGCTTGTATATTATAAAATACCGCAATTTAAATTATAAATCACATAACATTTTACTAATTGTATAAGTTTAGATTTGACTATTGAGTTGAGCGCCATGGCCACCATGTTATTGGATATTTAAAAAAAATGTATATTTACTTATTTAATTAAAACTTTGTTAGAAAGTTTCAATAATGAAATAAATTTATTTTTACGTAACAATAATTATGAATTTAATTTATCGAATAGGATATTCTGACCGACAACTTGAAATTATATTATTGTATAAAATTAATAGTTTGGTTTTGACCGGCGACGCGAGCGGCGCGAGCGCCATATTGATGTATTCCTTAAAAAAATGTGAGATCGTGAGAGTGTTGTATTTTTGTTGTACATTTATAATTACGAAAAGTACAAGTGTTTCAATTGCAACTAGAGTTTCATTTGCATATTCAAGCCGCATAAAGCCATCAGAATTATGTCGAGGAGTTAGGTATAGATTTTCTTAACATTTCAGAATTGCGATACAGGACCCAGCTTTCTACAAAGGAATGTTTGAACTTCAAAATTGCATGTTGGAGTTAGTATACATGAATTAAAGAACGACCTATATGCATGAATATCTACTTAAACGAAAATGCCAAGTTATCAATCACACATTATGTGGATGACCACACTTATTTGGTTTGGAAAATTGACTTGAACTTCAGGTATTGGTCATGGGAGTTCCAAACTATGGAATGTGCATAAGTGCTGCATGTGCTTTTACAAAAATGCACAAAGCTTTTGATCTAGCAATAAAGGTGAGCTGTATCTTTTCAGTTGTTCCTTCTTAATAATTCTTATTGAAGGTAATGTGATTTAAGACCATTGAACCTGTTCATATAAATTATTATAACACTTTTAATGTGAACTTTATGAACTACTAAATGACTGACTTATCATTCTTAAAGAACACAAGGATTGTGTGAGTTATGATGGATAGTTAACTTATTATTATAGAATTTGAATTAGTATTATTTGGATCTAATCGGTTCTTCTTACCAGACTAACTTTTATTTTCTATGTATTTGTGTGTGTAATAAATTGTTATTTCTGTGTAAGTTTTAGAAGTTTATAATCAGTTTGATCAAGGAGTTGCATCAAAATGATAACTGCAACATTTGCTAAGTTAGCTGCGACACCTTGCTGGCAAGTTGTAAATTTAGCTGCAGTGAGTGGAATAAAAATCTTGTCTGAACATTTACAATCATGAGGTATATAAATAAAATATGAGAATAAGGTAAGTGGTGAACATGGTTCCATTGTAAGATAGGTACCATAATTTAAAAGAATTTTAAAGTATCACCAAAGCTATATTAGTGCCCAGTCACCGGTTTAGACCTATTGTATTATTTATTGAAATAGTATAAATTTTACAGCAAATTGGATGAATCTGGATGATTCTGTCTGGCTGTTTCTAGTATATAGGTACTCAGTTTATACAATGATGATTGACACAGGTTTCATCACATTATTTAGTTATTTTACATATGTTGGAAAACTAAGATTATGAATCAGGTACTTTTAATGTGGACATAAGTACATTTTATTTTGTTTACTTAAATTTTTATGGTATGGTATGGAGGCAAACCCTCCATAATATCAGTTTATATTAAAATTTTAATATTACATTCACAACTGCACTGTTCTGTTATTTATGATAATTGAAGGGGAGTACACAGAGATTCACAGAAAACAATAAATAATTTCTGAAGTTTGTGATGGGATGGCACACTGAAGTGAAGGTACCTACCGTAGATGATCACTGAAGTGTGTATAACCATGCAAAAGGTTTATGCAGAAAACATGCTCAATGAAAGTCTGAGACCTTTTGACTAATAACCTTAAATAGTTCAAGGTGTTTGTATTGCTTTCTGTGGTAGAAGTCTACTGAAAATACAAAGTGCCTAGTCATGCACTTGCTTGTTCAAGGGACACCAAAGTTTTGTACAATGTGTTTATGTAATTTCGACTACAAGTATGAGGGTTGATCATTGCCATTATTTAAATACCAACTATGTAGTTGTATATATATAAAAAAATATATATATCTGGGACATTTCCACACACGGTCATCTGACCCCAAACAAAGCAGAGCTTGTACTATGGGCGTCAGAGACTGATATACATACATATATATATTTTTATATACATACTTAAGACACATACTTCATACATAATCACACCCAGACACGGAACAGGCACCCATGTTCATCACACAAATATTTGTCCCGAGTGGGAATCGAACACACAACTCTTGGAACCGCCATATAATCGTTATTAAAACTTTACTTGGTCATAGAAAATAATCTAGCCACACTAAACAGTAAATAAAAAAAAAAATAGAAGGAAAATAAGATTAATACAACTAGGTATTTTCATATCTGAGTTACAAGTAATGTGACAATAAAATAGTTTTAAAATTTTCATTGGAGAGAAAGTTACATACTATACTATTATTAATTCTTATTAAATTAACCTAACCCCTTAATGACTATACAAATAGAATAATATTATTATTATTTATTCTTACAAATCCCTTGTGATATTTCAAGTTAAGTATAAAGTTATATTTGTTTGTTTAAACACTTGTGTACCAGGAACTGTATGATCCCTATGATAATACATACACTGATAAATGTATGTCAATGGTTGACAAATGATTAAACAGAGTGATCTCATGATGTAATTGTTGACTTTAGTCCATGAGTTATCAAATTTTGGACTAAACAACAACAAGTAATGTAGGTACTTATAGATTATGCAAAGGACAATACTATACATTTACAATACTTAATTTGATTTGAATTTGGTTTTTGGTGTAGGGTAAAATTACAATTGGAAAATAATGTTTAGATAGATAATGTATTCTATTTATAATAGTGTCAGATTTTTATCAAGGAATGTTTGAAAGGACATAGTTCTAGGTTAAATTATTTTAATAAATCTCTCATTTGATAAAAGATTTTAATTACCTAATACAACATGAACTTATATTTTAGAAAGTGGAGATGTATATGGTGTGATTGTTATACATCAACTCCAGTATGTGATTAAGATCAGGAAGTGATGACATTAAGGAAATTGGACTGGCCTGAGAGGATACTATTCATGAAACTTCTGGAAGCAAATACCTACCTTACACCTACTTAATGGATAATGCTTACAATTTACATTGCAGTTTGAAAGAAAATATTATGTTTATCAACATTTTGTATGCATACATATGCACACATAAGCACACATTGTTGCTGAAGAAGAAAAATATCGAGTTGATAAATTTGAATTGATTAAATTGTTAATTTAACTGTTTAGTTACCCAGCTACACCGGAGTAGATCTGTATTGTGCTGAATAAATACAGCTAGATGCCATTGAAGATTACCTCATATGGGATTGGTGTTATTGCAAAATAGTTGTTCTGCAAATTGAGAATGTTCATACTTTTGGTGGAAGCATAATGTATTACAGGTGATGTTACTGATATGGGATAGTAAAATAGGGGAATGTACCTGAAAAATATTTTGGTAAGTTTTCTAATACCTACAATCTACAACAGAACAATTACCAAATAATAAACTAATACACAATTTGGTTTTTAAAAAAAAAGACGAGATACAAATGTTGGTAAGTGATATATTCCACACTACAATTTACTTTTATGGGAATTCTATGGCGATGTGTCGTATGACGTCACAGTCCATACCTGATCTCTCAGTAAAATATTTTGAGCTGAATACTGTGATATAAATTCGAAGATATTTTAAAAATGATTTCAAATTCTTATTACTGTTTATATTTAAATGAGTTAAAAAAAATCATGCACTTGATACTCCCCATTGTATTACTTGATAATATTAAATAGTGTAAATGCTGAGGGTGCCATACAAATATGACTCTCGTAATGTCAGTTAAAGATTGGTTGTCTATAATATTATCTTTCCTAATCATATTGCTTGCAGTTGGTTTTCAATCCGAATATGAATAAATAAACTTGCCGTTTTATGAGTGCTAGTGGCAAACTTAAGTTAGCCTAATTAATTTTGTTGAATTCTACAGATTGTGTTGGCAAATGGGAAATTGAAGCAAAAGTGCTTCGTGCAAATATTAATGGGCAGGCCGATCCACCTTTCGAGTGCGTAAGCGGTGACCCTATGCTGCAAGATGAACACAAACGGGCAGGCCGATCCACCTCGCGAGTGCGTAAGCGGTGACCCTATGCTGCAAAATGAACATGAACGGGCAGGCCGATCCACCTTGCGAGTGCGTAAGCGGTGACCCTATGCTGCAAGATGAACACAAACGGGCAGGCCGATCCACCTCGCGAGTGCGTAAGCGGTGACCCTATGCTGCAAAATGAACATGAACGGGCAGGCCGATCCACCTTGCGAGTGCGTAAGCGGTGACCCTATGCTGCAAGATGAACACAAACGGGCAGGCCGATCCACCTCGCGAGTGCGTAAGCGGTGACCCTATGCTGCAAAATGAACATGAACGGGCAGGCCGATCCACCTTGCGAGTGCGTAAGCGGTGACCCTATGCTACAAGATAAACGTAAATGGGCAGACCGATCCACCTTGAGAGTGCGTAAGCGGTGACCCTATGCTACAAGATAAATGCGAATGGGCAGACCGATCCACCTCGAGAGTGCGCAAGCGGTGACCCTATGCTACAAGATAAATGCGAATGGGCAGACCGATCCACCTCGAGAGTGCGCAAGCGGTGACCCTATGCTACAAGATAAATGCGAATGGGCAGACCGATCCACCTCGAGAGTGCGCAAGCGGTGACCCTATGCTACAAGATAAATCCGAATGGGCAAACCGATCCACCTCGTGGGTGCGCAAGCGGTGACCCTATGCTACAAGATAAATCCGAATGGGCAGACCGATCCACCTCGTGGGTGCGCAAGCGGTGACCCTATGCTACAAGATAAATCCGAATGGGCAGACCGATCCACCTCGTGGGTGCGCAAGCGGTGAACTTATGCTACAAGATAAATCCGAATGGGCAGACCGATCCACCTCGTGGGTGCGCAAGCGGTGACCCTATGCTACAAGATAAATCCGAATGGGCAGACCGATCCACCTCGTGGGTGCGCAAGCGGTGACCCTATGCTACAAGATAAATCCGAATGGGCAGACCGATCCACCTCGTGGGTGCGCAAGCGGTGACCCTATGCTACAAGATAAATCCGAATGGGCAGACCGATCCACCTCGTGGGTGCGCAAGCGGTGAACCTATGCTACAAGATAAATCCGAATGGGCAGACCGATCCACCTCGTGGGTGCGCAAGCGGTGACCCTATGCTACAAGATGAACGCAAATGGGCGGACCGATCTACCTGGTGAGGGCGTAAGCGGTGACCCTATGCTACGAGACAAATGTAAATGGACAGGCCGATGTACTTTAGGAATCGAAAGGGGGACCCTATGCTGCAATATAAACATATACGGGCAGACCTCGGGAGTAAGCGGTGTCCCTATGCCACGAGATCAACTATGTCCATACACCCCGTGTGTATGCGGCGGCCCTTCTACGGTATCCACACCTATGTGTGCGTGTTAAGAATTATGAGGTCCGTATTAAAACGACCCGACGCAGGTAAAGTTTATAAGGAATGTACTAAAATGGCCAGTGGTTGGTAAAGTATATCTAAAGGTATTTATAAATGACTTTGTATTTGTATTGTATTTTGTTTGTTAAAGGTGCTTTGTAAAATGAACAGAGGCCGATACGTGTTTGTTCGTGTGTATGGGCCCTATGGGGTAACTGATTTGTAACTTAAAGTTGTTAAGTGCTTGAAAGTCTCTACTTTACAGCCGATCTAGGGATTTACAACGCTGTGGTGTGAAAGAAGATGTAGTGACTCGGTTTGGGAAGTGTATGCTTAGATGGTTTGGTCATGTTGAGAGGATAAATGAAAGACGATTTACAAAGGGAATATATAAGGAAAGTATTTAAACGGTAATGTCGACAGGGGAAGGCCAAGAAATACCTTTCATGGCCAAATAGGCTTCAAGAAAGGGCAAATTAAAAGTACATACCTACCCGTAATCAACGAGCATGCATGAAGACGTTGATGGATGTGGAAGAAGCGGAAGTGAAAGAAAGAAAGAAGAAGAAAGAAAGAAAAACATTTATTGATCACATATAAAAAAAATACATAATTTAACGAACGAACACACATGCAGTAAAAGGGATTAACAGGTTCTGCCTCAGCATGTGCTGCAGCGGCTGCTAGGACGCTACGGCGCTGATAATCTGGCAGAACCTTGAAAGAGCCTTGAGAAGTGGTGTGCGAGGACCGTAGCACATGTTTGTATATATGTATAATTTGATGGATTGATGGTCGTTTACCAAGATTCTAATTAATTTATTTTGTAGCGCGAATATGGTTTCTGAGTCGTGTGCTGTCCCCCGCACAAGGCCGTCACTCCGGCACCCCGGCACACCGGCCGGTGCGCGTACGCGGAAATCTGATAACATTTATTTGGGATGACGACCGAAATTACCACGCACGTGAAAGACCTAACATTATTAGCTATAAGTCAAAGTTTTATTGCGAACAAGTGTTACATCTTATATTTAAATATAGGATCTAACACACTTATTTACCCTGTTCAGAGGATAGATTGGATCTTGTATACTTTTGTAGTTACCCTTTTCGGGTACTGAAATATGAGGGCTTAACTAAATAAACTGATTTAAAGTTATCTTATTGTCTAGGTACTGAGGATATAATTTCCCATCTCAGATAATGCACAATTCAATTATCATGTTAAAAACACAATACGACACTAACTTCTGTTATTTCCTTTTGAATAAGTAAAGTATGTATAAATGTTATATTCACTCCTGGACAGGTACGGGTTGATGATGATGATGTATAAATGATTGTTTGACTACATATGATTATTTAAATGGTTTTGGTTTTGTTGTATTGTATTCAATACAATGTATTCTCATTAATATAATTGTTGTTATGATGTATAAGGTATATTTTTGTTCATTTCTTATTTTTGTTGGTAAACCATATATTTTGACTGCCATGTAGTATGGACTTCTGTTTAACATACATATTTATTCTTCTTTGTAGTTGCAATTGTTTATGCTCATTGATACGAATTGTACGAAAATAGTTTCTTATTAAATGTACCTATAGAAATATAGTTATTGTATTAAAGTTAAATTTCATCTACTCCTGAAAGTATTATATTGTAGTAATTTGTCATTTTCTTATTATGTGTAATAGATAGAAAGTTAACTAAGTTTTAAAGCCTCTCAATTGTTTGATCTGAGGTTGACCGAAGACCAGCTGATACTACACCCTATGCATGTGGATGGGTGCCTAACCTCATTGCGCAATTAATTAATAAAATGAGGGCATTTAAAACATTTAGGATGGCCGAGTACGTCGCCGTCAGATCAAATACTATATCTACATATTTTATGACTTTACTTTCACATATATTTATGTCTTCTTTATGAGATATGTAGTATATCATTGGTGGAACATAATTGATTATGTTCTGGATAATTAAAGTGTCATGCCTGAGGTCAGTCATTAGCCTAGGATGGCCGACTGTTAGAAAATACTAATTAGAACAGAAATATTTTATTGGATTAATTTATTATTGTTCAATAACACAATATTTTTGCTTGTGATCTATAAATTACTGTTATTTCAATGAAAACTGTAAATATTTTACTATTGATTCATTTTGTTATAATTAGATTAGGGTGTTATGCCTGAGGACAGTCATTATCTCAGGATGGCCGACTGTTAGAAAATGCTGATTTACTTATAAACATTTTATTATGTTAGCATTACTCTATCAAGTTTTATTCAAAACATATCTTAAAACGATATATTTGCTTGTATATTATAAAATACCGCAATTTAAATTATAAATCACATAACATTTTACTAATTGTATAAGTTTAGATTTGACTATTGAGTTGAGCGCCATGGCCACCATGTTATTGGATATTTAAAAAAAATGTATATTTACTTATTTAATTAAAACTTTGTTAGAAAGTTTCAATAATGAAATAAATTTATTTTTACGTAACAATAATTATGAATTTAATTTATCGAATAGGATATTCTGACCGACAACTTGAAATTATATTATTGTATAAAATTAATAGTTTGGTTTTGACCGGCGACGCGAGCGGCGCGAGCGCCATATTGATGTATTCCTTAAAAAAATGTGAGATCGTGAGAGTGTTGTATTTTTGTTGTACATTTATAATTACGAAAAGTACAAGTGTTTCAATTGCAACTAGAGTTTCATTTGCATATTCAAGCCGCATAAAGCCATCAGAATTATGTCGAGGAGTTAGGTATAGATTTTCTTAACAGTTGTATCTGTCAAATAGAGCCATCCATTCTTGTCAGACTATGGAAAATTGGCTTGGGGCTCGTCATTGTTTACACAAATGTCGATCTGGGTGAATTTAAATTACGGTTAAAAGTTCAAGAGGCTTATAATTGCTAATTGGTCCATGTTATAAAGTAAGCAAAGATCAGATCTTCACTTTTAATGATTACTCGTTAACATTTTTCGATGACAACAAATCGGCCAGATAAGACAAGCTATGCTAATTGAATATTGGTGTAAAAAAGAAAGGCGTGCGTAAGGGGTACGTGAAAATATTGTTATTTTTCATAGTAGCACTTTTATCGGCCCCGCGAAGCCTCGGGCCTATAATGGTTTTTATGATCTCTGTATAAGCTGAACGGGTTCTTTTATGATTGCTTTTATGCTAATGCTGTGCGTGTATTACGCGCTATAAACATTTCATCAACTGCTTTGTCATGTCACACGCAAAACGTGTGCGTACTACGACGAATATTTTTGCTTAATTACGTTAATTCACGCGAAGCGATACTTATTTTAAACTCTGGACTAGTTCTAAAAAAGGATTAATCTGTATTTTTGTAAAATGTAGTACATTTAGGTCATTTATTAATTATTATTTTATGGGGGTTAAATCTTAGAAATAAACATTAGATTGTGTTATTTTCTCAGAATCGGGCCAATTAATATCGTGAAACTATTAGGGGAACACTTATTCTAGCACTTATTTGGATTTACAAAAATTGCCTGTACTGTTAGGGGTGAGAGCTATCCGCTCCCCCGCAACTAGGGGTGAGAGCCATCCGCTCCCCCGCAAGACCGGTGATGTTGACGAGGCTACTCCAAGCCATCATCGTATGTCAATTAGAAAAAAAAACATGTCTGTGGGGCTACCATGAGTTTAAAACTTACGCGCTCGATATCGACTACGTAAATATGTCTATGAAAAACATGTACAGCGCCGGCTGGTGGTTACGCGAAGAACTAAAATCGGCCGTATGAAAAAAACAACTCGATAGGTTTTTAACGTAAGTAAGTTTTCGATATCCAACTCATGGTTGGCCCTCTGTACTGCCCCGAGTGTGGAGGAGGAGGAAGAGTCTTGCGTATGTTATAGCATCTGGCTTTTTTAAAGATTATTACACCAAAATGCTGCTTGAAACAAGGAAGTGGCGTTAATGAGGTAAATTAATAATGTATCCCGTTCCCGCCTTTGTAGAGGCACTAAAATATATACGAGGCTTCAATCAAGCGATGGCGAAACCATCTTAAAATTCAGCGGTGAACAAATTACTTTATCTTTGAAGGGAAGGGACGGTGGGTACTTGTTTAACATTTTTGGAGCACGGGCCTCTCAGATTAAATAATAAAGGAAAGGCAAAAAGGGAGACGGAAAAAAATTTGTCCTTTCAGTCAGTGGGTAAACCTCGGAGACTCCCGGGAACCTTTGTCAACCAATACTTAACATACTATATTATGTAGGCTGGTGCTTTACTCTGCATAGTATATGTATAAAGAATAGTGATAAAACCCGTCAAGCGCGATTGAAACTGTCTAGCTACTGGGGTTCTTTGGATACAATCTTGTGATGGTCAAACAGACAGCTAATAAGGTCGCGTTTTTATCGTTCGACTACGGACCCCTAAAAGCGTTATGCGGTAATCAAATCTGTTTTCATGTTTTGTTAATGCTTTAAAAACTAATCCTTGTAAATGGTTTTCGTTCAGTTTTTGCTAGTTATAATGGCGAATCATTTAAATATCAATAGTGCATCTATACAATAAACATACACATATAGTATTTATTACCAATTGCACCAGCTAATTTTAAATCTAATCATATAAAACGATCCATACAAAAACACGTCGACAACAACTGTTAAAAATACCAGTTAAAGGATGATGTTATTATATTTAAGAAAAGATTTTGTAATGCTTTAGCTTCTATATTATAATTAAAAACAAGTCGTTAGTCACGAGTCACATTATACAATTACTTTTTTCCCATTAATTTCGGTCACCAAACAACATCACAGTATATTTATTACAGCAGAATATTATGACAGCAATAATAAATGAAACTCCAAATCTGTTTATAGCATTAGCCGATTTATCGACACAATAAACTATATCATAATGATTGCACCCACTCAAGTGGTTTGCACCGCTTGCACCGTGGCACGGTTATCGTCTCGACTGGGTCTTTATTAAGGCTTACTCGTGACGCATTTCAAACATTTTAGCAGCTTAATTAAGTTATCGTTGTTGGAGATAAGTTCGATATAAAATAAGCTCGCGACGGCAAACTGCATTATTTAGGATCGAAATGATCATACTCACCGACTTGCCGTGTATGTGACAACTTTTAAAGTTTCAGTGCATTATGTAAGTATGATGTGTTGTGCGGTCCCAAATTTTGTAGCCAGTCAGTGAGCAAGAAGTTTTAATTGTTTATTTTAGTAAACATTTTCTTATAGTGGCTACCCTGTGAACTATAAACCATAAACAAAATATTTACGAATAATAAATGAAGTCTGTTTAGACATTCTTGAGTAAAACAAAAATTGATACATGATTTTTAACACTAATTTTACATGGAAGTAAAGTTTCGACTTTTTGCAAAGTAAATTACTGTAACCCAACGAATGAATTTATTTATTTAACTAGTATACTTAAAAGGCTTGCATTAAACGCTAAATGAATATTGTAAAACAGTATTTCATTATTAATAAAATGATTTAGATAAGATCCCGCCCACCGGCGAGCACCAATTATCGCGGCTCGATTTGCGCAATCTTAATTAGCTGAACCCAAAAGGCGCTTTAAATAACTCATTTCCCTTTATCTGGTTTTGTTTAGGGATATGTGGTGTGGTCTGTGTGAATATGTGTGTGTGTATGTCTGTGTGTTGTGAGCCTAAAATTGAATTTTCGCACATTTCATCACAGAGTTCTTGTGTTTAGTACCTACACAATTACTAATTTATCAAACAAGTTATCCCTGATTTCGTCTTAACTATACATACATCTATAATGATTACGGAGTTCGTATAAAAAGCATTTAATATCATAAATATCTTTATGCGAATGCAATCTACATTATATATCGTAGGTACAATAAAGTGAAAGCTGAAAGCGATCATCGTAGTCATTCAGAATAAATATCGGTATGATGCATATCGTCACTGCCCCTCTTACTGTCAAATCAAATACCTGTTGCAAAGATTGTATCGAATTCACGAATGTACCTGTAACTAACAAATAATGGAACGAATAACTTATGTTAGCCGATTTCGACCTAACCATGACTTAGTTTCGACCGTGCTTCGGCCGTTTGGGCGCACTGCGGATTCGACCTCTAGTTATTATCGTTCGCAGGCTGTGCCTCTGTGTATTTATTTAGGTTAGGGCTCCGAAGGGCAGCGGGGGTGATGACCCCGCGCCGCCATTCGTCATGGTTATCTTTTTAATCTACCATTTAAACTGGCTTTTACTTTCGTGCGTAAATGTTTTGATGGAATTTTCGGTTGGAATACGTTTTTGGACGCGTATGTGTATCGTTTGGTAATGTCAAATTCAAGTTTCATAAATAGAAACACAACATCTCTAAAATGTACGAAGATCATAACATGAAGATAGAGTTAATATGCAATCACTCTCACATTTTAATACCTACTTGCTTTATATAACTAAAAAGGTTATTTTAATTGAGGTATTATCTTAATTAAATGTAAAACGGGATTTATGATGGCATTATAGTGGCACCATACATAATTGATATTTCGATTGGGTTGCACCAATCATGGTTAGCTCGTGACATGAATATTTAATGTTTAATTTGTGTCAAAGTTTACCTAGTTTGTTTCAACGTATAGGAAGAGCCTAAATGAAGTCGTTGAGTATCGCGAACATGAAAAGGATTGAAAATTATTCATAGTTACTAGCGTCCTCAGAATAATATTTTATTACGTATGTATGTATTTTTGTTACAATAATTTTGTTAGAGCAGTGTTTGTGACTTATTATGCTTTCTTATGTATGATGATCATTACGATGACATCGAAACAAAATACTACAGCCTTTTAAATATGGAACCATGCAGTACCTGAGAAATACTCAGGTTATTAAAACCGGCAGCGGCATTCAAACGAAGCGAGTCAATACGCGCCCGTGCCGTGCGAGGCGAGAATTATCACTCGTCATTATCAGGGGCGATTTATTCAGGCGGCACATCCTTTGAGTCGAATTAAAACAACCCCGCCGCCGCATATTTCATACCCGGCGCCTCCCACTGACCGGAGTCTTCTGCGTGCTTCGAACTTTTTTTTAAAACTACAGTCATGGCGCGGAGTAGCCCGTCATCGTGACCGGACAACGGCACAAGACACATTAAGTGCGAATTCAATATTAATAGGGAATTAACGGAACTAATTGTGTATTTGCTACTTGGTCTGGCGTTTTAATGGATTTTTTGTCTGCGATCCACTTATATGCTTTAAAATATCTTTTGCAACGCTAAAGGATCGCATTGCATTCCACAATTTACAGCGTTGGTACAAATAGAAATAGTTATAAACCTGTTGGTGATAAGTGTATATATTCTCCATTGGTAGATAAATATTAGATCATCCTATAGCAATCCCATAAATCAAGAGTAAATGTGTTCATATTGCAGTCGTAATTATTCCCGGGCGATGATCTTAGATGCAACTTTTTCAAGCTGCATACCACGCCAGTGATTCCCACCGCTCGCGTGTGAGCCGATCCTAATTCGCATTCCCCGACACAACTAAAGGTATTTTATGTAAATTTGATGCGATTTTTTTCGTTTGTTTTGCATTTTTTCGCCCGGCGCGCGAACAACTGAACTAATGAATCGATCTTCAGTTTGTTCATTTGGAAAGAGGTGTAACTTGTTTGGGAGGTTGTTTTTTCAAAATGATTATGCCTACTCGTATTTATGGTACGCACGTCTATATATTTTTGTGTAATTAAACTTAGCGATATGACTAAAAATAAATTCTTGGCAAAAATCGTAAAGCTGCCCCGTTGATCTATGTTTGTGTAACCACGTTTCGGTTTGTTCATCTACTATGTTAAGTCTGATTGATAGATATCTATTGATTACCTACCGCGTTGTTTTCCCTACATCAGTGCGAGATAAGTTTCTATGAAACACTTACATTTGTTCATAGGTGTGGTAATTGGTCCGATTAGCGCGGCCGGATGGCGATTGCATCTCGCGCCGATTCTGGGAAGCCTATTGTTCTGCTTCCAGGCTTCGGTTGCAATGGGACATCGCCCACACCATTGTACATAGATACAATTAATTTTTTAAAACTAATTTGCACTGCGCTATTAAGTAGTTCTGAGTAGCGGACAATGTGTGCACTCGGCCTGAACTGTTCAACACGAACGTGTAAATAGGCCAGGATATTTTGTGCGTGACTGTACATTTCGTTCCTAGGAATTATAGGTGAGATAGCTAATGGTATACCGTTTCCCCATATTTGCCCTATTTTACTACATTTAGGGCTTAGTGTTGATGTGGTTTACCTTCCTACTTCATGAACTGGTTTACCCACGAAAAGTTTATTAAAATTTAGTCATGCTTACATAATAAATACATATTTATGTTGAAATATTCGGCCAAATTGGGTTCCGTAAGATTACATTTTAGAAAAATACGTTAGTTAACGAGAGCCATTTTTTTTATTTCTAGTGCTTTTGTTATTACGGTAAGAGTAACAATTATGTGAACGGTCTGTTGTGGTTGATTCTCCATTAGAATTAATAGTGAGGTACACCAGTTTAATTAATGGTTCCTCGTATACAGAATGCAAATTGTTTTATAAATGAATTTATACGTTAAAATGCGAAACGGATACAATTTGAGATAATATGTGGAATAAAATCACCGATACTTACATGTAAATTAACTGATTAATTATAAAAATAATTACTTCAATACAAGCGCTCGGCAATTTACTAAAGGTTTTCCTCCTATAATTAAAATATTAGTTTGTTGTAATTAAGTATTTGCAATTATGTGCCGCTTATGCATATCAACGGGTATCGTTAAACAAGTTTATATTTACGTAAGTGTGTATTTATAAAATTGACTACTCTCATTTGGTATGTGCATATGAATACATAAGATGAGATTACAATATTGATAGCAAGATTTATTTTGAAATTTCTCTATAGGTGTTTTTACAAGATAAATACTAACATAAAGTTCTGAATATACCTCATTTAAACTATATTTTTTGTGGTTGCCTGCAATTATAAACACGAAATTATATTGTCGACCGTACTCTATCGTGAGACGTCGTATCAAATGAATATTCGATTTCATTAAACCGTATTGACTGGGTTTGATTGATAGCGTCCTGGGTTTGTTTTTACGCGTTACACGTCGGATCGACCATTAACTTGCATTCACAACGTTTAGTACTTTTATTTGTGAATCGTAAACGTATGTAATTGAGACGTTTATATACATCACACGCGCTCATTATGATGCAAGAAGCCACATGGTCTAACTAGCTTTGGTATACATTGTTACAAATATTTTATTTATGAAAATTCATTGAATTGCACTTATAGTCAACTTATGCTTCGAATATTATGTTTAAAGTTGATTTGTTGAGACAAAGTTAAAGAGATTTTAGACTAACGCGTTTGATTACTCTAAATATTAGTCTTTACGGCTACACGCGATATTAGGAGTATCAAATACATAGCTACTTACTGCCCGACGTTCCGACTGAGTCGACTGGGTGAGCGACCATGATTGGTGCATCACAATATTTGAAGTCAGAACATCTTCCAGTGCATCTTACAAAAAATGTTTAAGATACCTTTGGAGATAGTATTAAACTAGGATAGGCAGTACCGAAAATCGTCAGCTCTAATATTCTCCAACTATTTAATTCGTTTAATCAGCGCTATCAATCGAATCTCACCAACTCACGTACGAGTTTGCTCAATAGCTGAACATGATTTAGTATCATTAGTCTGTCCGCCACACAATATCCCGGAATGTCCAATTATTATACGTAGGTCGGTACTGTGTAAATTGATTTATCGTTATTGTATTATTCGCTGGCGCCAAGGAATTAAACTTTATTGAAAGATGGCTTCGGTTCGCAGCTATCAAAAGATCACGCCGATTGAAGTTGGTGCTAATTGCCAATCAAGGGCGAGAGGGCCGGCTTTCAATGATTTTAATAGAAGAAGTACTGATTATATTGCATTGTCTTTTTGATGGAGTATTACACATTTGACTAGAAAGTCTGGAAGTGATTGTAAGTCTCGTTAATTATAAAGCACGAAGTATAAATATCTATAATTTGTTTTGCTTAAGCTCTTAAGATATCAAAATCGGCAGTGGACACACAATCCAACCCACGACTCTTGGAACGTAGGTAGTGAGCTTGGGTCACTAACCACTATTCCATCGAACCAGTCAAGTATGTAATTTTAACAAAATAATTATATAAAAGATGAAATGGTCAAACCATTCAGTTAGATAATCGCTAGGAGGTAAATATAATTTGAAACATGTCTTTGCAGAGCTCAATACCGGTACCTATTTGTACAATGTTGTATTCAAACATACACGAGTAGGTGCCGGTATGAACTTACTCATTCTGATATACTGCCACATCTAGTTATATTCAATGATACTAATCATTATACTCCCCACAGTTTACCGCGTGTGAATGAGACTAGTGATGTACACACTTATTATTAGGATAATCACGATTTTGCATCATTAGCTAAAATATCAAAAATCTAACTATGTACTAGGAATCTATGATGTCTCTTAGCTGTAATGTCTTGCAATTTTCTTCATAGTAATTTACCTTAAGAATATATTAAATTGGAAACTTTCCCAAGAACTTAGCATATATATCTAGTTACAACAGCATACAGTTTAAGATCATACAGGAAGGAAACAGAGGTGATTATGTTCTTTATTATTTATCTAATAGTCCTGAGAACCTATTACGTTATTAAAGTAACAAGGTAAGCGAATATGTATAATGATACGACCATTGACTCGACTCTATACTAGGATAGAGTCGAAAATCTTGCGTTGCCATACATCTGTTACATAAGATAAAACATTTTATGAATGATGATCATGAATGATGACTTGACTTATTTAACCCATATCATCCCACTGGTGGTCAAAGGTAAAGGCAAGAACATGCCAGTTTTTTGATAGACTTTCGCGGTCGCCCAGACCTCGCCTCTGGTCGCTCGACCAGATAATCACACCACCTTTCCCTGGGCCTTCCTCTTCGGCGAAAACCTTCGTCAGGTTCCCATAGTGAGTCATATACCAGGAAAATGCGAAAAAATAGAATGCCCGAAATAAACACTCGTGGGTACTTTTGGCCAAGAAAAGGCGCGAGTGGCGACTTTCTGAGGCCCACGTCCAGCAGTGTACGGACTTATAGGCCGATGATCATGATGAGTACCTTTTGTCGATCAGCAAGTGTTCATGTTCATCACTAGGATGCGCAAGCGCATGGCCCTGCGACCTTAGCACCAATCCGCGCCCGTGCCCGCCACACGTGGGACAGAAACATCTGCGGTTAACACTCAGACGCAATTAGACAAACGCGCACCTACACCAGTACTTGTCATATCACTGCATTTTTAATCTTAGAGTCATGGATTAAGGCTCACTTTTAGGCTATAATAAATTGTGCATTTAAAATTTGTATAAAGAATGCCATTTGAGATGGATTTATCTGACTATTTATCAAACTACTACGCTGTTCGTGTACAATGTGTAGGATTTAATATCGTGACTGAAGTCTTATATGCCAACATGAGGTGTATACCTAATTTTGTATACAATTTTTTTTTCTCATAACTGTGTATTCTGAAGGTAAATGTTGTTCTAAACGGTAATAATAAATACATTGATAACTTTTTTAGCCAACAAAAATTTGGGGGTTTTTTTATATTAATAATTCCGTAAATGAGTTGCGATGACGACGACTCGTAATTCGCTATTTTCATAGACAAACTGGTTGAGGAATTAGAACAGCGGTTAATTTAAACAAATCATGTTGACGTGTTCGTTGTTTCCACACCACCATTTCGTCTCATTTACTATCTCTATTGTCTATTGTCGAATACCGTCAAATGTTCTTGAAAGTCCAGTTTTTTTTTAAATTCGATTGTCTTTTCTTGTGTGGGAGTAGTTTTATATTAAGACGAAATGGAAAAGTGTCAAAGGCCACTTTTAGACAGCTCACACCTATTAGAATAGCTATTTGTGTGAGATTTCAAATGGTTTCACCATGTTTTAGTTCCCATCTTGGGTGGTCCAGTAATGTTTGCAGCTTTCTGTTTAGTGCACCCGGTATTAATAGTAATAGATGATAGTACTTACTTACAAACAAAGGCAGTCTTTCAGCAGTTATCGCTGCGTCAATAAGAGCATTTGTCGCGTGGTTTAGTATTGGATATGGTATAACGATAATCGACTAGAAATATTAGTTGCGCAAATTACCTAGGTTTCATGATGCAGATGGATTTGTGGTGGTTAGTATCGTCTTTCTTTCTATATACGCCTTGTCTCGTTGTTGCCGCAGCAGTGGTCTCCTCTTTCACGTCCCCCTTTCCCTCTAATATCGATGTTCCGGGGGGAGGGGTGAAACGGCTTTCAGGGTGAGTGCGACAGGCTCAATATGGTATATTGTGCCTGTCGACCTCATATTTGGATCTCACTACCGCTTACCATCAGGTGGAGTGAGGTCATCTTGTTAGCTCATTATAAAAAAAAATATGGAACTTCTTTTTACCTCAAAAAGTATTCTTATTGTTGGCTTGAGCTTTTAGACGACATTTAACATATAATATTGCTCCTGAGAGAAATACTTCAACATTGTCCCTGATTTAAAACGATGCGTAAATGAAAGAAATCCAATTTGTGCCTAAATATACGAGTTGTTAATTCGTAACAGTAACTGGTTGATATTGTACTATTCTGATCATATTTCAGCGAACACCCTCCGAATCAAAGATAACTCTCAACTGTTAGCTGGCATTGTTCGGGTTCATTCGCATAACGCCGATAATACTAAAATAACTGCAAGCAACTCTAACAACCGATCCGATACAAATGTACATAACTTGTACGTAACTCCCGATTTCTCGGCAAGTTCATAGCAAGTTTTAAGTTGGCACACTGCAAACAAGCTTGTTGTTTCCTGTGATCAGGAGTTGGAGAGCTGTGAATTGTAAAGGAAGTAAATTGAAATGTAACAAGTACAGTCAACTATAAAAGAAAGAAAAAGGATTGTACGCATCTAACACTTACTCAACAGATTCACATAACTATTATGATTATATTATTAGCAACGTATTATTGGGTATGATCTGTTGTTATAAAATCGTCGTAGGATTCTTAGCTAAGTAGTTGAGGTGCTACTATGGCGCTACCATACAATCTTAGGTATTGAAAAAGACTGGAAAAATCATTGCCCTTCATGTTGGCAAGCAGTAGTTATCATCGCAACTTATAGTAACTTTAAGCATGTCTAACTAGGTACTTACCGAACACACTGGCCATGTGTAATAATGAAAACAAGAAAATAGCGCTTAAAGAAAAATAATCTGTGGACGATGTAGAGTAGTTTATGTTTGTAGCCTGGAGTGCTATCAGGACTTCGGGGAGGGAACAATGAGGCCCGCAGGAGTGACTCCGCTAATCTACGACTTGCCGCAAACTACAGATAGTACACTGCTGTAAAAATGCACCCAACTGAATACAATCCGAATAGCAAATGTAGGTTTTGAAATATTGTGGACTAGCTGCGGCATCAACTACTTCCGCGTGGAGAGCCGTTAGTTAGTTCGACGGGATTCTACGACATTTAATTCGACATGTAACGAACAATAAATCTTAAGTGGAGCCTACCTCAATTAATACTGATAACCACATCCTTATCGGATACGATATTTTGTGATTAGCGTGCACAAGCGCACAAACAAACAGTAGCGGTACCATGAGTTGGCTATCGAAAACTTACGTACGTTAAAAACCTATCGAGTTGTTTTTTTGATTTTAGTTCTTAGCGTAACCGCCAGGGGCGCTGTACAAGTTTTTCATAGACATATTTACGTAGGCGATATCGAGTCCGTAACTTTTAAACTCATGGTAGCGCTACAGATAAAAAATCCAGTAATCATTGTTTCTTAGATATTTCAGACAGCAAAATGTCTTGATAATTATATACATTTTGTTTGTAAGGCCAGACACCATCGGATAAAATTAAAATTGCCCATTTTGCGGTCCCAATTCAATAACGATATGTCAAGGAAATCACAAGAATGCCAACGGAATTAACGGAACGACACATCGTTATTACTGTCGGAATATCTTGTGATTCGGAGCCAATAAATCGAAATCCTATTACCGATATGAAATATCTCGAATACGAGTCGAACACTCGCTGTTATGCCGAGTATTTATATGTAGGTCTGCGTACCGAATTTCATTTAAACCGGTTCAATAGTTTTGTCGTCAAAGCGCGTCTGACAGAAACTTTCGCGTTTAGGGGTGATAGCCATCCGGTTCCCAAAAATCCGATGATGATGACTAGGAATTGAATTGAGATCAAGAGTTTTCGTCTTTTAGGCTCTTATTTCCATATTTTCGCTTCCTTTATTAAAATTTAACTGAATTTCTTTATTTAAACGTGTTAATATTGTGAATGTTTGTTTTCCGTCTGCATCCGTGTAGCGCACCTTTTGATCTAAAATACTCTACAATGCGTGGGCGGCGCATGCATCACGATAAATATACATTTGTGAATGGGCGTCACGTGGTTATGTCTAATTTTAAATAATGCAAAAGCGTTTTCGGCACGTCAGTGTACGAGCAACGAATTTCATAAGATAGAAATAGTAATAAAAAAGCTATCAACCTGGATATTGGATGGAGCGCTGAATGTAAGGTTTGCTGCCTTTATACGCTGGTGTTTTATCGGCCATGAATTTGTGAAGTGGTTTCACATTAGGTGATTTGGCAATGTGATGCAATGCGAAACAATACGATACATTTATTAAATGGTAATGTCCATTCATAAAAAAAATTCTTTGGTGGGTCAAAGTACATATATGCGATTATTTCAAGTTGAAACCGAATCGAAGCAAATACTTGTCTTAACTTTGTTTCGTGGGATCTGTATGGCAGCAATGAGTGTCGCGTTTAAGGCAATTAACCCATCGTTTATGGCAGGGGTAATGGCTCCAGACACCGATAATAAGTTCTTAAACACTTACTTTGTAGTTACTCGTCAACACAAATATTTTATCAGCTACTGTATTCTTCCTGTTTTACGAAAAGCATATTTTATGAGTTTTGTCATGGTTGTTAATGGTTTTACACTTATTTTTATCTTAAGTAAAAAATATTAACATGAATTTCATAATTACTCAGCTTTTGAAAACTTGACGACCAGTAATTGCTCTCTCGAAGCCTTTAAAAAGCATACAAACGAATTACGAGGTAAACATAAAGTACTAGTACTGTATTGGATATAATACCTAAAATAAACCAGTTTATTCGGTGAGAAAGCTTGATGAAGGAAAAAATTTAGTTTGTCCCTGCGTCTTTACTTTTGGCATAACAAATTACTAGCTAGGTAAAAGTTAGATGCGAAACTTATCGCCTCAAAATGACTAATTTCAGACGGCGGGTGTTACGCCAGACAACCGCTTAATTCCGGTAGCGTTACCCAATAAACTAATTACCCTATAAACTAAATTGGTGTGAAGATTTATGTTCTCATTGGAAGCACACATGATCGTTCTAGTTGCATCTCGGATCCTTGGCACCGTTAGCGATTGCATCACAGTGCAGCGATGCACTCTCGCATGCCAATGAGACGCGAGGAGATTTTCCATTTAGATCGCTGGTTTTTGCGAAAGACTTTAAGGGCTTGCGGTATTAGATAATACATTATCCTAATCGACATTAAACATTTATCTTTTAATTGCAAGGATGTTGTGAGTTCTGTGTATGTGAACCGGATCGCACAAAATATCTTACCAAATGGCGGTAGTGATTAAACTTTTTTAATAAGGCAACTGTCATCTTTAATCTTGCCCGTGACCACGAGCGCTGTAATGAGATCTCTAAATACAATTTTTAGAATATAATACACCCGAGTTTATTCCGTGAGCGTAGTTTTAATTTAAATTGTTTAATAAATTTAGACATGTTGATAATATCTATTGATCATGACCGAATATTAAGTGTAGGATCAACATCAAGTATTTATTTGACGTTCTGAATAATAGCAAATGTCAGACAAATGCTTAAACACACGTGCCGTTTTCTCAATATTAGAAAAAATACAAATATTTATTAGTATTTATCAGCGATATTATTAATTTATTAAGCTCATATTTTCATTCATAAGCATCATTACTTTTATAAGCTCCAAAGATCGGAACACACAAACGAATGGAAAAACTTTATGTATTAAATGAACAGATGTTGAACTAAACAAAGATGTAACCTATAAGTTGCAAGTAGTTGTCCGCTCTCGGCAAACGGTGTCACATCGATTGTCATACTTATCGCACAAAAGCTTTGTAAGTAGCCACATACAAAGCCTGCCCCATTGGCCAGGCGAGAACCAACCTTATTCCGTACACAGTAACAGTCAACAGAATGGATATTGTATTAACCAGCTATTGATATTAAGTACGACGGTGTAAATTCGTTGAATAGTTGATTCATCACGCACGGACTTAATAGATAGCTGTTTCTTAGCATTAAACAAAATACATGAGTTACTGACCCTAGCTTCTTAAACTGGAAAGGGAAATATTTATCAAATTATGTTTATATTCGCCTACATACGCGAATGAGAACATACAGATTATATAGCCGGCTCGGCTTTACAAAGATCATAGAAAATTCTTTAGTTATTTCTCTCTATATCGACAATAGGTCGATAACTTAATTTTGCGAATAATTTAGTACAATCTAATGTTAATACCACTCAATTAAATTTATTTATTCAGAGTCAACGCAGGGCTAATGAGTACCAGTAATACTAATGTATGTTTGTGCAGTGGTTTCACCAAGTCAAATCTGTTTGTTTCAGGTAAATGAATGGGAGATGAGTACAGCAAGTGGTTAGGAGATAAAGTATCTATTTATACGAGTAAAACAATATTGGCTTAAGTAAGTGGGATTACGTTTTATAATATTTGAACGTTAATATTCATTGCTGTGAGATGGTAATATTCCACTCCTACTACTCCCTTCTTGCCGATATTGCAGTCCAATTAGCCAGCGAAGTGTTTCCCAATTGAGATGTTGCTAGGAGTCTCCTCCGCAGTTTTCTATTTTTTTCCATTTTTAACCATTACTGGTTCTAAGTGCGGTATTTTGCCACACTTTTGTTAAATACTTACTTTCTTTTACGCGAGATACTTAAATTTTCAATGGTTTAATCAAATTTCTCTAAGTATTTTTATATTTTTAAGTTCAGTTCAGTGTAACGGTGAAAAAGTTAGCGTTTTGGTCTATAGACAAACTCCCAGAAAATCTTAATTTTAATTTCTGCAGCATTTTTTAATAATCCTGAAAACAGTGAAGCTGGTGCTTTCTTGTTTCTTGTTTTCCATTTTTATATCACATAAATATAAATGTAACATTAATATTAATAATAAGAAGTCTCAGAGGACTTGCATTAACTGGATTCTTAATCGGTAGAAACCTGAACTAACCTGATTTATCTGAGCGTCATTGAGACTTCCTTTATCAATCATCCATAATTTCAAGCTCAAGGTATCCTGTATATGCCATATAAATCCTTAGTTACAACAGAAAATCAATTGTTAGGGCTATCAAAATGGTGAAAATAGGATCCTATTCCCTAGAAAAGAAATTTGTGGGCAGTGTAATCTTTAACTGATTCCGTTTTTACGTTACGTAGCAAACGTTACAAATAACGTTACGTTGTGGATAACGATGTGAAATGTAGCCGTTTTGAACAGACGCGATTTATTGTCAGCTCAGTCGCAAGCGTAACAAATGGGGATTTGAATGTATTTGTCGGTTGGGTACTTCCGAGCCTACGACTCGTAGATCGTGCTTAAGCTACGAATAATATCGGTCGAACATTAAGTATATCGAGGGAGAGGACGATTTCAATAACGATATAGTTTTTACTAAGATACTGGGAAATTGTAAGGTGGTTTCTATCTATTTCGAATCGAATGAAACGATATAAAAATATGCTTTTGACTTTTTTTTGACACTTTACTGTGTTCTACAACTTTTTTTACATTTTGAACTGAGTAACCACTTTTGAGTTATGACACGTATAGTTTTGTGTATTGTTGTACTCTAAGTAAAGAGCTATTTTTGCCAACAGCAAAAATTTGCCACTGGTTGCGTGCTTCAGTTATTTAAGTTAATTGCATGCCTAATGGCACATTTTATAACATTCAGCTACCGATAAATACTGGAAACATACTAATTTAGAGCATAAATAATTTATTGCGTTAGCTTAATGCCGCATTTGGTGCTTTAACCGCTATTATAGTTGAGGTTTATAGAACATTAAGTAACCTATATAATTGATATCCGTCGACGTAAGAGAAGCAAAATATAAAATAATGCGAATATACAATATCGTACCTGTAAGATTTTAGACTTTCGCGTTCCATTACACTAAATATTAGTCTTTTATGGGTCTACACGCGTTATTAGGAGTAGCAAATTACATAGCTACTTACTGCCCGACGTTTCGACTGGGTTACACCAATCATGGTCGCGAGCGAACAATACAACCTATCAAAACTTGAAATGATGATTGAAAATCCCTTTATTTCATTTAAAACTTATCACTAGTCATAGTCAGGGTATTTATTAAAGCCGTAAATGACATTATATGCCTACCATCGAGATGGTTGTGAGATTAATTCCCTCTGTCTTCTCAAAAGCGCAAGCACCCGTGCCAAACCCAAGGATCATTTTAATGAATAGGCAAAGTGAAAAGACTAAGTGTACCGCTCTGGCTTAATTACTAATCGATTCGGGACAGCTGTTTTGGTCCCGTGCCCTTTGAGGAGCTGAAGGTCGTGAAACCGACCGGTGATTTTACGAGCGCGATCTAACGATTATATTAATATTCGATTACGGGCCTTATACGATTTGCCCTTCGAACGAAATTACTTTTTTAGTAAAAAAAGTAAAACGATTAAGAAATATTGGAAGTGTAATTAAGTCTTATACTGTGGCTGAAGTAAATTACGACTTATTTTTAGCAGAACAATTACTTTGTGTAATATTTAAGAAATAATTTCCAGTCCGAAACTAATTTTTGAGATTATTATAATTTACATCTTTTGATTTAAGACTTCATACTAAATGACCCATTTTAATACAGTACTGTCAACTTGAGAATACAAACAGAAGAAAACATATCTATAAGTTATCTAGGAAAGGCTTTTCTCGCTGTTTTATTCGATACACCGAGCTTCGGTAGTTTCAAACAAAGCTCCGAGAGTAATAGTGAAATGTGTTCGTCCAGACCTATTTGTTATGGCCGGCGCCATTGCCGGGGCAGCTATACCGGCTTTAGAATTGATGGACATTGGACAGAGCTCATCCAGATCTAACAGGACCCTGTTAGTTGATTAATATGTAAACACAGATACAAATACAAACTGAATAGGACTCAAGCATTATATTCGTAGCCTCATCCAGATCCTTTGAAATTTCGGAAGATCCTACAATTTTGAATGATGAGAAATTGTGAGTGATTCGATATTCAACGAGATGCTGTTTTGTTTGAATATTTATGAAACAAAAACATTATATTGCTTTCAGCTGTGACGCGTTTGTTTCAGAATTTTTAATCGGGTTTATTTAAACTAAATGGTAATTTCATTCAAAACAGACTTCGTCTATTTCAAATGTATTTTAGAAAGGTTTGAAGATTTTTTTATAGCCTTTCCATTCTTTACATCAAAATAATTTAAATAGAAAAAAAAACCTTTATGAATTAAAAACATTAGGTAAAAGATATAAGAAAAAAAAACAATATCTATCTGCCTCCAAAACCGGTTCACATAATCCTTATTAACAGACTCATTTAATTCCCCTGCATCGAATTGCAGATTGTATGTGACGTTGCCGCACAACATCACTCATTAAGATCGGATGCAGTTTGCCTTTAATTAAAACCAGGTTTGTGTAAATAATTACTAAAGCCCGATCCAATCGGCTCCGACTGGTCAGCTGGATTGGGACACAAAAAATGCTGAAATACGGGATTGTGATTGGTGCAAAAGTTTTTGCATTTGAATAGAACAAATTTGAAATACACGAATTGGTTTTAGCGCAGTTGGTAAATTGAAACAATAGATTGTAGTAATAGTCGTAGTTGAAGAACAAATTGAAACAATTGTTGGGAAACAGATACATGATATTTCAAGGTTTTTTTGGTGTCTTAGAGAGATTGAATATCTATCCCAACACATACTTTCATGAATGGATTGGTGATTATGTACACATATATTATACAATAAACGTAAGAGAGGACGTCCTCCCACTATTTAGATGGGCAGGTGATATAATGAAAGCCACGGGAGGTCTCTGGATGAGACTGGCGCTGAAACATATAATAATATAGTTGCATAGCGTTCTACGGAGGAGGCCTATACCCTGCAGTGGGATATAATAAAAGGCTGATGATGATGATGATTATACAATGGGATATGGGTTCAGTCCAATAGTGATCTGGAATGAGAAGAGCCTTTTGCTCCCTGGCTTTTCCGGTGAATCTAGGGAAATTAAAATACAGAGCCTTGCAAAAAAAAAATTGCGACACCATACAAATCCATCTAAAATATATTGACAGTGACAGACGCGGTACAGTCAAAAGCAGTCAATAGGTATTTCGAGTTCGATCACGTATGGCACTTTTATTCCTAACTGTACATGAGTTTTGAAGAACCCGTGAGAGTTCCGAGCTCCAGGTCTTCAGTCGCAGTCACAAAGGTGGCATTGTCTTTGATTAAGTCTTAATACCATGCAGCGAGCGTACAGTTTTTCGTCGTAAATGCGCCAATGCATGCGGAATACTAACTCAAGCAGGGTTGCCGTTCTTAAAGGTTGACAAAATGCGAGTATGTATGTATGTACGGCGTACGGTATACCTTTTTGGAAAGAAATTGCTAACTGCATAATATGTTTGGTTGGCTTTTCTGTATCGTCTCCACATAGATGAGATGAGATAGACAGACATATAGATAGGAGCATAATTAAATCATAGATCTAACCTACCTCCGTAGGTTGGACAATTCCTAGTGCGGTGTGCGCGCCAGTTTAATCTGTGGGCTGTAAAATATTTAATGATTAAAACTTTAATCTAAAAACATTTTCCATTTAAATTTTTTTAAGTAATTGTAGTAAGTTTTGTAACTTCCGATTACAAACTTTTTAAGTTTTAAAACGAAATTTTACAATTACCCCTATTTTTTTAAATCTGCAATCTAATGCACAGCCCTAGGCGGTGCACGGCACTGCGGGCCGGCTGCAGGGAATTCTTTATCGTTGTCATCTGCAATCCGCGATATTTATTGGACGTTATTTGTGCATAATAACTTGAATAACAACTAAGTGGGATATAAAGTCTATTATTTTATTCGCAGTCAAGAATTTAATGGGAACAGGGCTTCTAGGTACTGATGAGTTTAAGCGACTGTGTGAATAAATAAAAATATCACATTAATATTCAAATAACATTGCTATAATAATATATTATTTCTGTTATACTATATTTAATTTGGTTCAAGGTGCTGTTGGATTCTGCCAAGTGTTTAAATTTAATCGGACACATAAAAAATAAAGACGCGGCATTACAGACGAACTTTGGCTATCAAATTATTTTCAAGTAGGTTTTCAAGTATGGCATTAGTAGGGGTGTGTCAAAAGGCTAATTAAATATAAAATATGAAAAATAATATTAACAACATCACATAAATTGATCTGACTCCGTAGTAAGTAGCTTAAACACTTGTGTTACAGATATCGGAATCAATATTGGATACTCAAACAAACTTTAATATATTTAATAACCCACCCAGACACGGAACAAATACTGATGTTCGTCAAACAAATATTTGTCCCGGGTGGGAAACAAACCCACGTCTCTTGGAAACGTAGGTAGTGACCTGGGTCACTTACCACTATTCCACCGAACCAGTCAAATTCAGTCTAATTGTATTCAGATTACTCGCTCATTAATGTTAATGTAACTAACACTTCCTCTTCAGACAGGAAGACAACAAACGCTTTTTACTCTAAGCTTACACAATATAAGGACAAACCTAAATATCGCTAAAAGGCAGTTAGAAAACTTACGTTGGTATCTACTTACTTTACTTCGATATAGGTAAAGAGCCGTTTTTTTTTCTTCGTCTGACCTCAAAGTAGGGACGAACCCAGACTAGAGGCCTTATAGAGGAGGCCTATTCTTAATTTGATGGTCAAAGCGACTATTTATAAAACGCTTAATACTTTGATAGAAACTTACCGCTTTCAAATTTAAAGAGAAGCTTCAAAGCATCTTTGAAGTTTCAATAGATGTTTAGAAACGGGTCGATGAGATTATACGCTATAATATTGAGACTGTTTATTGTGAGGATGTTATTAAGCAACTTTTATAAGCCGTAACTTATATTTTGTACGATTTATGTGTCATTTGTAACTAACAATGTATACGATTGACTTTATCAGTCATCCCATGATGCATAAGGAACTCAAATCTTACAATTAATAACAAACAACCATGGCCGGCTTAAAAAAAAATCAACTGTCATAATTTTGTTTAAAAAAAAAACGTCTCAGCGTCATCAAACCAGGTTCTGCAAGCGGCCGGTAACCTGACGCCAATCACGGCTTATTTAACTCAATCAACCACCAGACATAGTATAAACACGAGTAAGTAGTTATTTTTCTCCTCTTGAGACTTATAGAAGGAATCGCTACCGACTTATCTGCCCAATGCATCTGTAGCCTCGCTACGAAGCCGTTGATCCGCTTAACTGTTCTTTTCGAACCCCTTTTGCTTAGCCAGTCTCTCTTGCCCGGTTAGTATAGTCGGTACATAATTATTTATTTAGTAAATCTTGCATATAAGACTTATAGAACTATAAAAGGTAGCAACTGCGTTTGTTCTTTTGAAGTATGCGACGTTTACTTATTTTCCGTTTTTATTTTGAGATATTGTAATGTCGTGATACGTATCAAAAGGCTGTGATTCACATGATCATAATTAAAGCCTAAAAATGAAAAGTCTTACAGCTACAATTGTCTTTGAACTGATTCCAACAAGATGGACTACTTCGGCGCTTGTCTTGCACTATGTGTTTGACAGTCGTAACGCGATTAACGCTCATTAAACTGACAGCAGCTGTTTTACACCCGAGCTGTCTCAGTGAGCCACTTGACGAGGTCACTTTGGCACGGGAAGGGCGAATTCGTCACGGTCTATCCAGACATGGTTTAGTGCCCAAATGTCGCAGACAAGTCATAAACTCCGCGACATTTATAGAAGTACGTGTGTGGTGACCTTTTTTCCTAGGGTGCTAAGCGTTGATTGAGTGCTTAAAAGGTATTTTGCTTTAAATAGTTTTATAGGTATCTCATATACACTATAGACACAAAAGCATGGAACACCTCCGCTCAGTTTATAAGAGCACAGAGCAAATGGATTTGTTTTTAAAATGATTTATCTTGTGGTTGGTAATGGTTTGATTTATAAATGTGGAAAAAGATGCGAAGAAAATTTTACCCAGTAGTTTCAATTGACGACTGAAATTAAAATTAAAAACTAAACTTTATCATAACTTTGTACATAATTTAGAACAAATTAAAATATAATGTTTCAAATAATGCTATTTTAATCTATTCAGAATTAAACTCCTAATTTTGAACTAAAACTCGTTAGTCTTTGTTCAATATTGTTAACTAACTCACTCAGGGTTAGTTAAAAGCCTAAGCTGCTTAACGAGTTGGCTCTTGATCCCCGAACGAGAGCCACCCTCTCACCTCCCATCACATGCCATCGTTGTTAAAGAGCGCTCCGAATTTGATTGAGCCATAATTGTTCGCATGCACTCTCGAAATAGGAAAAACCACCCGTGGACAATTGAAATAAAACATCCCACCCAGTGCAGTTTTGCCGACATACATTTATTACTTACTTTTTTTTTTAAATGAGAACGCGTTACGCATCGTCACTTGGGGTAGGGGTTTGCTTACCATTGTCAAGGTCAAAACGACCGGCGCGATTGCGTGATAGGACTACTAATTACTTATTCATTTCATATTGCTGGCCACTTTGGTCGAAGCCTGGTGATTTATTATGTTTTTTTTTTATTATTTTACGTCTTTTTAATTTGTCTTTAAATTTAGAAGACCCTTAATACAGAAACTCGGGCAGGTGTGAACACGAATGACATGCTTGACTGACGAAACACGTTACACCATGAAAATCACTTGCCGTTGCTTCCGAAAGATTAAACCACGCGTGACTAACTGCTTTGAAATAATTTCGTGATCAAAAAACTTACCTATAATAATGATAATGTATTAGTGTATCGTATCCCGCCGACGTCCTCATAAATACTCCAGAATTGATTGCGTGAAAACCGTTCGCGGTGCACTCTCAAAATAGGGCACTCCACCCGCAGAGACAATTGAAATAATACGCGCGCGCCAAAACGGCGTAACTGATATTCCGTTTCGCTCGAATTAGTTCGTATTTCAATTTTGCAAGAAGCTTCAGGTTCGTCCGCCGAGTCGGGTCAAGCGCCTACTGCGGGGGTTCTTTTTGTTCGTACCGCGAAGAGTTTTATTTTAAATCTGTGGCTCTAACGAACCGCGCTCTTGTTACGGGCGCGTGCAGCTGTCGCGAGCTCTTTAGACGCCGCCTAGCTCTCGAACCGTGGCTAGCTGCGATCGAGTAATTATCTAGTACAGATAGACTACGCTAACCATTTATCTATACATAAGAGTTGTTAGTAATACTATTTATAACTCACGAATGCGTGAATTTGTTTGGCTAAATAAAGAAAAAAGGGAGCAAGAGTTGGGGAAAACATAGAATACTTTTGATCTGCTGAAAATGGCAGCTTTCAGCAATGAATTTTAAGTAAATTGAAATATCATATTTTACATTTATTTACATCGAACCAAGTATTCAATAATATTGTGCATGTATGCACATGAGGCTTTGTATGAACAATAAAGCTCTACAACAGTTTCTCCATTTGAAATCGACTAAGAATTCATTTGGCTTTCATTGGAAATCTTTCATCTGATGAATTGCTAAATGATTATGTGAGTGCCAATAACTTGTTCTGAATCATCACTCTCACTTCTTATGGCGTTTTCTCCCTTTATCATACTGAATATCAGGTGCAGACCCATAGAGACTAATATTTAGCCTATGAACTATTGAAGACATATAACTTACATCATATTGTCTATTATTTGCGCGAACACTACACATTTGAAGTATAACTCATTTTACGGATTAAACTCGCGTGTATTGTTATTCTAAATATATTATTTAGAGACCCGACGTTTCGAGCTCTTTACAGCGCTCGTGGTCACGGGCAAGACACGCGAGTTTAATCCGTAAAATTTGTATTATTCCAAATGACATCATAGTTTAAAGACTAATTTTGATTGCTTAAATGCTGTTTTCGGAATCGTTTTCAGACATCATCTTTCTTTTGGCATAATCCTAATTGCGATTGCTTTACCGTTGTCCAATCGCGTCTGTGACATGTGTAAGGCACAGGCGTGTGCGCATACATTAGCGCGCATTCTCACGGGCAAACCCGTTCCTGGGCAAGCTCTTTGTTGTTCCTTTGCGAATTCGCGTGCCTGAGTCGCGCAAAGAGTAACAGAAGGCATAATATTAAATGTGCTTCACCTGTAAATAAATAAAGTTTGCAGAATGATCGATCAGTTTATAAATAAATTGTAATAATAGCACGAACTTTTATCTGGTTCCTTGCTAGGATGGTTAAGCACTTGTACAGATATCGGAAACAATCCTCGAATGAACAAATTTACCTAATAAGGTATATAAATAACACGCGCGAGTTTTTCGCGAGTGGAAATTGAACCCACGACCATTGCAAACAAACAAACAATTAGGTAGGTAATTGGTAGGTATAGTAGTAATAGGTAGGTACTTGGAATTGACTTGCACTATACTACACCTGCACCCACGAGTATGGAGGATCCAGTAAATTGAACTACGAGTACATTGAACCTAACATAGATGTAGGATTAGGTGGAAATATATAGAGTCGGGTCCAGTGATCCTCGCCCATAAAATCGACTGATATTATGGGCGAGTATACTAGCAAATATAGATTTTGAAATAATACTATTTAGGTCAGTTTATCATTATAATAGATTTCTCTTCTGACACAAGGGCAAAAGAAAATAGAATTCATTCAATTACGTGCAAAATTAAACTATAGCACTTCAAATGTATAACATATTACTTTGCTTTATACGCAAGCTAGCGCCAAAATGAACGAAACGAAAACGTAACTAGGTAGAAAATTTAGTAAAATATGTCCAACCACGTGACAAGGCTTTTTAGGAAATAGAGCAACTTTCAGACGAATTTCCGTTCCGTTTAGCCACGTCCATTTGTAATCAGCTTCGTTTAATATAAAATATGTAACAAAGAAAAATAACGCTTAAGTTTGTGAGCAAAAGATTTATACTGGAACCCCGCAAGTAGTTAAATTGTAAGTAGGTATCAGTAAAAGCTACGTCACTACCTAAAATGGGCGCTTTGAACAAAAACGCTATTTGATGAAGGTCAGACGCCCAGACCAACTTGATTTAATCTAAACTTAGTAGTTACCTAGAACTATCGTTGTTTTGAAATGTTGGAATTTTATGAATTAATTGCTTTATACAGTTGATACAGTTATATAAATAGTTAAATATTATTAAATTTAAATAGTTTTACTTGATTGTGTCGTCTTAACTAATTAAGGTGGTGCAACTTCTGATTCTCATTTTGAAATTCAAGAAGATTTCACGTCATCTGTGCTTTTTTGGTAATTTTTTCCGGTATTTCTTTTACCTTGCTAACTTTCTTATATTGATCTTCGCTATTAGCTTTAAAAATAGCCTTTAAATAAGTGAACAAAGCCGTCTGCAAGTCGTTGCTATGTGCCGCGCTCCATCGTATCGTTTCGTTGACTTTTTGCGGCCGCCTTCAGAAAGCGCCGCCGTCCGCCAAATGACTCGGCGCGCGACGTCCGAGTAGTATGTAAAAAGACGATAATATCTCTAGCACGCCTTTTATATGTAGATTCTCGTAAATTCGCAAAAATTTATTGACCTCGGTCCGGAATAACTTTTAAGTGATATTAATAAAACTGCAGTAATGCATTGTTTTATTGGACGGCCGCCTCGGACGCGACAATTTATGGCCGCATTGTGCACAGTGTAGGGAAGACGCAATAAAGCAGCGAAGGCCGTGGGTGATTCTCGCTGACTTTTATAGGTTTTTCTTTTATTGCTCTGTGGTTCTAAGTGTTATTCCTTACAAAGGTTCGCGTTAAAATCAACTCTTCCTTCACGGTTGTTGACCCTTACCTCCTCAAATGCACTATTGTGTAATATGTTAAGATTCTTCTGATACTGTATCAATAGGCGATGCAAAGATTCTAATTATATTAGCACCTTATGTGGTAACGGTTTGAAGCTGTCTAAGAACGACGTTATATCATTTTTCGATACAATTTCCATCACTGAAAAATTCACTAGAGTTGCACAAACACGAGTTACTTTTTCAATATATACAAATGCCTGTAACCATAATTCAACAGAAGCCTCGCAATGTGTTGTTCAGACTTTCCGACTAAGTTGAGAATCGCTGTAACAATGTACCAACAGCCGCGTAAAGTTAGCAAAGCCGACGCGAATGTTCTCGAAATAATTACGCGTGCGGCAGTGGGCGGTGCTAATGCCACCTTCGGCACCGCACGCCCGATATAGAGTTATGGGGTTCGCAGCTCGCCACACAGTCTGCGAACAAGCGACGACGACGCTAACTAATGCGAATCGCGATGACTGATTTGCAAACTGAACGCTGCGTTGCGATTGTAATTTTATTCAAATTGGCGGTAAAGGTTGTCGGAATACTTGCGATAGTCATTTGTTTTGAGGTATATCCCGTTCAAAAGTAGACAGTTATTTTTTTGACAAGTGTCAATATTGAATTCGTGCTCTTGAGGTGTACCTAATTGGACGGTAAATGAGAGGGTATTTCTTAAAAAAAAAGGGTTCATTTTCGTAGTAACAATTTACGCCGTTTTTATGCAATTTTATTTAAAATAATAAAAATACGTATAAATACTCATTTGCGCTGTTTTTGTGTAAATTATTTAAAATAAAAAACGTACAATATGAATGATATGTTTACATCAATTAATCTGATTTTTATTTTCTTTTCCAGGTACGTTTGATTAAAAGGCCTGCTTCATTCGTAGCAGAAGTTGTGAGTGTGTATAAACACATTTATTTTTAGGCTTCATAATAAATATCATAACATTTATTCAGCCTTAATTAAAACATCAAAAGGTTTGCGGATCAAAACCTTCAAAGTTATGGATTTAAATCAACCAGTGAAAAATAACTGGCCCTTAACCTTTCATCAACTGTTTATCATATTTCACGTTCTAGATACGGTCATAAAAAAATGGGGCGGAAGTAGTTACATAGCAAGAATAAACCTAACCTAAAAACATGACTTTTATCATCTGGGCCCTTTTTGCTCGGAAATGCTAATCAACAACTCCAGAACGTGTTTAATTTTACTACAATTAGCATGTCCCACCTTGAATATTTCTGAATGCATTACGCCTTAAGGCATATAGCTGTGAGCCGTAATTAAGACGTTTAAGAGGCAATTAAAGGCTCTGAGTGAGGAAGGCTCTCAGTGGGAGCCCGCCACAGTGAAAATTATAAAAGTAAATAAGATATTTTCATCCTGGAATGGTTTTAATTATACATTAGATAGTACTTTAAGTGAAAACACAAGTACGCCTGTGTAAGATGATTACAACAGTGAAAATCACTGTTCTCTCTCATGTCCTTATAACATATTCAAAATTAATTACTATGTAAATCGAATCATCATTTATTGACTAACAATATGTAAGATGTTTTTTTCATGTAAACCAGAGATGCCCCACTGCGGTTCTTTCATTACCATTCGACCGGCTGTCTCTCCTAATATGGCGCCAAATATTCACTGATCCGAGATTTCACTTCTCCTCTTAAGGAGTCCTGAGTCACCGCAATAAGGTTCTTATTGCAGTTATTTTTTGCAACCTATTTTACATCTCCGAGGAATGGCATTCTTGTGTTAAGAATACGGTACTTGCGATTTCTTTGTAAGTGGCATTCAAATCTCACAGTGGAGATCATTTAACGACTTGGCTTGTCAGTTTTAATGAGTATGATCTCGCATTTCTTGCTTGTTATTATTTTTGCTAATTGATTTGGAAATCGATCCCATGTTGGTATACATATTGGTTTCATAAAGTGTTCCCAAACTTTATGTTTGCCCAATTGTTATTTTGCTGATTAGCTAAATGATGATTTTTTGATAATGCCCGTGTTTTTTCGCTAGGAAATGTGGTTTTAATCCTCACCCGGAAATATCAATGTAAAAATATTATTTTTTGTGTAAAAAAACATTAACCCATAATATTATACATTAATTTTAACCATAGATACATGTTTGAAAGTTGTACTGCAGCAGTTTTTCACATTAATAGAAAGAAAGAGCCAAATAATCCATTAGTCGCCATGAAAAAAAGCATTACGAATGACTAATACAGAAAAAGAGATGTAAGTGTTTTTGCGCGCACCCTGCATGGCGCGTAGACACAATGTCTGCGACGTCGTAGCGCCGTAGCCGGCGCGGCGTCTCGTAGCGTAGACGCGCGATCAATGCCCGCTACACAAATGCTACGCGGACGCGGCGCATCCGACACAGCGATCAAACA
Source organism: Maruca vitrata (assembly GCA_039566165.1). NCBI lineage: Eukaryota > Metazoa > Arthropoda > Insecta > Lepidoptera > Crambidae > Maruca > Maruca vitrata. The sequence continues at coordinate 12,344,488 of CM076912.1, read as the reverse complement.
TTCATGTGATGGACTTTGTAATTTTCTTTTCATTTTCACATTTAAATTGTTTAATTTAACGGTAGGTTGCACAGGGGTGTGAGCCTTCCTTTGTTTAAGTTGTTAATTATTCGTTTAGGTCAAATTAACATTGCAATATGTCTATTTTTGAGATCGATAAGATTGTTCATAAAAAGAAATGTGATAAGTAGTACAATAACATATAAAATATACATAGTTTTATTTTAATCGTTAGGTTTCGATTTATCAGTTAGTTGCATTCGTTCCAAATTTGTTTTTCAAACAAACAGACATCAACGATAATGGTCTTATAAAAAAACAATATAAAGACTAACTCTCAACATTAAAGTATCAATAAAAACGAGAAAACGAGGCGCGCTAACTAAACTGTCGGCTAAGTGAAAAATTTACCGTCATAAGTGTTCGTTAATTTGTAAAGGAGTTACGCAACATTACGGACGACTTCCCGGGATACGACGCACTCACGGGAATATGATGAAATGGCGTTCTCTACACCGCCACGTGTTCCGAACGTGATAAGAAATAAGTCCGGGTTATGGAAGGTGGAAGAGTAATCGTCAGCGGAAACGGTTTGATTCGATTTTCAATAATATCATCGTATCGCGGTGCACATTGAGAATACGTAGTCAGTGTGCACTTTTATCATAACTGTCTCACGATATTGGAAATACCTATTACTGTGTGGGAATGGGTAATGTGTTGTTCCATTTTTAACAGATTTCAAAAAAGGAGGTTCTCAGTTTGACCTGTATGTATGTTTTTAAATTTACATTATTGTCCTATATTTTAATTACCAAATGCCGTGTAATTTTACACAGTATTTTCTCCCTTTCTATTTATTAATCGTAAATATCAATGTGAAATATTTCGTTCTAGTATAGCTTGTGTAATTAAGATTATCTCATGCCTAAACTTTTATAACGACGTATTTATTTGTAAAGAAATAAAAAATATTCTTATCAAACCTAACATCAATAACGCATTCACAGTTAATATGCTAAATTATTGTTTTTCAAACCGACTATAAAATAAAACTGTGGGCATATAATTATCATGAGTGAAGCGTGGGCGTGTCACCGTAGCGATAGTAGCCGTAATAAAATTATTTACACAATTCCATCCGAATGGGCGCTCCTACTCCGTTACGTTTTATGTCTAAACATGTTTAACGATGGAATAACGACGGAACATTTAATTTTGAGAAACGATTACCATTTAAATTGGATCGTTCGCATCTTATGAAGTCGTTCGAGACATTATTAGGCCTCTCTGAGCCAGCGGGTGGCGCCTACGTATAAAATAATTTAGCCCCTCATAGGAAAATGATAAACGGATTTTTTATGTAGACGGTTAACAATACGCGCGTTACAAATTTGTATTGATTTGTATTTTTGTGAAAGCGTGTTTTCCGGTTTGGTTAATATGTACTTTTATTTTATTCTCGTTTTGTTTTAATGTAATTCTGGATAGGCAATAGTATCGTGTAATTATTTAAGTATACATTTTTGTTTAACATTATTGACCTATGTAGTAGGGACCTACAGCAATTTTGTTAAGTCTTAAAGTTTATTTTGGTTTCATATAATTTATCTTGTTTCTTTCTACATTATTCAAAAACATGTTCTAGTATTCAGATTCAAGATTACCTTAACGTGTGCTTGGTAAAAATCATCTATAGCAAAATAAGGTTAAAATATACGCTTGTAAATGGTAGACTTTTATGAGTGAACGTGAAAAGTACTTGAGTGATGAAGTTCCTAATCCACGGGCTCGTAGGAGGCATTAATATGGAAACGTTGGAAAACCGCGCCTTCGCCATACATTAGCCTCGCACCCAGCGGGCCGCATCCATTATAAGCCCATTATATTACCCTAACCTGATGGAGTATCGATACCGTGACTGGACAACTCCATTTATTTTCATTTCAATAAGTACGCCTGATGTATCGAAACTTCTATTACATTACCCTTCCATTTATAGTCATTTCGGTCACATAAATGTTTCTAACCGTCTGCCTGTTTTGACAATACTACTCGGTAATAGATCTTTCGACCTCTGTAGCGTATTGAGGAATAGCTCCGGAACGACGTATCAACACAACTCTGATGGTTTTCAAGCATAATATATCTTTAAACCTTCTCCTGGAATAAAAACAAGAAAAATTATGAATCAATGTAGTAATTAAGTTCTGCACGTAATAAAACTTATGTACCTTCTTTGTCTTATCTTATGTGACCAGACTAACTTCAGAGTCTTTTGTATAAAGTACGGAAACTTTTACCATTAGCTAGTTACTAGGTAAGTGCGTCTTTAATTTTTCGAAAGTGTTCATATATCATTAGAATTTTTCCTCCGAAAACATTTTCGTCATAAATCATTCGTAACAAAGGGCATTTTTCGCAGCCGCTGACTTATCATGAATTCGAGCACATTTTCGTGTACCTTGTGATTTAGTGCCAAATGCAGTAGCGAATTTGAGAGAACAGAAACGTTGCTGAGCTAAGTGATTGGTAATTGTATAAACCTACCATTATTTTTTTGTAAAGAAATTATTTTACACAAATGAATGCTAAGAAAAAAAAACTTTGGAATGACATGACACTGACTATGATAATTGAATGACTGTAGAGTTTTTTAAAATTAACTATTAACATTACAATTACTAATTATTTTACAACTCGAGAACGCCCGGACCGATTTAGGTAATTTTGGTAGTCCAGGGAAGGTTTCAATGAGAAAATATAGAAAAATAATCAGTATTGGCGGTATGAAATTCGCCGGGACCACTAGTAAAATATAAGATAGTATATATATAATCCGAAAATGATTTATCTTAGAACTAAAAAGGACAGGGACGACCGACCGTTGCAGTCACTATTATATACAAAGTCAACAACAAGAAAAGAAAACGGTCTTAAAAGTTAAATCCTAACGACATTATTCTGTAGAAAGCAACTTATAACATTAACCGTTTTATAGCGCTCTATTTCTCACCCAGCTGAACATTTCAGCTATATTATGTTTCCGCTTACAGGTTATTGCAATTCATGCTTTCAGTACAATTCACAGTTCAACTTAATGCACTCTGGTGAGTCATTGGCTGGCTCGGTGGAACAGTGGCAAGTGACTCAGGTTCATAACCTACGGTTCCAAGAGTCGTGGGTTCGATTCCCACTCGGGACAAATATTTGTGTGATGAACATCGGTGTTTGTTCCGTGTCTGGGTGTATTATTAAATATATTTACGTTTATTTGTGTATCCACTGTTGATTCTGATATCCGTAACACAAGTGCTTAAGCTACTTACCACGGGATCAGATCAATGTATGTGATGTTGTGCAATATTTATTTATTTATTTTATTATTTACGAGATTACATGCAAACTTTCTCGCCACTCCAATCGGCGTTCTCCGCACAAGAGTACATATTTGCGAATTTCAAAAATTCGACGCCAGAAATTGCGCTAGAGCCTACAAAGTAGTAAAATTTCAAGCTGTGTGCTGATATAATATTATAGTGAGTTAACCGCATACGAATTTATTATTCTTTTTATGAAAGTACCTACCTGTTGTCTTTATTCAGTTATTTTTTCATTAACTATGTTGCTTTTGTAAGCGTTCCTAATGGAAGTTTTTATTGTTACGAATAGAGTGTGTTATTATTTCATGTTTTATGCTCACTGAGAAATTAAACCCGACATGTGAACGGAAATACGAATTGAATGCATAAATCTTATTCAGTAAAGAAGTAAAGCAGAACAGTACAGTAAGTATACTGTCAAACGCGGGAAATGATTGGGTTAAAACCATGCAGTTTTTCTGTGTCAGTTTCTTTGATCGGTTAAGGTTTTAGGCAAATGAGACAAATCATGCTGTTTTCTTCTGCTTATGGGTTTAACGTTAAAATATTTGCGGTATTACAGTTTAAAAGAAACAAACTAACTTAATAAAAAAGAAGACCAAATAAAAGAAACAAAACACAGTCACGTCTATGTTGCCTGGTTTTCCGCTCGTCTGCTGTTTTTATGATAAAACATTTTGGCTTACATAACTCGTTATCAAGCACAATGGTACCGTCAGGCCCGCCGCCGGCGGCGCGCCCCGTCCCAAACCGGTCTCGAACCTTGCACTTGTACAAATTGCGCATTTGGTGCGCTCGCAAGGTGAAGCACCGTGCACCCGGCCCATTGACGAGCGCTGTCAATAATAGCTTTTTAAAAACTGATTGGTACCTGTGTAATATGGATAAGCTTTCTCTCGGTACTTTTTTGGGATTTCGTTATAGTCCCAGCTTATATGATACTGGCGTTTACCACTTCACAAAAGAGAACTGTGTCGGTTATTCTTAGGGTCAAATTGTGCACGTTATATTTTAGTGCATACAATAAAGCAAATATAACGCTACTCCGTAGAAAGTGACCTTTGTTCCAACCCATACAGAGTAAAGAAAGCGTGCAGAGCTTTGTAAAGGTTATGTGATATCGGATATTTGATGCCGTACATTGCGAATGCTTTGTATTCATGTATTCTGTCAAAGAGTTCGTTATTAGGCGGCAACCTGAGACGAATCCTCGGACCCGCATAATGAGTGTTTAGCCCGAAAACAATGACAGTCAAGTACCCGCCGTTTGTTCTAAGAACGCTTAATTCTGAACTTCGGAAAGTTCGTTCTAATGACAGGAGAAAGGAGCACTTTTGAGGCCTCAGGGTTTTAGGCTGTTGTTAAGTTCTTAATTGAATTTGAATAAGTAATCTTTAAATGAACGAACAATCTGATTGATTCTTGGTAAAGTGATAAAAATACTTTAAGTCAGGGTTTCGCAGCTTGACCTTTATTTAATTATTTCGTAAATTGTATGTTTATTTTCAGTCGCAAAATGTTTGCTGAGATTCTAACCTTATTAATTATGTTTACAATAATCTTTTCCAAAGAAAATTTAAATCACGATGATATTATATTTTGATTGAGTTACATAAATATATAAATAATAAATTTCTTTATTTGCTATTTACAAGATCCAATAAATTAAACAAATATAGTTCAGATGAAACATTTCAGTTTGGGCATCTCTCTTAATACATATATCGATGTGTAATTTAGGTCGCATTTGTAGACAGGCCTAAACTATTCCAGTACTTACTACATTCCTGTATATTTATTAACCGAATTAATGTTCACGAGTAACCGGCGATCAAAGGTCAGTAGTAAATTAACTAGTAGCCCTTGTCTGTACCGTGTATACCTTCACAATTAGGGCCTGAAATTGTATCCGACCCCTCGTCAACCTCCGTATCCGAAACAAGCCCTAGCGGACAACAAGCTATCAATTATCACAGCCCAACTATTACCATAAATTCGAACTTCCAAACCGACTAGTCCTGCGAATTAGTTCGTATTTGTAACGACGAAAGTTTATTTCACTATTTGAAACGGAAAATTAAACTCTATGATAGAAGCAATAAGATAATGGAATATGCTAGGGGAAGAGGAACACAGAGATGGTTTGTAGCGTTAACAGCAGATGGCATTGCCGGGAATTAGCATACAGAAGGAAACAAAAATGGAACACGCCTTTAATAACAGTTACTTTGCCGGAAAATCTTTTTATTGTGTTGTTTATGGCCAGTGATGTACAAGATAGGTATTCGAGGTTGTTTTGGTTGGTTTCGTTTATATTTAATCCGTATTTTTTTAACCTAATTGGTTGTCATCTTCAGGTAATACATATGTATTCCTTTTATTCTTTCAAGTGTTATGAAATTTAATTTCATTTTTCATATTTATAGTTATTTTAACTACTCCTCCAACTTATCTATTTTTTTTCCTTACTGACTAACGATGATGGCTTGGAGGAGCCTTGTCATCATCACCGGGCTTGCGGAGGAGCGGATGGCTCTCACCCCTAAACCAACTTATCGATCCAATTAAAACATTTACAACTTTAAATGAGTAGTAACATTTTCCCGGAATACACAATTAACTAAAACATATTGTTACAAAAATACGTTTATTCGCAGAATTTTTAAACTTTACCGTAGTTGAGTAGGTACCCAATTACAATGGACAACATCGGCAAAGACTTTTGTACAACAATAGCGTAAACAGGATGAGCAAAAATTAGAATGTTCAATAAATTCCTCGAACACAATACTACGCCGAGACAAACCATCCATACCGGGGAGAGGTATTATGGTTGTCAAAAGAAAATAAGGAAAATAAAAAAAATATATATATCTACATAGTAACATGAAATTTGTACAATTTGGAATAGAATAAACAATCGTTCATTCGGTTTGTTGTGGCAAATTACTAATATTTCATCTGACTTTGTCCTGAATAGAATCTAATAGAAAAACGGGTACTTTTATAGTACAGGAAATCTATTTTTCTTAACTTTGACACATAGAATGCTTAAGAAAAGAACATCTTAAAACGATGTACTAATTTGGTTATTAATGAATACTAAAATGTACGTTTGAACGTATCTTGAACTGAACATTATGTAATGCAAACAAAATTTTATAAAATCATTTGTTTTGATTTAATTTGAGTGCTGTGTCGCCAACCCTGCGACTAGGTCAGGCGTCGGGTGGTTTTGCATAAAAATTCCCTCGCCTTATCTGCATTAGGCAGGGTCGCGGATTAAGCCGGCTAAAGAGTCCTTAAAGCAAATAGATTGCCGGGTTGTTAATGCTACTGCTATAGAGGCCAGTAAAAAACACATTTTCCCTGATAGACACATTTGGGTACACTCGAAACAAGACAATAAGGGCCGCAAACATGTTAATACACGGCGAGGATACGCGTACAAGCGTATTTGGCTCGGCTCTGAATGGCATAATTGTAAATTATTTCGGTCGAGTTGCTGTGTTAATTTCTGTAACTCGGATTTATGTTGATGTAAATATATTTATGCTTCTTTTCCCGCGAGATTTACGGATCAATAAAGGAAAATTCGGTGTTTATTGCAAATCTATATGTGTATACTAGTTTTGCACCTAGATACGTGTATATTTAAATACAATAAAACGTATTATAATATTATCTACTCAAATTGTTAACGATACGTTTTATTAAATTATATTTATAAAATTAATTATTAAGTGCAAAACATTCCTGCAAATAGCATTGATTTTATACAGACACGGGCAGCAAACAGCAAATGCAACCTTATGGAGAAGTATTTAAGGTCACATAATTATGCACCAACGAATGCCGCATTGCAATTTCGCTAAACAGTACAAGTATGAGACATGCAACCTAGCCCGAGTGTGCACTGTATGCTAATATCGTCACTTATCTGTCTTTACTGCGCTTTTTACGACCGCCGTAATGTGACCTCGGCCTTAGCCATTAATTATGAAAATTATCGTGCACTCAGCTACGACAAACAGTTCTGTAGCAGAATAATCGTTTTCCTTTATTGCTTTCTACTGCTAAATGTATTTTAAAGTTCAAACATATTAAATGGTTATCTCATTTAAGAATCAGGATGGCTGCTTGAAATATAAACGTTCTCGGATTTAATTAATTTTTAGCTTAAGAAATGTATTTACTTTTATTTGTAGTAGTAAACTGTGTCGTAGCAATTTTATTGTGCAAATAACTCTTGAGTTGACTGTCTTGTTTTTTATTTATTATTGTCTAATCTAGCTAACAATTTTAACTTATCTTTATTGAAATTTAACTGTTGTGTGTGTGTTATGTCTTGAAACTACCTAAATGTCTGTGTTGTATAGTCTCTAATATAACTTCGTAAGTTTCATAAAAAGGACTGCTCTAAAGGAGTGTTTACGTAGGATCGGTAGGCATAAACCCCATTGCCTTGTAATAATAGCTGTAACAACATTCCCTGATATCGGTATCCGGCAAAAGTTTTAGTCGGATATTGCACGATAACCGCGTGTTTTCCCTTGTTTATTTGCCATGCAACGATGGAAACGCGGGGCCCGGAACGATAAACTTCGATATTGATGCAGTCAAATTCGGCCTTCAATATTCCATGAACTTTCATAAAGTTACAGGGAAAGTAACGGAATTTTATAACGGCACTGCAGGTAGAAAGCGAGTTTATTTTTAGCTTGTCCTGATCGATTTTAGGAGGTATAACGTATGCTTGATGCTTATTTTTTTCTGACACAATATTTTCCATTTTCTATACTTTACATCCTAGATTTTTCAAGCTTATTTGAGTGATCGACCGCTGTCTTAAAATACCAAAGATGACTTTGTTATTTCCGAATCCGACGTCTTTCTGACGTTCGGATCCGAAAATTCGAAATCTATGTTCTGTCGCTCAGCTTCAAAGTCACGGCATAATTTCCGAATTCGAATCCGACAGCTATATTTCGTTGGGACCGTGCGAAGTGGGTGGAGGGAGAAATGGCGCTGACTGTCAAAAACGCATGTAATCTTATGAAGTGTCCGTTTTTATTGCTAGCGACGGCCGTTGGTACTAATTTCACTCCATACGATTTAACGAAAGAAACGCCACCAAAATGAGGGCAGCACCGTCGTGCACGCTCCCAATAGTGAGCTAGGAATATGTGTCACAATGCAGTATCTGATTCCAGATAGCTCATTATGACACATTCATTTGCGTCGTGAAGGTCAGCGTTGTTTAGATATCGCTTTTCAAGTCACCGTGCCGGTATGGGTTTAATTAATGTCTTGATATTATGTAATATTCTAAGGCAGCATAATAAAACCTGTACCTTTAGCTTTAATTTACGTGCTTATGGATAAAAAGAACGATTCCAGATTATGTACGTACACAAAAGAAATAAACCTCAAAAGTATTCAATTACTTAGTGAGAATCCTTTAACAGCAAAACATTTATGACTCCTGTCGCTTACCTCCGTGTACATTGCGTTAATCCGTTTATTCTCTTTCCACGCGAACGCTAAACTGGATGCCTCGTATACCATTCGCGGCGCAAAACCACATAAAACAACGCAATATTTAGTGGCGTGAAAACGTAACACCTGCAGACCGGCCCCGCTTTGCGGAATATTTTATTGTCAGAATTCAAAATTCGCCCTTTGTTACCGAATACATGTTTCGCGTCGTATTGTAATTTACGAGCCGACATACCCTTTTTGGCGTCCGTTTGTCAAAAGTTGGACTTGTAGAAAACAATTTTCTCACATCAGAGGTATAAATTACATCGTTATTTATAATTATAATTTAACGGATCGATAAGATTTGTAGTATACGTAAGTGGACGGGTAAATTTCGCGTATATGAGTCGTGTATATGCCAATAGTCTAATATTATATCTATGTATCTATCTTTAATATCAAACTTAATATCTGCAGTAGCAAATTATAAAAAGATTGTCCTCTGCCATGTAACCTTACGTATTTATAGTATCTGCGTGTCCTCAAGTTTAAGTTTAGATCAAGCGCCGCACATATTTTCCAACTCACATGCAAAACTTGCGTGCAAGTCCCCACACGGACAGCGTATGTAAATGTTGTACCTAAATAAAACCATTAGTACTGTTACCTGTTCCCCACTTGCCAACTCACGAAAATAGCGTAGTTGTTTACTCGTTCGGCCATTTTCTGTTTATCGCCTGTTAAACATTCAGTGTTTACGAGAAAACCTGAACTGAATGAATCATTCCCACTTCACTGAAAGTATCTGCTCTCAGACGCAGTGAATTATTTATGTAATTACTTCAATAATGGAACTGACTTCTTCTGACTGCTAGCTGTCAAGTACTGGGGTTATCTGATGGAAGAGTTGGTAATAAGTTATTGAACAGAGGGAATACTTTGTGTGGTTATTTAATACGGATTGTTTATTCCCATTTTGAAACGTTACTTTATTCTCTTACTGTGAAAAGTAATTTGTTAATGTTTATGTCCAGTAGGGCTACCATGAGTTTAAAACTTACGCACTCGATATCGCCTACGTAAATATGTCTATGAAAAACTTGTACAGCGCCGCTGGTGGATACGCGAAGAACTAAAATCGGCCGTATGAAAATAACAACTCGATAGGTTTTTAACGTACGTAAGTTTTCGATAGCCAACTCATGGTAGGCCCTCAGTATTACTGGGAATCGCCTCCTCCATCCTATTTCAAGTACATTCGTACGAACTTTTAATAAATTCAGAGACAAGACTAGACTTTAAGTAAACGTGTACAGATAAAATATAAATTGTCTTCTGTCACCTAATTTATGAACTAGCCGTGCTAAGAAATTAACACCAATTTCCTTCATTAGCATACTTTATACTTAATTAGCAAATTCACTGATTGGCTTATACCCTCGTCTAGCTTCGTAAAGTATAAGTTAGGATTCTTAGTAAACGAAATATCGAGCTTAAAAACCAACGCTGCCGTGAAAAGATTAGGGTTCATTGCCGTTTAGAAAACTTCAAATATTGCATGACTTGCCGATTTATAATGTACACAATAGTGCTAATTTGTCAGCATATTAATTACCGATATTAAATACAGGTGAATATAACTGGCCAGACTGCTGTGTTGGGCTACTGATTTCTTGTTTATTTAGCAAATTAATTAAACGTGTATTAACATATTGATTAATATGCAAGCAGCATGAAGGCTGTGAAGAGACCTATTTTAGCTAAAGTCTTTAATATGAGATAATTGAAACAGCCATTAAAGTAAGTCATCATATAAATCTTGCTCGGGTTTCCTATCAGATTAGTATTTATTTAAGCCATGAACAAATACATATTCTATTGCTAATAATTGAATTATGATAAAGAAATAAAGCCTTCAGTCATCATCCCAATATACCATTCGTACATACACTGTGAAAATTGAGTGGTTGTTTTCCCGTGGCAGAAAGATTTGCCTTTAGTAATACTATCGAATCATGTAGAAGTAATAAAGCCCTAAGTAATAAAGCGGTTCGAAAGTGCTTTCGAGTGTCGGTTGTACCTTTCGTAAAACCGGCATTTATTGATTTTAATAAAAAAGAACTGCACAAATCTATTTTGCTAATCAGATAGAATTATTATACTGCGGGAAAACAACCACTAAAATTTCACAGTGTATATCGATCGGTCTAAACCCCACCACCAAACAGCTGGTCCAATTAGTCTCTTTTTAATTTATGACGTGACATGTCATGTGTACACTCACCTCTCTATCGTGTTTCGTAAACATTTCAAACAAAAAGTCAAATTGTAACGGGTTGAATTAGGTTTGTTTGTGGTCCAAGATCCCAGAGCTGCCAGACATCACTTATTTTCTAATGGACAAAATATATACGATTGAGTAGTGTTGGGGTGTACTGTCATCATATGACTAGTTGCTACCTTGACCAGACGGCCATTTCTCAGATATCAACCAATCAAGGTACATAGAAACACTGCTCACCTCACTTAAATTCTGATGACTGATTTTAACATATATTTCACACAATATCATTAAAAATCAGGTTTCATTACTCCCAGACACATGCGGTCGGCGGTTTTATCTTACAGACGCTTTAAAGCTATGAAAAAATTTTTACTTTTACTTAATTTTACTTATTTTCTGATGCTTGATTCTTATATATGTTATTCAAACAACTAAAAAGTGCTCATCTGACCGCAATAATTATAGAATTGTACCTTACAAACTATTTTATTAGAAAAACTTAACTAAATTCAATTTAAAAAAAAAATCTAAAACAGTTGGGTCTGGTGAATGTGAAAAAAATGTTTGGCCCCTTGGATCGGTCTGTCCGTTTGCAAAACGTTTTAAAATAGTTGTTTGAATAACATATATAAAAATCAAGCATCAGAAAATAAGTAAAAGTAAAATTTTTTTCATAGCTTTAAAGCGTCTTTAAAGGTAAAACCGCCGACCGCATGTGTCTGGGAGTAATGAATCCTGATTTTTAATGATATTGTGTGAAATATATGTTAAAAATCAGCCAACAGAATTTAAGTGAGGTGAGCAGTGTTTCTATGTACCTTGATTGGTTGATATCTGAAAATGGCCGTCTGGTCAAGGTAGCAACTAGTCATATGATGATAGTACACCCCACCACTACTCAATCGTATATATTCTGTCCATTAGAAAATAAGTGATGTCTGGCAGCTCTGGATCTTCCTCTATTGTTATTGCTTTTACAGTGCGTACGGGGCACGCGCGGTTCTAAAGCTGCGGTTACATTACTGACTGATTCTATGGAACATTTTGTTACTGCCACTGTTTTTTGTGCCAGGAGTGGGTTCGATTCCCAGGCGGGACAAATATTTATTACAATTGCGATGTTTGTTTAGTCTCTGTGAGATAACTAACAGATTAGTCACTACGTAGTACTCAAAACAATTAAGTCGCCTTCGGTCCGTATGTTTGATTAGATTCGAAACAACGCAGCTGATTTTTATGCGGGTTAATAGATTTATTTATTAATAGAAAGAGAAATTCCAAAGCGAATTTTTATGTTTTGGTTTTCTACTTTTTAGTACGTATTACAAGTTCCAAAGAAACTTACCACATACTCAGAATAAAATTTGTGATACATTCATTACCGATCTACGGTGAAAATTATTGCAACTATCTTGTTCTCCAAGGTTTAAACTAAAAAAAAGCGTAACTAATAAAAAGCTTCGCTGTATCGCACGTATGTAGTCGCGGCATAAGCGTTTGTGTATTTTTACTCCCGATATAGTGATGCTTACGATACGAGTGTTTACACTCAACCCGGGAACGTAAACTGGAGTGTTCTACAATGTTATTATCGCCAGTTACACGCAGCCAATTTTGAACGATTCGCCACTCATTTTAGCTAGCCATTAGGAACATTTAATGGTATATCAAACACAAACTAATTGCCGTCCATTCGCACTGAAATAGTCCACTTAATAAGATAATATGACATTTTGCATCATTGCTCCATGTTTAAAAACATGTTACAATTATTATTATGAAGAAATAAAATTTAATTGACATCCTGTGTGAAGAAATACCTCATAACATTTAGACTATGAGAATGGTTATTCGACAGTATACGTTGCAAATTTCATATATATTTTATGATGGTTTTGTCGTAGTGTTATTTGTAACCGCATTTCAATTAAATGTAATACGACTCATAATTGGTTGGTCATATCATCATACCTGTCGGGGATTACAAACTGCGATTGTAAAATTTAAAAAAAAAAACACATTATCTACAATCCAGCTTTAATATATTACTAAAATAGGCGGCGATTGAAATAAATTATTGCTCTGGTTAGGTTATTAAAACCAGTATCGGACTATTTGATGCTAGACCTGATAATCGCCTCAATTTAATATTAATGTCAGTATCTAGAGCCGGTTTGGGATGCACAAAAACTGGACAATCTGTTTAAAATGGACATGTGTTAAGTAATTAATATAGTGGTGTCTAAAATAGGTATTCATTTGAACACCTGTTCGCGAGACTAGGGTTATTCCATGTAATAGAAAAGCTCTTTTCATAATAAGGTAATATAATATCGGACAAAAATTAGACTTATTTTCTACACTTGAATTTTCAGAAATTCTTTTATACTTACTTAACTTAATGTTACCTATCACTTATTTTTTCTTAATATATATTCAATATTTGAAATTTTATTTAAATATACTTAATTTAATGGAAAGATAACAAACATACGTTTTAAAACAGTTTAATGTGAGGAACCCACAACAATAGACATTCTTTACCGTTCGATTTCGAGTGTCATTCACAAAATTGTTGAATGCCATCACGTCCCAACCATCATTTAATAATCGTTAAATTTATTTAATCTTTAAAGAATTAATAGCGGATGTGGTGGATGTTCTATTTTAATTTTATTGCAGTTCGGAGACAATCGTGCGGAATATTCATGAGAGATTTGCCCACGCGACGGACAGACATGTCGAGAGAGCTTTGGCCACAGATAGGTGCTTTGTACAGAAAGCTCAGTCCGTTGTGGGTGACACTGAGTCAGGTGGTCCATAGACTTAACGAAATTATATGTCCTCTCTTCACAATAGCCTACGGGACACCTTTGTTATGCAAAAGCATTGTAGGACAAACTAGAACAGATCTCTTCCTTCTGTAGCAAAGGATGACAATCTGCCTTGGTCTATCTGAAATACTTTTGATTGTGAGGTTTGTCAAATACGTGGGTAGGTCTAAGTGCCTACTTAACACGCTAGATGTTAATGTTATCGCGATCACAGTATTTAAATATTATGATATACGGTATTTTTATCATACGGTTCCACACTAAAATACATTTTAAAGTTAAGTATTTAAAGTTCAAATCAAAATACATTTTCGAATATCAAATTTCTGGCACTAATATTTACCTACATTCAGAATTTGTAATGAAATGGCAACATTTACATAATACCCTCGACCCTCTAAATTTCGGTTATTAACGAAGGGACCCTCTGTATCAATGTTAGTTTTAAACCGTACTTTATGATTAAATGATATTGTCACTATGATTGATTTCAATTCACCTGTGATAAATCTTTCAAATATGAAAATATGCTAATTGTACACAAATTTATTCCGTGATTGCAGTCAATTATATTATAATGACATTATAATGTCACCACTACTTAGTAGGTGTTTAATTTGAAGCTTGTTACTTGTACCAAGGTTTACGAAGCAGTCGATATTATTATAATATATTTAGTTGCATTTCAAAAGCTTTCCTCTTAACTTGAATAATTATCAGGAACAAAGATATAGTTAGGCTAAATGCATTTATATTTTTATTAATTAGATGATTTCAGATGAACATTTCCAATATCAAAAAAGAGCATATCCGTAGATAAATAATGTTTACATAAACCAGTTAGTCATTTAGTTAGCCTTAAGCTCAGGCATTGAGTGAGCAATTTACTGTGTGAAAATGTTGTAATTAGCACTTTCCAACGAGTGCTCTAAGTGTGTTAACCAAAAAAGGAGAATACAACATTATTATTAAATATTCATTAACTAAGAGTACCACTTACTGGGTTCAGCATTAGCTACTTAAACACTCCATACAGAGTAATGCATGCGTTTTTTGTCGGCAACTGTTTATCCATTTGGTCGGATTGATTGATCGGCCGTTCCCAAACAAGACAGTTACCGAGACAACTTTATTACTAATCTAGTTGCCGTAAAAGTGCCATTAGATTTACGACACAGCTGTTGCCGAGTAGGGCTGATAGTTAGGTGCAGGCGGCAGCCAAGCTATATCAATATAGTGCAGCATCTCATAACTTTGGCATGACCAATTCCTTTGAGTTGATGTTAAGACGTTTTCCATTGATGCTTTAGTGTAATTTAAAATTTACCTAAAAGCTAATCGGAGTATTAAAATCTTATAAATCATTACTCGACTAATTATTTATTTATTCTTACACAGAACAAACGGGTACATCTAATGTATTAAAAATATCATGCTGTGAAAAATTACTTCCGGTATATGAATTATGTACTATGTTGTAAACTTTACATTTGATTAGCAACCCTAACCTAATGGACCTGCATTCACCTGTTGTCTATGTCTATATAGGCAAGAGTTCAAAGTAACAATAGACTTCAAAATGCACTAGATTAGAGCTTTAGCAACACTCGAGACAATGGTGATTAGGCACCATTCAGTCTGCGCCCGCGGCCGCTATGGCTAGTGAGAGGCGTTCTTATCGTTGAATAAGAACAAACTTTATAAACTACAAAATTAATAGGGCGGTTGTTACTTATAGTTATTAATAGCAGGTATACAAAGATGCAAGCTTTAGCATTTAAAAGTTCAAAATGTACAGTTCACAAAGATTTTTAAGCGTCGGAAAGGAAAAACCCACGATCTGTTCTGTTACAAATCCGACAACGCTCATTAGCGGATGATAGAAAAACCTCCTTTTTACTGTCGTCCTGACGGCCCACAGTTTTTTTCAAGGGACTTGCTAGTATAATTTATATAACTCTTGCGAAACCTATAAAATAGTGCTTCGGCACTCAAAAGCGGCCTTCCTAATCACCCATTCTGATAATTATGGAAAGGTTTCTTTCCCCAAAAAATAAGTCATTGTAGCCCATTATAAAACCTACTTCATGATATTTTTAACCCTTCGAATAAATATGAATGAAGTGATGGCTCAGGAAACACGAACACCACCTCGCCTCGCTCCGAACTGGGTCACATTTCCAGTTGTGCCAATTCAACGTCGAGAATACAACATTTCTAAATCCAGCTTCGGTGTCATTTTAAATCAGTTTGGGGTCGGACGAAAATCTTTATAGTATCCGTTTACAAACAACATTGATGAAAATGGCAACGAAAATACATATTTGATCGCGGCATAAGTCTAGCATGTACCTATATCTACATAATCAGCTCATATACTTCCCCACTGCTGGGACACGGGCCTACCCTAAACTAGGGCGATAAGACCTTTGTAGTCAACTACGCTGGCCAAGAGCGGGTTGGTCGACTACACAACCTTAGAATTTCTTCGTAGGTGTGCAGATTTGCTCACGGTGTTTTCCTTCACCATTGAAGAATCGAAGAAATCACAGTGGTACGTGGCGGGGTTTGAAATGGCCTCTCGCATGGCAAGCAACGATCTTAATCACTCGGCCATCGACGCTTTTTCATTACCTATGACTATCTATCGTTAATATTTCTAAAAAGTAAACCATAATAACTTCATTGCTACATTTTTGGTCACAATATAAAACGCGCACGTGTTTCTTTTAAAATATATGTAGAGTACACCCTGTATCGACTACAATGCCTGAAACTACACTTTCATAAAACAACACGCTGTAAAATCTCTGTGCTGCAAACTTGCAAAGTTGCAAGCAAAACCGACACCGGAAGCTAGTATGTTTGCGCCTCCAGTATTAACTGTTTCGCAGCCTTTTAAAAGGAGTCTAAAAAGTACCAGCAAACTACTCCGTAAAAGTAGTTCACAAGTGGATAGCCTTTTTGTAAAACACGAGAAAGCCTTAACGCAAAACTTCACGATAGCTAAAGTTCGATAGAATTCCGTTTTTTAACCGGTGTTTTTCCCATCTCCACTGACTGGGTAGAGTATTATGATGATTTGTTTTTTTATTTAAAGCTTAGAGACTTAATTTTGAATGCATTTTTTTCTCATAATTCAGATTCACTGTCACATTTGAATTTTTAATCTAAGAAATCACATTGTTTGTTATCTCATATTTACTTATTATTTTGTAATTTTTGGTCTTTTATATCGATTTATTAAATTAAAGTTTAGTTTCAAGTGTAAATAAACTATCAGAAGTAAAGTATCATTATTTCATCACAAATTGAATCTACTTTCAAGACACAAGTTAGTAGAGTGATGTTTGTAGTGAGTGTATTAGCTGTGAAGTAGGTAAACGCCCGCAAGATCTGAATGTACAGTGGTGGGAGAGATCAATTTAAATAAAACTTGTGACCGTGAAACTAAGACATGCGCTATTGAATAAGATTTGGCAGAGCTGCACGGCTAACGCCCGCCCGAGTTCAAGGCCGGACGCCGACGACAAAATACCTAAGTGCTCGACTCAGACAGTAGATCCGATGAGATATTTCATATCATATTTTCGGATTTCGATGACATCTCCGCGGTCGACGGATTAGGACAGTTTCTTAAGTTATTGGTATGATTAATGCAATATAGCAGTAGCAATAACAATTTAGCAGTTTACTGTTCACTATTCGAATTATTACAATATAAATAGTTACCTCTTTACATATGGACAGGATTAGGAGGTAAAATCAACTCTGCTTATCACCGTACTTCTTAAAAATATGTGAAACGAACATAAAATAGTAAAATACGACGGGATGACCTTTATGTTTCCATACAAAGTCGTGAATAATGTTCAAACTTAATTATTAGACATAAAAATGTGCTAAGTGCAAACACCTGCTATCTGCGAAAAATCTCTGAGAGGTTAACTCAGACCTCTCTAGATCTGAGGACAAGAAACTTTTCAATGTCATTATTACTGATCGCGACGTCTACATTAGTCTTGGTATTTGGACAATACGCGTCTATCAAACCTAGTTGTTATTCAAGTATTCATATTAAAATCGATTCATTTTAAGTCACACAGGACGTCGAAACAACAAATGCAATTTGTCGAGCTATTATTACAAGTTTAAATCGATGCAACGTTCCCCCAACACATGAGTGAGCCATTGAACTGCGAATTATCGATTTATTACTCGATTTGTCGTCGATTAAGTCTCACATATCCGTCAGAGGTGTGTGAAATAAAATCAAACTTTCTTTTCTATAGTCATTAATGAGTATCCGTTTTTATTATTAACAAATTATGACATAAATCTATCACGCTCTTAAAACATGCATTATGTTGTACGTACGTACTTATAACGAAAATTGTATGTGTACATTTAAATATTTAGGGGTGAGA
Organism: Maruca vitrata; assembly: GCA_039566165.1. Taxonomy (NCBI): domain Eukaryota; kingdom Metazoa; phylum Arthropoda; class Insecta; order Lepidoptera; family Crambidae; genus Maruca; species Maruca vitrata. The sequence goes on along the minus strand of CM076912.1, from coordinate 12,326,079 downwards.
GCCATACGCTCTCTCGCAAGACCGGTGATGCTGACGAGGTTACTCAGAGCCATCATCGTATGGCCAACTTCTAAGTAAATAATTTTTCATCTAGGTCTTATGTATTATGGATATACGGTATTTATTTACATAATATTTATGACGAAAAATTAAGGTTTATAGACAACGGGAAAATTCAGTAGGAATTTCTTAGCGATGTTTAATAAAAATGTATTGTCTTGTTTTTAAGGCAATAGGCGTAGCCGGCGGCATTTTCTCCCTACTTAACAATAATCAATATTCAGATGGGATCGTAATGGCCAAAATTTGTGTATATAGAGGTAGCTTAATTTTTAATATGACTGAAGATGAATTTTAAGCACCCACTTAGTTTCTTCTTTCGATAATTCAGTTGAGATTCATGGCGTCGCCTTTGCCATTTATACCTTATTATGTGTAATAAATGTTTATCGTGGAGCTTATTTCACGGTGTATTGGTGTAATCGGTTTCCGAACGCGGCCGGTGGACAATCGGCGCTGGACGGGGTCCAAGCGAATGTCCGTAATAAATGCCCGAGAATGCTTTACCGGAGACACTTTCAACACACTACACAAATAAAACGGACGGAACACACGGTAGGTGTTTAGGTTCGATTTATTGCAGGTTTCGTGCGGTGATTCATTGGGACTCTTCAAACTTAGGCTCCCCATTGCGAACACTTCTCCTAATTGCTGCGTATCGATTACACTTAGCGTTCAAAGTATTTGAGACTATTTCTAGCGTTTGATACTACTAAGTCCACATGGTTTATGCTCAAATGTGTATTAAAATTATTGTACTTTACAAGGCGGCTACCTCATTCTTTTCTTTCATAATTGCACATTTTGCCGTTTTGAATATCCTAACGGTATAGGCAAAGTTTTTGAAACTGTAATGAAGTAGGTACGCTACACTCGTAACCTAGTTGGCAAACGAAATAAAAACGATCAAAACGATTTGCGTTTTTATGAATATCGTGAAATTGTAGCCCTCCAACTCCCGTCACTGCGATAATAGCTTGACATACACGCAAATCCAGCAACCATTGGGTATATGATTTGTTTATTCAATACAAAGTTCATGATATCGGATAAAACACGTATATTTGGGTCAGATTGGAGTGCCCAGTGTATCCAAGAGGACTCCAGCAGGAGACCCTCGTCAGAGGAGTGGCAGCTGTCACACCGACGCACTCTACCCTCATTTACCCGCGGTTATAGATTAAATAATAATTACCTTCTTGATACGGCCCTGGCGATGGACTGGCTAATGTCATCTTAGGGGGTGACGTGTTACAGTGCGAATATTTACACTATAGTGGATTGGATAGTAAGCAGTGAGCAATTTATGTTATTCTCATTCTAGTTGTGTTGTCTCATAGGTGTGTATTTGTAGCACTAGGCGTCTCATTTCAAAAGGATGAAAAGCAAAAGCTCTATTTAAGATTTAAAAGTTACGGTACATTCGACTTAATAACAAATACTTAAATAAATAAATGGTGCGTTAAGATCCACTGTGGTAATAGTCAGTTGGAGGGTTTTATACCCTTATTTGATTTTATTGGCTTCATTACCTACTATAATTTCTAATATAAGTTTTTCTCAGAATTCGATATCACACTAGGTGCAAGATATACGACGTATATATCAAGTATAGATGATATAGTTTATGGCTCTAAAATTGCGTGATAATTGTATGGGTAGAACATTAAAGTTATCGATTCATATTTTCTAGAAGGTAGGTATTTTTTGCAGCGGTTCACACATACCAATTTACCACGGATCTTCACAGTAAATAAAATTCAATTTAGCTTCTTCACGCTCAACTTATGTAGTTAAAGAAATAAAAAAGGTATATTATTGTATGTTATTAAATAAAAAACGGCATATTATTTGTAATAAAGGTATATTACAAGCGAATATACAAACTGTTACAGAGCAATAAAAACATTTTAAAGCATGATAGTTTTACTGGCAACACTCTAAAAAATATTTATTAGCTGAATGCAGCCACTATTCTCTACAGAAGTGTTATTTTTTGTTTTATCTATATTTTTAAAAACTGCGTTTAAAGTTGGAATTTTAAACGTATGGTTGCCATGTATTTTATCCTGCTAACTCACTCAATAAGTTGGTAATGTAATCCTTCTTCAGTATGAAATCGTTTTAATCAAAGAAAAATACTTTTACAATAACTCTCATATTATAGAAAGTTAGTAGGGATTTCCATAGACAATGTCATTGATTGGTTCACAAGTTTTTTAAAAAAAATTCTGGCTACATACAAAAGAAACGATCTTTAAAAGTAAATATTTGAATAAAAAACCATTGAGTTTTGATATGACAATAAAAAAACCCAGTAGTAATATGACTAATGTTATCTTTTGTTTATCCACAGGTCCATTATGTGGGGGACAGTGCTGCGGACGGGGGCAAGAGGAACACCTAAGGAGTTCCCTCAGGAGAGTGGCAGAGAAACGCCTGGCGATCACCACCAGGCCCATTAGAGAACTCTTGCTGTCCACAAGGCGGACACTGCAAGGTAAGAACGGCATTATATCAAACAAATTAAGATAGATAGCTTTTTAACGCACTTCAAAAAGACGAGGAGGTTGTCAATTTGTCAGAAACTTTATTGGCGTACAGGTTTGCTTGAAAAGATTGAGGTTATGGCTTCAATCTGTGACGTAATATTGGCTCGAAAGATTTATGTTTCTCATTCAATCTAAAGTTACATTGCGTGCCACTTCTTCAGCCCTCGATATACTCGTATCCATGAATTCAAAATGAAGTCAATTCAATGTCAAGGAAAACCTTCTAAGCAAACAAACATTTCAGTTTATTTATTTATTATAGGTAGACAGACTAGAGTAGAGATCAAAGGATCAAAATAAGTATTAGTTATAAAGACATTTGACCGATGCTGGGCCAATGTGACCTACTTGTTCACAATGTTACTTAATTCTAGTAAAGTCGCATGCATGCTGACATGTCTCCGACGGTCTCCGGTAATACCGGAGTGCAATACCGCATTTTAACGATCACTGTAGATGTAGCCTGGCGTTGTTCCAATACAGGCAACCGCTGTTTCATAATATCTCAGTCTTAACGATTTAATATTTAGGTGGAGCAATATCTTTCAATAACGCTCTTGTATAACTCAGTCGGTTCCTATTCAAAGTGCCGATGCAGAAATTTAAGCTACTTCATGCTTTGATTCACTTCAATAAGAGTTAATATGAATAATAAGCATTTGACGATTGTTTATCATCAGTTTAGTTACACTATTGATATGTTTTTACACACATAATTTAAAGTTATTAAGTTCCATAGTCAATTACTCTTTTATATCTTATCAAAAGTCCTACTTCTGTGATTTTGATGAATATTAATAAATGAAGTGGAGATACCTAAAGACCAAGCCAAGGCGCTGGGTGGTCACAGCCTATTCGATAGTGCGTGATGAGTCCGATTGTCTAAACCATTCGGTCTGACCGATACTCGTCAAACGACGAGTGTAATCGATAAATTCGAGGCATAAACAATCGACGAGCACGATACTAATAAATCGGTTCCATTGATCCACTCGCCGCTCATCGGACAAACAAATAGAATCATATTTGTTTTGAATGGGGCAGATCAATCCGTGGCCAGATGTAACAGATCAGCGGTCGACAAACAACGCCCGAGCTAGAGATGTTATTGCAGGTGAAGTAGGGTCATTGTTAAACGTTGTGAAGGTCAATTTATTACCCTAATTTTATCTTAGCTTAAAAGACTTTAAATTTTAACGAGGGAGCGTTCAAGTATTACGTAACGCAATTTATGAAGATTTTTGACCTCCCCCTCCCCCTTGTAACGCACCGTAACGTTTTTCAGTACCCCCTCTCTAAACGTTACGTAGCGCTCAAGTGCTATTTTTTACCCTAAAGTCGCAAAAAGTAATGTAATGTACTAGTTATTATCCTCTGTATAATACTAAATAAAACAAGAGATTTGTAATCCGTAACACTGGTCGACAATTTTCGACTTTTTGTTCATCTCTGGCACCAAAGTAAAGTTTTTCGAAAGTTTTCGATGCGCCAAACATTGTTTTCTTATACAAGTTTTCTCTATCACCTCAAGTTTTGGATTTTTAGGATGAGATGATCTTTAGTCTCCAAAAAATGTGCTTTTGGGCCACTTTCAGGTACTTGTAGCAAACCTAATATATTTATTAACTAACATTTATTTTCACAAACATGCCATTTAAGAATAAATATTGCTCCTATAAATACTGTTGGGTTAGCTTAGATACCTTTATCTCAATCAAGATATTTAATTATGAAATTTTTGAATTTCGCCCCTTACAAACAGGACAATCATAAATGTATGGAAAAAAAATCACAAATTTGAAAGTTGTATATCTTGTAGTAGAAAAATGATATCTGAGCAAATTCACCGGTATCTAAAGGCTCAAGAGTTATATTTAAATGACTATCTTTGTAAATGTTAGTCAGAAAATATATCAGGTTTTCTACACTTCACAGAAAGTGACCCGCTACATTTTTGGATTTTAAACTCATGATACTCGAAACCTGATGTGGTAGAACTATACTGCTAAACAGAATTATATTTAGCACATCAAAAACCTTCAGAATAAAGTAAATTGGTATCTTTTACAAAATCCTGTCGACCAGTGATATAATCAACTATTACCAAGTATCTATTTAAGTAGCTCTACAAAGCAATTAGACTGAAGTTAATGCTCCTCTGTCCACGGGTTTGCTAGCCACTCAGATTCATTCATCACCGATAGAATTGTTAAGCCACTTGCATTAATTTCATCTGCGTTAAGCCAGTCAGCATCCTCAGACGATGTTTCATAGCGACGCATATACATAAAAGATATTAGTATTATATTTTAGCAGTAAACTTACCTGTGTAAAATATCCAAGCATTGTTGCTTTCTTCTTCGCGGCCTTCACTTTCAACTCTCGTATAACATGGTTCACATGTTCTAATAACTTTCTTTATTTTTTAGTTTTTCTTTGGCCTTTTTCCAAATTTCGTTGGCATTTTTTTGACACTGTTGCGCTGATAAGTCAGCATGAGCGGTTTTATAGGTCAAGAACAGCTGATGATGCAAATCTCCCTCTTTTGAAGTCATCACACAACACTATATGAACTCACTTTAATAATACCGGCTACAACAATGTGCTTCAGCATAAACACTAACGAATTCTGACGATGAAAACAATATTAAATGACGTTCAATACAATCCAGGGATTCCCCATCAAATATAAAGGAAAAGATTTGCCAACTTGACAAATACAATCGAGGGATTCCCCGTAAAATGTAAACGAAAAGGGTTGCCAATTTGGGAGTTTAATTTCCCTATTTTTTATTAACGTGTAACAATGTTACGTAACGTGTTGTAAGAAAGACCCCTCCCCCTGTAACGCATCGTAACGTTTCACGAGACCCTCCCCCTCCCCAATTGCGTTACGTAATACTTGAACGCTCCCGAGTAGTTGCCCAAAATTCAACAAAACCGTCAGTTAAACCTTTCTGTTTTTGTATATTTTTTGACTTACTGGAATATTTGCTATATTATTTACACAAGACAAGACGAGACCACTTATATTTTTGATAAATAATATTGTTTTGATAAGTGCCTAGTCATTTGAAATTGAATTCTTCCTTATTTACAAATTGTCTTTATAGTTTACATATTACATGTCAGTACGCCAAAGAGCGTTCATCTATTTCTAAGTACCAATCTATGCCTACACATCCCAACCCTGTATTAGCCACTATTAGAGACGCACTTGGAACAATAAACACACGACAGGTCCGTAGCACCCGTCGAGATGGATTCATCAGAGCACAATGGCTGTTAGCAAACAGGGCGACACAGACAAATTGGGCGGCTCCGAGCTAGAGACGTTTTAGGGTTGACGATGCGTTCTAGGATAGGAAATGCTAGCTAAAGTTTTAAGTTAGTTGAGAATATTTAAGTTTATATTACAAATACTTGGAATGTAATTTTCTGTTTTCTTCTGATATCGGTTTCTGTTAGCGGAGTTTCCTAGCACAAGCCAAATTCTTGCTTATAAGGAAACTCCTACCCACTATTTACTGTAAAATGTCACGTTAGTTATCAATAAAATTATATTAATTTTTTTTCTGAAATCGGTAACAGAATATATTAGGCAACAAATCACTGATTTTTTTTATCACCAAAAAAAATCTCTATGGCTTCATATTGAGCAACCATGGATTATATTATTTTAATAATGTGCAAACTTCGACCAATTTATTTTCCATATTAAAAAACATTTGTATAATTTATTGTATGCTATGTTTTATTAACAAATTTTTCTATGATTGTTTACCTAATTAACTTTTACAAAACGATTTAAATTTTAATAAAGTGATAACGTTTACATTATTGAACAAATTGAAAAGCATTTATCCCAATTTTTCGTATTATTAATTCAACAGCTTATCAATATTGGTAAATATCAAGTATGAAAAATATCGAGTATGTGATGGTACTCATGTGTTCGATTTAATGAATGGTTGGATCGTTCGAGTATTTCAGATGAGGACGAAGCAACTCATACCAATTTATATGCCTAAAGTTTGACGATCTGGGTGCACCCGTGAATCATAAAAACTTTATTATGAAAATAGTTTATCAGAACTGAAGTGTAATAAATTGGAGTCATGCCATATCTCGCTGATGAGTTTCAAAGGGCCGCCTTTTATTTTTGTATAATAGTTTCATTTTGTGTAAATCGAGTTAATTGAGACGCAAAAGAGCACATTGCTTTCGAAAAGTATCCAATACGAATTGATCCACTAACGTGCATTACTTTCTTCATGTTCTTTGATTTACAGGGAGCCCTTACGACTATTACATAATAATAGCTCAACGCATATCCAAGAAAAAGGATTTTTACTGACAGACAGACATAAAAAAAGCAAAGTAATCTTATAAGAGCTTCGTTAAAGTAACCCAATGAATGGATCAAGACACAGAAATGAAGTAATTTTCCCAGATTGCAAATATTTTCGTATCCGTTTAAACTAATTAAATAATACAAGCTTACAAAATATTTCCCAAGAAATAATTATTCAAAACATAATGTTTTATGAGGGCTGCAGTGTCTGTATTTATGTGATTACGACTTCTGAGTAAAACTCGAATTATGCAAACAGATTTTCTGCTTTATTGCTAATCTCAAACGGTGATGGTAATAATATGGCGCGAGTAATTTGACAGATTCCAAAGCCGTAACAAATAGGTAGATACGAGGAATTTAGTGTTTGTCTTAGACGCTATAAACATCTTGTTTTAGTGTGAGAAACCAGCCAACGTTACTGGCAATCATGCGGTTGCATGTTTGGCTATTTTATCGGTATAATGATCGTTATATGAATATAAAATTATTGTAAATTAATGTTGAAATCATTAGTTCCCAGACTAGATACTATGCGACTCAGTCCAGTCTGCTATATTATATAAGAAACTTTATACCTTCTGAAAAAACTTAGATTTTTTCTCTGTAGGCCCATGACGTGATCAATTTCTTAGATTATCAGAAAATTACTATATGCATTACGGCTAAAAAAATACTCTATTAGATATAGAGTTCTGATACCTTATACCTACAGCTTTCATAATTAAAATAAGATAAGATTCTACGTAAACAACTTGCAAACACGTAGGCGTTAGCTTCTAAAATTAAATTAATTATGCCCGGGGCTCGTGTGGCATAAAAAGTAATGGGGCGGCTTTAAACAGGCGGCTTCGTACGACGTCGTTACCGCGAGTGCCAAGATACGGACAGACAGGACAGCGAAACTGTGTATTCATGTCTATTATAGGTTCTTACACTTATACTCTATTCCATTTATGAAGTCCTTTTTGACATTTCGAAGAACGTAACTCTGCACGTTTCAAATAAATCCAATTTAATATCACTTTTTGTGTTTAGTAGGAAATCGTTATTTAAAAAATATACAATTATGCAAAAACACCCTACAATTAATATACAAGCAAAATTAACTCATTGTTTTTGATCTAACTATTGTTTCTATATCTGAACTTCAAAATAAAATAATATTTTTTTTGCGCGTATGCAGTTACGTACTATGGTTTATGTTTTACTTTTAAACGTAGTGACGTGCCTCAAGTATTCGGTTAGTTAAACCGATCATTCGTGAATGAAAATGAATCTAGCGGCAATGGGACTGCTTATAACTTTAATGCATTTTACAATAAAACGTAATAATTAGTGCAGTCCTTTGCAGGTAATATGTAAACTGATTAAATAACAAAATAAATCAAGCAGTGATGATTAATAATTATAAAATCAAATATAAAAACTTAAATGAATTGTTTGTTTTTATTTCAATCTGATGCTCATAGTAACTGTTGAGTTACTCCATTACGCGATACAATTCGTATAATTAATTTAGTGTTGCAACTATAGGTACTCGGTGCAAACACTCCTAAGCCTATAACTGTTATGATCCTTTAAACTCAGTGTAAATTTTAAATAACTTAACTATCATTATTCATTATTATTATACTAAACATCCAATCGTGTATTTCTTTTTTCGACAAAAAATAAGTTTGGAAGTTTTGTATGTCTAAAATTGTTCTTTCGATAATTTTTATTAACCTTCGTTTTTGAAAGTTAGTTCGATTTAAATTTGTTACAAATCGAGAATCGTTGCCGCTGAATATCGATTTCTAAGGGTACTTCCCTAGTACTGAACTATTGACATCTGTCAAAAAGGACTTCATAATTGGAATAGAGTATAGCAGGTCTAAATATAATACAGAACATCCTTTAAATATAACCAATTCAGCACCGAAATCAAGACACGCTGAATAAATAAAAGTTGTCAAGAAATTATTAGGAATCTTTCTTCTACAAAGATATTAGAAAAAAAGCTATTATAAAGCAAACAATAAAACTTTGTTAGACGTCTCGTTTAAGCCTGGCTTCTATAATGTACTTGTATTTTCGGAATTCATTGAATTTGAGGTAGCAATAATAAAGAAAAAAAAAGATTTCGTAGCATTGGCAAATTGATTTGATAGTTCTACGTTCTCCCCACTCGTAGATCGCCGTATCACTAGCCATATGCATAGTCACAAAGAAAGTTAATAGATACCCATACCTAACTGATACTTCTACCATAATACTTAATGATTTTTGTGAGACAAAGAGTACGTGCTAAAGCTTACCTGTATTCTAATTAAATACGTGGAGGTATTCCCTAGGGGCCGCGGTTGGCTCGAAAACGAGCAAAGGTCTAACACTTAACAACGGAATTATCGTTATTTAGATTTCTAAATAAAGCCACAGTGGTTAGACGACTTTACTAAAGGGAAATGTTGCGTTTAATACATACATATACACCGTGAAGTTTTAGTGGTTGTTTACCCGTGGCAGAACGATTTGCCTTTAGTAATACTATCGAATCATGCAAATTATTCCGCGAAAAAAATAATTATTTTTTTCAAATTTTCAAAATAATAATTTTCTAACTCGAAAACGAGAGATGCTATCGTTCTTTTATATGATGTGACGTAATCAGGTACTGCTTGCCTCATTAAATCGATGCTTAAAGCTACAGAAGCTCGACGCCCTAAGTCATAAAGCGGCTCGAACGTGCTTTCGAGTTTCCTTTCGTAAAATCGGCATTTATTGATTTTACCTAAAAAGAACTGCACAAATCTTTTGTACTACTAAGATAGAATCATTTTACTGCGGGAAAACAACCACTAAAATTTCACGGTGTATAGAATCACGCCTTTTTCCCAAAGGGGTAGGCAGAGATCATTCCTGCACACCGCTTTGGATTTTTCTATGTCTATCAACCTCTTCATGCATGCTCGTCGAAGCGGCTACGGGTACTCTTGATTTGACTTTTCTTCAAGATTTGACTAATTTGGTCATGGGACGTCTTCCTTGGTCTTCCCTTGTTTTTTCTATTTCCATTAAATAAATGTTTAATGTTCTGATAATGTTTGTTAAGTTATTGAAGAACACGGAAAAACAGCACTGCCTTATTAAAATTAGATGGTGTGACATTCTTTGTTTGCTCATTCTTTTTTTTTATATTTTAATCAAAATGTTTCAAGAAATATTTTCATGTTCTTTTAAAATTCGTGTCCATAATACGTCAGAAACATTGGCCCTTAAAATAAAATAAACAATTGCAATGCAATATTACTCACGGGCTTGGCAAAATAGGAAAGAAATGAGCTATATTTTCGGATGGAGGTTATTTTATGGATTTGGTCTGTTATTTAATAAAACACCGCGTGTTGTTTGGTCAGCCATCCCTTGATCCCTCGGTCAACAATTATTTAAGTATTTTTACATTTGTGAGCGCCCATGTTTTTATGAGATTTCGTATTGATACATTCTTATAATTTTTAAGTATATCCGTGTTTACTGACTTCAGAAATAATATGATAAATACAGCAACGTGACGTTTTGCAATATTTCGGTTTAGAACAAATAAAAAAGTTACAAAATTCAGTGTTTCAATTATATCAGTTAAGTGGTGGAGTACTGTACTAGTAATAGACGTAGGTCATTCCAGGTTAGATTTTCATACATATATATTCATATTATAAACGTTAACATCATTGGAACGCCTATAATAGTCTTATTATGTAAAGTAGCTATCTAGATTACAAGCTTGCCTAACATGAATCAAAACAACGATTTCCAGATAAGATGCTATGATACTCGTTGCTAATTACACAGATCACGAATGTCATGTAAATAATCCTCATTTAATGGAACAGTCGGACCTCCTTATCTAGATTAGCTCTTCACTAGGCACTCTAGTCAGGGGTCATAAATTTGTGTACAGCGAATAGTGGCGAGTGGCCGTCTAATTACTTAGCCATGCCGACCGGGCTTGTTCTCCTAATGAACCCTGGAGCCGTCGCATTTTACGCTTCATTTCATCTGACGATGTTGGAGAAAATTAAATTTCCCAATTAACGTTAGACGTTGAAAATATTTTGCAGATTTACTCAAGAGTTTGTTATTTCAGTAGTTTTTAAAGGCAACACCGTGTTTTATTTGGACGGTTTGAGGGTAATTTGAAAAATATGTTTCTGAAGTTTTTCTCTTCATTTTTTAGTTTTACAGAAAAATTACCTACTGAGAAGAGTTTTGTAATTATCACGTTTATTACACATTTTCCACTGTTTCTTTGCTCCTATTGGTCGCTCCGTGATGTTTTGTAATGTAATGTGACGGTTTAGAGCCATCCTTGATAAATGATAAATCCAACACAAAATTATTTTTTCTATTCGAACCAAATCCCAACCAATCCTGAGATTAGCGCGCTCAAACAAACAAACTCTTCAACTTTGTAATATTATATTAAAGTATAGAATTAGAATAAGTATAGAAAACGTATTGAGACATTATGTCTCAATACGTTTTCTATAAAGGGTATTTTAATAATTCTAGATGCAAGATAAATCTGAAAGCCCACCTTGTTTCAATACACACTGTAAGGTCGTATAGCTAAATGACAGCATTCAGTTTAGTTTATTTATGACACATATTTAAGAAGAAGAAAAAAACAATTGTAAGACAGCGAGCGTGTGACTATCATCAATAAAAACTAGTATCTACGAAGTTGGCTTTTATTCAAGCAAAGCAACATAATAGCTCTCCCTCGACGTTTAACATGGTCCTTCGAGGTCGGTGAGGAAGTCGTCCTAGTGGTGACGCGGTTTTCAAGTGGTGGTGCCGTGCTGGTTGAGGAGCAGCATCCTGAGGAGTTGGAGCTGCAGCAGGGGTCCAGGCTTGGTGGAGAATCCGGCTTTGGACTTCGGGACGGTGCGGATGCTGAGGAGGAGGTGCCGTCAGGAACCAGTTCTGGTACAGTGACATCACGAATGTGTGTAAGGGACAAAAAACAGTGAGTGTTTGATTTTTTTCGTCTTCAAGTCAAGTGAAATTGAACTTTGTGTGTACGTGGTAGTTATCTTGAAGAAATTTGGTGGTCAACAAGACTTTATAGTAGTAGTGTAGAAATTTGAACCTTATGTGTGAGTGAATCTTAACTTGTAAGAATTTGGTTTGTTTACATTAACTTAGCCTAATTTTTAAGAAAAGTGGTTCCGACGGGGAACCTATGCCCGATTTTGTGTCGGCTTTAAGTGTTTCAAAACACTTAGAATTTTTTCGTGGTTTTTGTTGTTGAAACTTATCTTGTCATAGTAAAATTTTGATGTTGTCAAAACTGAAGTGTTTGAAGTTTTCGTTTATTTTATTTGGTGTTTACATTTGTTAAAGTTTCTATATATCTTATTTACGTGTTGAATTTTAATTTTCTTTAACGATGGATTCAGAAATAAATTTGCAAATTGACAACTACGAAAAAATTTATAAAGCGAGAGTAAATTATAAAAAGTCACCAAAGGATCGTATTACTGAAATATATTGTGAAACAAAATTGGAATCATTAGAGGAATTGTGGAAATGTTTTTGTGAAACTCATAGAACTCTAGTGAAAAGCTATGGTGATGCATTAAAGAATCACGAGTATTGTGAGAAAGACATTTACGACATCACGGAGGAAATTTACACTGATTATAAAACGGAACTAAAATCTAGAATTAACGCATTTTCTAAACAGGATACTAAAATAATAGAGTCTCATGGTGAGGTAGGTCAGAGATCTGATAGGTCTGATCTATTCCAGTTGCCTAAAATTGTAATACCAAAGTTCTCTGGTAATTACACGGAATGGATCACTTATCGGGATCTATTCACATCTTTGATCCATAACAATTCAAATATTGATAATGTGCAAAAAATGCACTATTTGAAAAGTTCATTGTCTGGGGAAGCTGAGCAATTGCTCAGACAAATTCCAATATCTGAGGCTAATTATGAGAGGTGTTGGAATCTGTTAAAAGCTAGGTTCGATAATAAGCGCTATTTGTCACATTTTATTTTGAAACGGTTACTTAGTCAGAAAAATATTATTAGTGAATCTGCTATTGCTTTAAAAGAACTGATTGATACAACTAACGATTGTTTAAGCGGGTTAGCTAATTTAGATATTAATACTAGTAATTGGGATATAATTGTTATACATATTTTGTGCTTAAAACTTGATTCTGAAACTAGAAAACAATGGGAATTTAACGTTACGAATAGTACTTCATCAGAAGAGTTGCCTAAGTATAATAAATTTGTCGAATTTCTAACTAATAGATATAGAGCGCTGGAATTTTTGGACACCAAAGTGGGTTCTAATAGGTATCAACCAATAAATAATAATAGTCAGAATAACATTGTGAAATTCAAATCAATGCATACCACTAAAGTTTGTGTATGTGTATTTTGCTCGGAAAAACACAAGCTAAGCTCTTGTAGGAAATTTGCAAATGAGAATGTTGACCATCGTCGTAATTTTGTCCAGTCCAATTATTTGTGTTATAATTGTCTAGGAGCCAATCATGGGGCAAAGGCTTGTCAATCGCACATCAAGTGTAAGTTGTGCCATCGTAAACACCACACACTTTTACATCCTAGCAATGGAAATGGCGCGCAATCTAATGTTGCTCAGGTTGAGTCGCAGGGAGAGGATAGTCCACCAAGGGAAACGGAGCCTAATAATAAGGCAGGTAAGGCAAGTAGCTCATCAGCTACTGTCACATGTAATTTTTCGACAGGATCTGTAAAACAGGTATTGTTAGCGACGGCGCTAGTCAGTACCGAGTCGAAAAATGGGAGCTGTCATGTTTTAAGAGCCTTGTTAGATCAAGGGTCTCAAGGAAATTTCGTTACCGAATCGGCGGTAAGTGATTTAAAATTAACTAAAACCCCCATACACGGGAAGATTTTAGGTGTGGGTGGGGAAAAAGGATTGATCTCAAAAGGGGTAGTTGACATTAAAATCAAATCCAGATTGAATCCCAGCTGGAGTGTGAACATAAAAGCTTACGTTCTGAAATCCATTACTTCTCTTCTTCCCAGCCGGAAAGTAGAAGAATGTAATCTTTCAGAGTTTAAAGGCATTGACCTTGCTGATCCAGGGTACAACCGGCCTAATAAAATAGATCTGTTATTAGGTGCCGAAGTAGTCAGTAAGGTCATGCTGGACGGGATTAGAAAGGGATCACTTCTGGCGCAATCCACCACTTTGGGTTGGGTTATATCAGGTACTATTAATGCAGCGGTTTCTCAAAATAGAGGGGTTATGGCATTGCATTGTCAGTTAGAAGAAGGCAATGATCTATTAAAGAAATTTTGGGAGTTAGAAACGGGTATAGGGTTGACAAAGGAACAAACTTATACAAAGGAAGAAAATAAATGTGAAGAAATTTTTAGAAATACTACAACCAGAGATGAAACAGGGAGGTATGTGGTAAGATTGCCTTTTAAAACGGAAGACCCCGAGTGCAAAAGAGGAGAAACTAGAAATATAGCAATTAAGAGATTGACGGGGTTAGAAAAAAGGTTTGAAAGAGATAACAAATTGAAAGAAAGTTACGCAGCAGTGGTAAATGAATATTTGGATAAGGGATACATGATTGAAGTAATGGAACCTGATGAGAAAAGAGACGAATCTGTTTATTTGCCGCATCATGCAGTAATAAGAAACGATAGAGAGACTACTAAGCTGAGAGTAGTATTTAACGCCTCTCAAGCAGGAAAAAATGGAGTTTCTCTTAACGATGATCTTATAGTTGGACCAACCATCCAACCAGACTTGAGGCATTTAGTGACGGTATGGAGATTGTCATCGATATGTCTCACGGCTGACATTGTTAAAATGTACCTACAAATAAAAGTGCATAAAGATGATACGGACTTTCAAAGGTTGGTATGGAGAAATAATCCGAATGAAGAAATTAAAGATTACAAACTGCTTAGAGTAACCTTCGGAAATGCTTCAGCTCCTTTTTTGGCAGTCCGTACACTACAACAAGTCGCCATTGACGAGGGTGCCAACTATCCTTTAGCCGCTGAAAAAGTAAGTAAAAACTTTTATATGGATGACATGATGTGCGGGTGTGAATCTGTTGCAGAAGGAATGGAATTATATACACAAATGAAAGGTTTGTTAAATAAAGCAGGATTCAGTTTACAAAAATGGTCGAGTAATAACGAGGAGTTGCTGAAAATGATAAAGGTAAGCGAAAATGGAAATGAGAAGGAGGAGTTCAAGGATGGAATTAATATTAAGATGGATGAAGTGATCAAAATTCTTGGACTTACCTGGGAACGTCACAGCGATCATTTCCGGTACAAGGTCGATCTGCCAGAACTGCTGCCACCGATAACTAAGCGTAAAATAATCGCAGATATATCACGCCTTTTTGATCCCTTAGGGTGGGTCACGCCGTGTATAATAGTCGCAAAAATTTTGATACAAAAGTTGTGGATAGCTGGTATAGATTGGGACGAAGAAGCACCTAAAGAATTGTTGAGCGAATGGTGTACTTACCGGAATGATCTGAAGGGTGTGACAGAATTGAGAATTCCAAGATGGCTTGGAACGAAGACGGGTGACGTTCGACGGGAACTCCATGGATTCTGCGATGCCTCGAAGGTAGCGTATGCTGCTGTGGTATATCTCCGAGTAATCGATGCGGAAGGGAGAATCCACGTAGAATTAGTCGCAGCGAAGTCTAAGGTAGCTCCAATTAAACAGGTGTCTATCCCCAGGTTG
Organism: Maruca vitrata; assembly: GCA_039566165.1. Lineage (NCBI taxonomy): Eukaryota > Metazoa > Arthropoda > Insecta > Lepidoptera > Crambidae > Maruca > Maruca vitrata. Next base: position 12,310,334 of record CM076912.1, on the reverse strand, counting down.
GAGCTATGCGGGGCGGTGGAGCTTACAAGATTGATGGTGGACATAGCCAAGGTATTGAAAATAGAAAATACGCACTTACATGCGTGGACGGATTCCACTATTGTACTAGCCTGGCTGAATAGCTTACCTTGCCGATGGAAAGTGTTCGTGGCTAACAGAGTCGCTGAAATACTTACTTCCATAGATCCGCATCAATGGTCACACGTGAGTACTTCAGGAAAATCCAGCAGACTATGCATCCAGAGGAGTTCTACCTTCTGAGCTGAAAAAATAAATCGTTGTGGTTCAATGGTCCGGATTTCTTAAAATCTGAAAATATAAAATATAAAAAACCTACAGAACTAACTACTACAATAGAGGCGGTAAAGGTGCACAACATAATAAAAGAGGAAGATTATTTTGAAAGATTTTCAAAATTGAGCAGACTGGTGAGAGTAACAGCTTATTGTCGTAGGTTTTAGAGCTGAAGAAACAGGAACCTGAAAGAAAAAGAAATATTTAACATTAGAAGAAATAGAAAAAGCTTTGGAAATTTGTATAAAAATCGATCAAAAAACATATTTTGCAGAGGATATAGAAGCTATAAGTAAGAACTTGCCGGTTAAAAACAATGCATTAAAATCTTTGAATGCAGCATTAGATGATAAAAACATATTGAGAGTAGGCGGGAGATTGGAAAATTCTCGAATGTCGTCAAGTCGTAAGCATCCAATTGTTATGGCGAGACATTCCAAGCTCACGGCTTTGTTGATTGCAGATGCTCATCATCAAACGTTGCACGGTGGTCCGCAATTAACAATAAATTATCTACAGAGCAAATATTTTGTTATAGGGTGTAAGCAGTTGGTTAAAGCGCATGTCAGAAAGTGCGTTGAGTGCGTTAAAAATAAAGGGCGTACTTACCAACAATTGATGGGACAGCTTCCAGCTGTTCGGGTCACTCCAGCTCGTCCTTTTCTGCGAAGTGGTGTGGACTTTGCAGGTCCTATCGAAATGCGCACTGCAAGAGGTCGTGGACATAAATCCTATAAAGGATATATATGTTTGTTCGTGTGTATGTCCACTAGGGCAGTACACGTAGAGGCAGTCAGCGAACTTACATCACATGGCTTTCTTCAAGCCTTTAAAAGATTTGTCGCCCGAAGAGGTCGCTGCGAGGACATCTGGAGCGACAATGGGACTAATTTTGTTGGAGCAGCTGGGGAAATCAGAAAACTTTTCTCCAATGAGAAGGACAGCATTTTACCTGAAATTGCTGAACAGTTAGCTACCAACAATACAACGTGGCATTTTATTCCGCCACATGCTCCCAATTTCGGTGGGTTATGGGAGGCCGGAATAAAATCTGTAAAGTTTCACCTGAAACGGGTAATTGGAACTTCAACCTTGACATACGAGGAGATGTCCACTGTTTTAGCACAGGTCGAAGCTTGCTTGAACTCGAGGCCTTTATCCAAGCTCGAGGGAAATCTAGAGGATATGGTTTTGACTCCAGGTCATTTCCTTGTCGGAGAACCTCTGGTCACGGCTCCTGATCGTAATTACGAGTCCTCAAATGTTAGCTCGCTTCGAAGATGGCAATATACTCAGCGTATGATCCAGGAATTTTGGCGTAAGTGGTCGAAAGAATACTTAAACCAATTCTTTCATAGGTATAGGTGGTCGACTCAAATGCCGCAACCAAAGGTCGGCGATGTCGTTTTAATAAAGGAGGACGGTCTTCCCCCATGCAGATGGTTATATGGTAAAGTCGTAGAGGAACACCCTGGTCAAGACGGAATTACGAGGGTGGTCACATTGAAATGCAAAAATTCCTTAATAAAACGTTCGGCGAATAAATTGTGTATTTTACCAATAAACGATTGATTTGCATGTATATAATATTGTTATTTTTTAAGTTTTATGGTTTGTTAGGTGGTTTAACTTTACAATAGACGATTATACAAATTGTTATGTGTTCGCGTTAATATATGGTTTATTGTTAAGTTTCGTTGATTGGTTGGTGTAATGATTTAATATTTACTTGGTTTTTAAACTTTAGGAATTTTATTGGTTTGTACCAAAGGGTAAATGTCTGGATGACAATTTGGTTAGTTCATAGTTTAATATTTGTGTGTTTTGTCTTATCTTCCAAGCTGTGTTTTATTGTATTCATTTGTAAGCTCAGCAAGGATAAACGGTAGATTTAATTGATTACTCTTAAAAAGGACGAAATAGCAATTTGTCCTTGGCGGGCAGTAAATGTAAGGTCGTATAGCTAAATGACAGCATTCAGTTTAGTTTATTTATGACACATATTTAAGAAGAAGAAAAAAACAATTGTAAGACAGCGAGCGTGTGACTATCATCAATAAAAACTAGTATCTACGAAGTTGGCTTTTATTCAAGCAAAGCAACATAATAGCTCTCCCTCGACGTTTAACACACACGCTGAGTGATCATTGTGAGAAATTTATTTTATTTATTTTCAATCGCCATTAAAATCGTTCAACATAAGCTTTCTTTATTATGATCAAATAAGGGGTGTAGCGACTACTTTCATGTACTTACTTATTATAAACACAAACAATAGGTCCTCACCCCGTTCTAGGAGGAAACAATCAAAGGGAGTTATATAAGTGGAGGGCTCTTCTCATTGTGAGGGACAAGGCCCTCATTACGTGGCCACTGGAATAATTCACTATGATACTTAAGGGTTAATATTAATGAGGCACTTAGAAAAGCATTAGGACTACATGGTACATTTTTAAAGTAGGGTGACTATGGATTGTTGCATCTATACAACGAAATAAAATTGAAGTGTCTGTTTGTAATATTAAAATACCGACTTTTTACTAAATGGGTATAATATCGGGTGCTCATAGCAAAAACACAATTAGAAACATTTTTGTCTGTCTGTTTGTTGCCGCTAATCTCCGAAACGGCCAGACCAATTTCGACAGGATTTTCACTATACATAGCTAATTTTACAAGGTAAAAAAAAACACTGACACGGTGGAACAGTGGTTAGTGACACTGGCTGGCGGTTCCAAGAGTCTTGGGTTCGATTCCCACTCGGAACAAATATTTGTGTGATGAACATCGGTGTTTGTTCCGAGTCTGGGTGTGATTATGTATTTAAGTATGTATTTAAAAATAGGTATGTATGTATATCTGTCTCGGACGCCCATAGTACAAGCTTAGTTTGGGGTCAGATGACCGTGTGTGGAAATGTCCCAGATATTTATTTATAGGCTATTTTATTAAATCATTTCTGCCAAAACCATTTCCACTCGGACAAAGTCGTGGGCCTAGAGGCATCTAGGTTTATATAAAGTTATAGCAAGAATTGGTTTATACGAATTCTCTATTATGTCTACTCATAGAAAACTGACTAAACCTAATGGCTTCGGATGCTTTCTTTGTAACTGATTTGGTAATTTTTAATTTATCTTACAAAAGTGCATGACCCTTTTGATGTCGTGATTTAGTTCAAGATTTATGTCAATAAACTCTTCGTGTCTTTTACTTAAACACCTTTCTCATGTTTTCACACGGCCACTGACTTTATACAAGACAAACTGGTAAAATTTCCCAGGTTTCGTACATAAAATGGTATTGACAACTCACACAACACAACTCCCGCGTGTCTATATGATCTTCATTCAAATATACGTAAATACCAATGCAGCAGGAAAGTTACTGTTCAAAGAGTAGCGTTCCATTTTGCGTCTTGGGGCGTGAATCGTTTTAGCATTTCCTTAATACGGTCACCATCAGATGTATCTGCACCATCCGGCCAGTTATGGACCTTGTTGTCAAAGGCATAAGAGTCACCAGTGTTCAGTTACTTGTGTGGCTCATTGTACGCGCTCCCCAGACGAATGCTATTGGAAGTTGTAAATAAGACGATAGTTAACAGGTTTACAGTTAACAGCCGCTTTTACTTACTTGCGCCGCCTTCCAAGCTATAACTAACAACATTTAGCTAATAATGTATTTTAGATAGTTATACAACAATGTTTATATAGTAAACAGAAACAATATACATAATATTAGCGCCCTTGGACCTCTTGGTGGAGAGGGAGAGGCCACATAGAAATAAACTTCAGGGTAAACTTCAGAGTAAACTTGTCAGGAGATCCACATTAACTAAAAATGTTTGTAGCTTATCACTGAAACATACACATATACGATCTAGATGTATGTAGAATACAAAATACTATCTCCCAGACAATCTATCATAATCACAGCAAAACTTATA